>CM029391.1:16538330-16683149 GCA_017165825.1 Hepsetus odoe
TTGATCTCTACTCTCGGCTGAAGCTTTGAATTTCTCCTGTGAACCACGTGATGAACAGCATGAAGAGCGGAGAGCTGTCGATGGAGGAAAAAAGCCACAGACGGGAAAACAGGAGGAATGACTTAACGTTTCACCGATACTGGGCACCGCCGGTACAACTATTTGGAAAGTCCAGAAAAGGAAGGAAACCACCGGTACCGAGCAGCAGACGGAACCGATCGGAACGGCAAAGAAAAAGCACCGTGAACTTCCTCCACAGGACGGGGTGGAGACAGAGCACAGAAATAAAGACTTCACCAGACCCCCCAAACCATTTCCACTTTCATTAATATTACATTACATTTACTCAATAGCAAAAAATAAAAATCAATAAAAAAAGCACTCTTTTTTTTTATGTATTAAAAAAAGTTGAATGGCAGCAGATAATCTAAGCTGGGTAAGTGGGGATTAAAAAGTGAACAGTGTGAATTAAGAGTGTACGATTGTTAGAGGTGCTAGGAGAGGAGGTGTCCTCAGAAGAGATCCTGAAGACAGAGGGAGACGTCCCTGTCCGGGACATGATTCCACCACCAGGGAACCAAGAATGAGAACATCCTGGACTAATATGTGATCTATTTTTCCATTTTGAACAACTATAGATTGTTTTTCAGAACATGAGCTGTTTCAGGGTCTCAGCATTTATGCCACACTTTTTATGGACATGTTTTTCTTTGTGGCTAACAGTGAGGGGACATTTTCTTGCTTTTTTTGTGGCCCGTTTCCAATTAAAAGCAGACGAGAGGCCTAGAGAACGAGTCTGACTTCAACTCAAAGGTGTTCATTTACACCAGCGTGAGGCACTTAAGCCCAGAAATAGCCCGCCGGGCCTACAGAGGAAGGTGTTGATGCAGTACAGGGAGACTTCACCAGAGTGTGTGCAGAATGAGTGTGTTTTTGTAGGTGGACAGCTCTCATTTTCACACAGATCCACCCACAGGATTGTTCACATTCACGCTACATCGTCTCTTCCTGGACTAATCCGTCAGGCCCAGGACGCTCGGAGCAATCGGGGGGTTAAAGCCGAATCGTGCTGCACTACAGGAAGAGAAGAGACAGTCATACGGTGTGACCTCCTGCTTGAACCACTGCATTTATAAAGCTGGATTTAAGAGCGTGAGAGAAGGAGCATGTGGTTGATCACATGCCTCTTCTATCTGACCACAGTGGACGTGGAAGCGTCTTTACTTCCCGTGATGAAGACACAGCCTTCAGGTTTAAAAGGGGCCATCCCAATATATTCAGAGAGTCCTCCCCCAGCAGGAGACTTTACCTTACATTACAGTGTGTGTGTGTGTGTGTGTGTGTGTGTGTGTGTGTGTGCGCGATTACAATGAAGGTGTTTTGGAAATTCAACATTACTGAAATTGTGTTAATTGGCCACATTTGGGTCACATGATGTGCAACGCTGGGATCAGAGCACACAATATTGTTGTCTTTCACCATGACCACATCAGATTAGCCAATCACAGTGCTGCACAGTCTTGGCATGTTTCAACCTGGAGACTAGGAACAGCACAAATATTCACCATCAATCATCACTGACGAGCTCATAGGTCTTCAAGAAGGAGGGCCAGGAAACTTTCAGAAGTTACAGAAGAGCTGTGTGATGCTTGTGCTCTAAAAGTAAACGAAAAAAACCTGGATCCAGTTCCTGGCATCCTGAAGAGAACAGTATGGAGCCTGAGAACCTGAGGAACCGACGGTGATAACATGACAAAAACAGCGCCGGGTTCTATGTTTGGAAGCGGAAGGCTCATTTTGTCCTGTTGTCCGCCTGCAGTGTCCCTCTTTCCCTTCACCATCTACAGGAGAGATTGCTCCTCATTTTGGCAGGAAAGTGTGGTTGGAGATCAAACAAGGAAGGAAAACACAACAAGCCTGGACATGCTGGACCGTTCATCAGGGTCATCACTGGTCTTAGACACATCTAAAGAAATAGGTGCCCATTTTGCTACGCTCAAATTCAGCCTGAAACACAGTCTGCCTGTGATCCAGGACAGGGAGTCAACGCTGGGCGGACTTCTGAGATGCAGAAGTATGTTTTTGATCCGGATGATCAGCCAAAAAAGGAAAGAATTACAGGAGGAACCAGCACCAGGGCAGAATGCATGCTAAAGATTTGGTTCCACTGATGCCTGAATTTAGTTTCAAGATGCACATCACGTTCTAATTCTGTGAAAAAAGGAGTTGTTTCCCACTCCAACGGCCACGCAGTGATGAATTAAGGCTGGTCTCAGTGCTCGACGTGTTTGCTTTTCCATCTCTTCCCAAGAGAGACACGGATAAATAGGACGGATTCATCGGGGTTTCCCACTCTCCACCTACGCAAGACTCACACATGCTAAACCGTTAATGTCTTTCCAGCTTGTCTTTCAGAAGGAGGAGCTCCATCCAGAGCGGCCCAGTCCAGCAGGTATCATGTGATACGGTATGAGACCCCGGACGAGACAAGGCCAGGACCGCCCCCAGAAAGACACACTTCACCCAGACAGATTTAGTGCAGACGGCTCCTCTCAACACTCATCATGTGAAGGCCAGGCTGCTGCCAGAGGGGCGTTAGTTATCTAAAGCATCATGACCGCCGTGGTACTTCCAGCTTTTCTATTCATGGCAGTTTGCCTGTCCCAGAATCAGATTCTCAACCAACCCACAGCCAAATTAATGTTTCCATTTAATTCATCTTAATCTAACGGTTTATCTTACTTTAAATGTGCTTTATTATAAAAGACTTTAAATAAACTTAATTCAATTTATTTTAATTTCCTTTCAATTCATGTAATCGTTTGTCGTTTACCTTGTGAAGTGTACTTAAACGTACATTAAATTAAATGAATGTAATTAAGTTGTAATTAGCCTAATTTATTTTCAATTTGACTTAAATAGTTTATATCCTACTTCAAATGTTCATCATTGTAGATGACCATAAATGATCTTAATGTAATGACCTTAAATTAGCTTATTTGTAATTAATCAAATGTATTTATTTTTATGTAATTAAAGTGTACTTTTAATGGGCTATTATCTTACTTTAAATGTACTTCACTGCAGATGACCTAAAATTAACTTAAGACAATTATTTGAACTGAATTAAATTGTATTTAATTTAATTGTTTATTCATTACCTTTCTTTAAACGTTCTTAATTGTTTATTTTTGCGCGTGCATCAAGATTGAGAGGTAAATTAATTGTTACAGTAATAAGGGAAAAGTAAAAAAAAAAAATTAACAACTACAGAATTGTGCATTTTGAACCAGCAACATGGAGAAGAAAAAAAAACAAACAAAAAAAAAAAAACAACAATAAAATAAACATGAATTTGTAAAAGTGAGATCTTTCACACTCATTCGAGGCGAGAGATTCTCTTTCCTTTTTCCAAAAATCTGCTGTTCAGGCAAAAATGAACCTCCCCTACAGATAACTTATTGAATTATCATTAGCTAGCTATTTACGTAACCGTGGCTGCGTCCCAAACGGCATACTACCACACTAAACAGCACGCGAAATAGTACGCAACAGCTGGACATGTGCTCAGTACTGTAGTGTGTGAGGTAAAGAAGCGTGTGGTTTGGGATGCAGCCCATCACGTCAAAGCCACCGCATCGAAAACATGACACGGAAATCTACAACTAAAAACACAATCACGGACATACTGGAGCGTCACTCTGAGGAGGAAGTGACATCATGTGAAAACTATGAATAAATGATAGTGATTATCCTGCTCTCGATCTTCTATTATGTTTGCTCTTCTGTTCATGACAATAACAGCCTGTGATCTGCTGAAGCATCTCCGCCATTGTTAGATGTCGGCTTTGATGGTCTGCAGTCACGCCGAGGTCTGCACTGATCGCTCGGTCTTCTGTTCTTTGAAGGTTTAAGAAAGAACGATCTCCTACGTGCAGTAAGTTCCCCACTTGTTCGTCTCTTTAAAGTGAGCTTGATCTCCTTTATAAGCTTGTTCTTCTCAAACCAATCCTTTCGTCTTGTTCAGCTCTAGAGCTGCAGGACATGGACAAAATATCAGTGTTGTGTTTATTCTTCTACGCTGTATTTCAAAGGCTTTTAACACATTAAAGGACCTGCAGTGTGTAAATATTGTCAAAGTATCATTACAAAGTACAAATGATGTTTGTTTTGTGACATCACAATCATCTTATCCAGCCTGCTGTGTTTTAGCCCCGCCCTTTCACACTGATGTTCTAACTAATGTTTCACCCCTTTGCTTGTGAATGAGCCGTGATACAGAGCAGCCAATCCAGAAAGTGATACTTTGCTTTTTCGGTTTTAAAGGCATGCTGACAAAGAAAAAAAAAAAAACACAACAGACTGTTTTAGGAATAAACAGGAAGAACACTAAATAAGCCTCAGCTGTGTTTGATGAGAGGCTCCTTTGCATATCACAAGACCTGTGATGGCAAGGTCCAATATCACAAAAATAAATTAAGAAATATTGTGCAGCCCTAGTTGCTTCTTGGGGCAGTAAGAAGCAGCCGTTTTGATGAAGCTTGATCACCACTGGGACTCCTCGTTTGAATCAGGACCTTCTACAGGGTCCGCATTTTGCTGTAAACAGATTCAGAAGATTCTCTTGACCTGAAGACTTCGGGAAACCCCATCATGTCCACACTGCCAATAAGGTCTCCGCAACTTTAGATATTTGTGTTCAGTAAAAATGAGAAGAGCAGGGCGTTGGGCCAATCACCAGTACATCACGGGTTCAGTTTAGGTGCAGCCATCCGTGACCAGTAGTCCAAAAGAGAACAACTGGCCTTAATCTCGCTGGGAGGGATGAACCATCACCCAAGCACTCTCAACTAGTTTTCTCACCCAACAAGGAGCTACATGCTCACCTTCACACTCCCAGGGTTGGTGGTATCATGTGATGGGGGTTCAGGCAAGTTGGCGCAATGTGAGAGTGCTAAAATAACATAGCTGGTCTCACTACCGTCCTGTAAACCTTTCTCCTTCCACGCTTGCTGGTCCCCGTCTGTCACAGATCAACGCACTCAAACCCACACAGGTACAAAGAGAAAAGAATCCACACAGAAATGAACTGGGATGTCCCGGCTGGGAATCAAAAGCTTCACTCTGTGGTCCAGAGGTTGGACACTTCAAATCCCACCTCCATCACTGGGTTCCTGAGCAAGACCCTTAACCCAGAATCTCTCCAGGGAGACTGGCCCAGTAAGGCCTGGATTAACATGTTAATATGTAGTCAGTCTACTGGTTACCACTCTGAGACCAAGCGTTCATATGGGTAATGATTCAGTCCATAAAAAACATGCAAAATCATCTCTGTTTTTCAACTTTAAGCAAGTGGGGGCTGGTTTTTTGCCCCACATGCTGCTCTAATGTGCACACCAGTGGTGTAATTAACACACCCCGCCCTCAGCGGCAGGATCCTATTTTAAGACTGGAGAGGGAACGCTGCGCTGCATTCCTCCCCGCTAATAAAATTAACAGCAGCAAAATAAAGCTTTTACAGGTCCAGCAGGAGACAGTGCTGGACGTCCACAGGCCAAACAAGTGCAGAAAGTGTGTGTCTGTTTGTCTGGGTGAAGATAAAAAAAAAAAAAATTAAAAAAAAAAAAAAAAAAAAAAGACAGCTGTAATCAATCCTGATGACGACAATTTCCCGAGAACCACTGGAGGTGGAGGATTCTTCAGTTTCACACTTATTCTGATGAGGCTCGAGCAAAAAAAAAAAAAAAAAAAAAACCCACACAGGACAAGGTTTATTTACCACTTGTCCCCTATAAATCTTCTTCAACCGTCCGCTGGAGCAAAGCCCAGCCCTGCAGTAATGATCACACGGGTTCGAATGTCTTCTGTGGGCCAATATCCCACTTTTTTAGAAACATTTCTGCCATGAACATATCATATATGTCTTATACCTTATTAATATAATTTCTTAAAAAAATAAACTAAATATAAAATGTTAAGTGTGTTAGACTATCATTTGACTTTGAAACTGAAAGTGAAGTGAAAGTAACTTTGCCATTGTGAAACATGGCACAGCACACGGCGAATGAAACTAAACGAAATTCAACCTCTGCTTTTCACCCCACACGCAGTGCAGCAGGGGGCAGTTATTGAAAGCACCCGGGGAGCAGTGATGGGGACGGTACCTTGCTCAAGTGCACCTCGGGGCAACCTACTGGTCTGGGATTCGAACCCATGACCTTCTGATCCTGGGGCCGACACTGTAAGCCCTATGCCCTGCTGCCTACTTTGGAGTTTGTATCTCATATTTACCCAGTTAATATCCAGGAACCATAAAATAAACCATTACAAATAAAGCACAGTGAAGGAGGAGAGGGGTGGCGGTGGTCCAGTGCCAGATCCCAGAGCAGTAGATTGCCCTGAGGTAGCCCTGAGCAAGGTTATGTCCCAGTCACTGCTCCCCGAGCGCTGAATATGGCTGCTGCATGTGTGTGTGGTTTAAAAGCAGAGGTTGCATTTCGTTCACAATGACAGATAGTCCCTTTCACTTTGACTGGGCTTGAGATGCTCCAATCGGGAGAAAGTTCAGGCAGAAAAGTGTTGGTGAAAGGAACCAGAAAGAAACCAACCTTAAAGTTAATAGATGCTTATAAATAAGCCTCCAGCTTTACAATAGCTTGTGTCAAATGTATCACCATTTAAATGCACAGCAGGCTCTTCTGTGGGTCAGAGTCAGTATTTTAACTTCATATAAACGTTCAGAAGACACATGAAGCTTCACCGGTGGATTTGGATAAGAAATAAAATGACCAATTCTTAGAATCAGAATCATTCGAATTGATCCTGAAGGAAACTACATCTTTTGATCTGAAGACGCCTGGTTCCATTCCAAGTCTATAGGTGTGGTCCATATGGTGATATTGATCATTATTGTGATCAATCACATCACTGTATTCCGTGTATCGCGATATCGTCAGTCATTAAAGAAACACTTTGTTACTAAGAGAGCCTGTTAAACTGGATTCAGAGCAGATGATGTGTTTATACTTCTGTGGCACGACTGGTTCTTTCTTCTCTGTTCAAACTTTCCAAAGTCTTTCAAAAGAAAACAAACACTGCACACTGAATCTCGTGACTCGGGTCGCAGGTTAGAGCTCCGAAGCCTTTCCTGTCCTTATTTATCTTTCCAGTTGGCCCTTTTTACCAGCCTTTCTGCTGCAGAACCTCCTCTCCAAGTGCATCACAGCCTCCCTTCTCTTCCACTGAACTCACGCTGGCCATGAGAACCGTGGAGAGCGGTTTATGAGGGTTTTTAATGAAACAGGATCCCTCCGGTGCCCTCGTTTTAACAAGACATGGGGCTGTTTTGCACATGACACGACTGCAGAGCTCCAAAAAAAACCACCACCGAGGTACGGAGAGCTGCTCTGACGTGGAAAAAATAACTACCCACCAGGGCGGCAAGGTTTATGTAGCGGCTGCTGCAGCTTCACAGGGTGCAGAACGGCTACACAGAGGCCCATTTCCACTTTAATTGGAAAATCTCTTTCCAAAAAAACACCAGCCCTCATCCATGAAGTGTCATAAAGTCATATCGTTCCTCTTCGCTGAATGTTCAGCCATGAATTCTGTTTCCCGGTTAGGACTAATCAGGAAGCGGCACAGATCTGAATATTATCTACTGTATTAATTTATTAAGTAAACTAAGCCGTGTAGGCTGGCGGGGATGATGTTTGTTTTTCCATGAGTAAATCTAATGAGGGCTCTTTTCCAACTGAGCACATGGACCCAAGGCTAGTAGGAGGGGACATGCAGAGTGGCAGTTTTTAAAATGAATCAGTCAGACACACTTTATGTCCTCTTGCGGTGGATTAAATGTGAGACGTTTTGTAGGTTTTAGAAGTACAGTACATCCATAACTTCACACAGAAAGCCATTTTATCAACAATATGATTACAGTTCAGGGCAAAGGCGAGTGTGGAAGAGAGGTGAAGAAGAGAGTGCAGGCAGGTTGGAATGGGTGGAGAAAAGTGTCAGGAGGGTACCAGGTAAGGATTACAGGATGGTAGTGAAATCGGCTGTGCTATATGGTTTGGAGATGGTGGCACTGATGGAAAGACTGAAAAGAGCTGGAGAGGGTTAAAAGATGCTGAGATTTGGGTGTGATGAGGATGGACCGGATTAGAAATTACTATATATATAATCAATCAATCAGAGGGACAGCTCAGGTTGGACATTTTGTAGACAAAGTTAGAGAAGGAAGGTTGCGTCTGGTTTTAGACGAGGGTCATATCGGGAGGAGGATGTCGAGGATGGAGCTGTCAGGAAAGAGAAAAGAGGAAGAACAAAGAGGAGGCTTATGGACGTGCTGAGAGAGGGAATGCGGGTGGTCGGTTTGAAGGAGGAAGATGCAGAGGACAGGAAGAAATGGAGAGGGTTGATCCAGTATTGAGAAGAAGAACAATATGATTTTGGCGCATAAATAAAATATAGAGAGGATGCCAATGTCCACAATATCAGACAACCACCTGAAAAAGGACGCACGTAATTTCATAATAATCATTAACGAGCTTAAAAATACTGGAACTTTCACTGGAACTGGGTTTTGCTGGCAGATGAGACCAAAAAAAATTGTGTAAAAAGAAGGATTGTTCAACTGAAAAGACAGTTTCCACACTGCGAAGTGCCTGAGGAGCAGTGATGGGGACGGTACCTTGCTCAGGGTTAACTTGCTGGTGGTGGTTGAGTCTATCACAGCTCTGGACAGGTCAGACACCCTGGACAGGTCACCAGAACATCACCGGGCAGACACCAACACACACACACACACACACACACACAGGGACAACATGTCCGCTCCACACAGTAAGGACACAGACCGTCCCACCTGGGAATCGAACCCAGGACCTTCTCACGGTGAGGCGACAGTGCTACCTAATCTCCTCCAGAAACAAAGGAGAAGATCTGAAGCTGTTAATTTTCCCCACAGATGATGTCTAACGGATATCTTGGGAAAAAAAAATAAATAAATACAGAAAATGTTTTTTTTCCTCGACTAAATTTACATCCAACAACAGACTGTTTCTTATATTTTCTAATGTTTTGGGACTGAGCTTTTAAATACAATTTTTAGGCATTTTTATATTTTCACTCGTTAACAAGGGTTTAAAGCTGTTTGCAAAGTTGAACAAATGAAAGAGCCACAGTCTAAGACCTGTTAATGATTACATAAAAACAGACACAAAGGAAGACTTCTGTCCCCATGTCCCAGCATATTGCGTCTCCTCTGTCCCATGCTCTGTTTGGGAACATTTTTATTACATGGGTATTTTTTCACTTTCCTTCCTGGAAGGGCAAACCTTCCCACAGTTGTAGATGATCGCGTTGGCGTTCCTAAGAAACTTCCTCTAAAATAACAAAAGCATGAAACATCCAGCTTCCCGGCCGGAGCTGAGGGCGCTTCGCAGACGGGCTCGGGGGAGCGCATCATCTTTCTGCAACTTTCCTCCCCTAATCCCACAGCGCGCACACACACACACACACACACACACACACACACACAGGTCCCAGACCCCTCACACAGCAGCAGATGGGAACAGAGGGGGCGAAGCTCAGGGTTTAAACAAAAATCCGTGAAGATGTTCCCGTTTCCTGATGAAATACTGAATATTCCATGAAACATGACGGCAATGTTTCATTCTGGTGGAAACTGAAACACAAGTCTGTTTTTAAAGCCCAAAAAGCTGGTAGCCTGTAAAAGCTGAGCCGACTGCCTCAGCATAGAAATGAACTAATAGATTTGAAAATCTCCAAATTGATTTTATCCGAAGGAACTTTTTCATCCTGATGTAAAGCAGCACATACATGCTGGGGTTACGGTCAAAGACAAATTCAGAAGACATTTGCTAAAAGTGGCTATTTAGTGGGTGGCGGTGGTCTAGTGGTGGGGTACCTATGGCCCTGTGGATCAAGAGGTCCCAGGTTCGAATCTCACCTCCAGCACTAGCACCACTTGGTCCCTGAGCAAGACCCTGAACCCTGAGTGTCTCCAGGGGGACTGTCCCTGTAATCAGGACGTGGAAGTCGCTCTGGATAAGAGGGTCTGATAAATGCTGTAAATGTAAATGTAGTGCTTCCAGAAACATCAGAATCAGAAAACTTTAGACACAAAAAAATTAATAATAAAATATTTATGAATATAAATAAACGTGTACACATGTAAATAAATCTGAATAAAATATTAATAAAATATTTATCATCGTTTTCTCAAAAATCATTCAATCAAACTCGCTTCAAACCTTGCAGTTCGGTTCTATTTCATCCGTAATATTGCCATTTAAAAAGCTGCTAAATCCTCCCTGGTAATGCTGTTGTGAGTGAACGGCTAGACTCTATATTTAATTTGGCAGGTATATTCCAGTCTGGGACGTCATTTTTCTTCTCCTCAAACACACACACTAATCTTGGCAGTGGACAGGTGAGCTGAACCAGGTGTGTTTAAGCAGGGAAAGCAGGCCATTGAGCTGGACTTCAGCCCCGAAGGACCAGAGTCTGGGACCACGCTGTTTAATATATGACTCGACATCATGCAGTATATGATTTCGCCCTTTCCTGTTTGTGAAAATCATCTTCTCCTCACAGTGGTGTCAGTAAAAAGGACAGCCGAGAGAGGAACAGCCATTACTGATGACTTTAACAGTTCTCTCATCGCTGGGATACCAGAAAATACACAGAAATGCGAGAGCAAAGACTCCTGGGTCCCTGAAACGTCTGTAATTAAAAGGAGAAAATGTGTTTTCTCCATCATCTGACAAAAGATCGAACCTGCGTTTTCATTTTGAGTATTTTTTCATCTTCCCGAGACACGAGACGATCCAAGGCTGTAAAACAAGAGCAGAGCTTTCTCTCTCTGTCTCCTTCTGTGTCTTGCTCGTTCTCTCGCTTTCTTTCTCTGCCGAGGCTCATCTGGACGGCTCCGTCTCGGAGAGTTGGGACAGATGTGCGGTGAAATTCCCTCGACCCCACTGACCGTTTCTCACAGGCAGACGGTTCTGGCTGAAAAATTCACGAGCGCTCTCAAAAGAAGGAGACGCAAATAATGAGGACTTCCAGCACAGAGGAGACTCCACAGTGTGTCAGGGGGACACCCAGCGGGGCCCAGGACAACACACGAGGACGTGGACTGGTGGAGATTAGACAGCAGGCGTAAATGAAGAACAGCAATGATTTGTTTCATCACTTGCAGAACTGCTGCAGCAGGTTCTGTTAGCAGGACAGCGGATGAATTCGAATTTCTTTAACCACCATCTCTGATGGTGCAGAATAATTTTCCTGCAGGTTCGGAGGATTACCAGTAGGTTGCCCTGAGGTATCGTCCCCATCACCACTCCTCGGGCGCTGGATATGGCTGGCCCCTGCTGCACGTCTGTGTGTGTGTGTGTGTGTGTGTGTGTGTGTTTGTGTGTGAGAAACACAGAGGTTGAATTTCGTTGCGTTGTGCTGCGTTTCACAATGACAGGAATAGTCACTTTCACTTTCACTAAAGCAGCCTGTCTCTTTACACAGAGAGCACAATTAGTCAAGTTTTGTATCAATATTTGTGTTTTTTTCGCTCCATTCAAAATGATCCGAATTTCTGAAAAACTGAATATCATCAAGAGAACTGCACTGTGAAAATTTCCAGATTTTATTTTCGAACTTTAACGATCAAATCTATCGACTTTAATCGAATATCGACCTACAATTTGCAGCATGCAGGTCTAAACAACACAAACACAGTGACTCACCACCCAGCAGGCCGAGCCTGAACAAGCTTCAGAATAAATTCCCCAATTATCAGTGAATGGAGGAGTCAACACACACACACACACACACACACACACACACACACACACACACACACACACACTTTCTTATTTATCAGCAGTGGATGACAGCGTGGTTTGACCGTACAGGGGATTTAGATACTAAAGAAAGAATCATTCAGAGGCTTCACACAATACAAAGGGAGAGAAATCCACAGCAGAGCCCTGCAGGGTGGGACGCTCGCAGTGTGTGACTGATCCTGGAGACACAACGCGAACGTGTCGTCTCTGCAGCTGCTGAGGGATTTAGCTGATGGAGTCATTTACCTCACACTGCAGGGGGACAAAAGCGCCGGGACTTAACTGAGACTAGCTTACATGACAGACAGATCACACTGTATTCGGCAAATCCAGCCAAATTGGGGCTGTTGAGCGAGACTAATCCCAAAACTGCACTTGTGGTACATCACGCCGGGGTCACCAAAAGGTCAACGTTCATTCAAATCAACCCGCCTTTCTCCGGGCATGAGACGCTTCATATTTCATAACCAACCAAGTTCTGGTGGTGGTGTTGGCTCTATTATTTCAATTATTGTACTTCTATTCTATTCTTGTATTGTAGTGACTAGGGTCCAGGATCAGAAGGTCCTGGGTTCGAATCTCAGAGCAGTAGGTTATGCTTGAGCAAGGTAGCGTCCCCATCACTGCTTCCTGGGCACCGTCAATAGCTGCATGGTGTGTGTGGGTTAAATGCAGAGGCTGTATTTCGTTGTGGTTCAATGTGTGCTGTACAATTGCAAGTCGTCACTTTTACTTCACTTTCACTTTAATAGTGACAGGCCTAACAAGACCTCCACAAACAAAATCCTGGGGCAGCCCTGGTCTAGTGTTTAGGGACGGTTGTCGGAAGGTTGTGGGTTTGAGTCCTGGACAAGTAGGCTGCCTTGAGGCACTGTGGAGCAAGGTACCGCCCCCATTACTGCTCCCCGGGTGATCTGGCTGCCCACAGAAAGTGTTGGTAGGCGTCTGAATTGGAAATATACTCCTCAATTCTCTTCTGCTCCTTCTTCTTTAAGACTGACTGCATCCCCGGCCGGTGATCTATACTTTCCCCTTCGGAAAACCGAAAGGCTCCGAGCCTCCAACAGCACACATCTGCTCCTGCAGGCCGACTCCAGGCCGGCTAATCCGTAGCTGGGAACAAGCAAGATGGTTTTCATTAAAATCATTAATTCTGTTCTCCGTCAGCTTTAACTTCGACCTGGCTGGCGGCCGGAGGGATTTTCCAGGGAATTCTCTCCGTGCCAGCAAATCCTCCACAGAGCTCGAACGTATATCCAGGCCATTTAAAAACAAGGCTCTCTCACTGCGCTCAGGCGGACTTACGCTTTCGGACGACAGAGAGGAAACGGGAGCCCGAATTCCTACATTATAACAAGGGACTAAAGCTAAAAGTCAGGACAGCATGGAGTCATTTATGGGACAGGCTTTATTGTGGAAAAAACAAGGCTTTCACCTCCAGAGCTGCATTTAGACACTTCCTCCTGGGACTGGGCCGCAGGAAGAGGCAGCACGGTTTCTTCTGTGTCTTATCGCGACAACAGGAACCGATAAGCTTCATTGCATCCTTGAAGCGTGAAAGAATTGATATGGTGGAAAAACAGCACTATGGGGGCCAAAGTGTGTGTGTGTGTGTGTGTGTGTGTGTGTGTGGACCCGTAAAATCCCCATTGTTTCATGCAGCCATAACTCGTAACCACAGCGATGGTTGAGGGCAGGATGTGGAAAATATTCGCTTTCACATCTGAAATCACATCCAGTGTTTATTAGTATGTTATTACGAAGCAGGCCCCAGATTTGTCTTCCTAAATTGCAACAATATTTGCTCAGAAATAAAATCCTTCAGGCTCTCGGAGCAAGAACATCTAAAGGCGAAACCAGGAGGCTGCGGTGGCCCGAGTCCAGGCCTTAAAGTTATCCCCTCAAATAAACCAGCCTTAGATAAGGGTCTAAAAGGAGACCGTCACTGATTTACCTTCAGCGCTTCCTCCTCTGCACGTCTCCTCCGTAAGAAACTACGGTCAGCCTGAATGAGGCGCATATGAACGAGATCAGGAAACACTC
Organism: Hepsetus odoe; assembly: GCA_017165825.1. Classification (NCBI taxonomy): domain Eukaryota; kingdom Metazoa; phylum Chordata; class Actinopteri; order Characiformes; family Hepsetidae; genus Hepsetus; species Hepsetus odoe. Next base: position 16,552,238 of record CM029391.1, read on the forward strand.
CTCCAGAGAATCCTGGGAGCTTCGATTTAGCCTGACACTAACCATGCAGGCCGCACCGAGCCAATCAGCTCCGACGCTCGTTTGCGTGGTGTGTTGCTCTTGGGCTTAAAGTTTGGAAAGAATTATGGCTAATTTGAACAGCATTTAAAATGTGATTCTTTTCTTTAAACCTTTTTTTCCACCCAGGTCTTTCCTTTTCATCACTGAGGACAGAGCCGTGCTACACGTGAAGCACGCCGATCCTCAAACACTGCATTACTAAATTCCATTATGAAACCGGCCTAGTGGTTAGGGGAGCTGGCTCCAGGATCAGAAGGTTGTGGGTTCGAATCCCAGATCAGTAGGTCGCCCTGAGGTACCCTTGAGCAAGGTACCGTCCCCATCGCTGTTCTTCAGGCACTTTCAATAGCTGCCCCCTGCTGCACGGTGTGTGTGGGTAAAATGCAGAGGTGTCATTTCGTTGTGTCTTACTGCGCGCTGTGCCGCGTTTCACAATGACAAGAATAGTCACTTTCACTTTCATTATTTTCCTTATATACAATCAGTTGAAATCACTCAATAATGTACCCGGAAAACATTTAGCTGTATTTACCCTGTTTCACTTCATCACATAAAGAATATACAGAGTATGTAGGTTACATAGGAGTTTTTAATATAAATAAATCTCTGAGTTTGAATATCAGTTACAGAGCAGTGTGCAAAAGTCTTCACCCACCCCTCATTTCTTTATAAAATGCCCAGGAATCAACTTTTACCATTTTAAATTCACTCAAACATGCTCACACTGTCACACCGAGGCGGCACAGCCTTTCAGGCCATAGATTTACGTGACTTGGGCACTAAGATTACATTAGTACTGTCCTACATTTGTTCGGACCATAAATCCGTGGCCTAAAAGGACGTTTCCTTCATTAAAAAGTTTTTTTTCTTGGTTTCACTTCACTTCCCACACTCCCGCCGTTGAGTATGATTCACTTCTAAAGGGGAACTGCAGATTTTTACATAAAACATCTGTATTATTCACGAGAATATTGATGCAGAATCACTGTAGAGCAACTCAGACTCCTTTAGAGTGGCCGTGAATGGAACCAGGCGTCTCCAAAGCAAATGCCGCCACTATTTACATTTTACCAACACGTATCTCCTTAGTGTTTTTAAGAAATGATGAAATAACAACAATAATCCAAAGAACTTCTTGGAACCACTTTGCCTGGGTATACTTCTCACCCTTGAACACGTTTAAGGGCCAAAATCTTCTCCGAAATCTGGCAAAGCAATGTCTCAGGCAGAATCTTAACAACCTTTTCATGGAATAGCTTTTTGTGAGGAAGTTTTTCAAAGCAGACTTGCTCCTAGTTCTGGTCAAAACCCACAAACCAACCCATCCCAACCAGGCCCACTCAATTAACCAATCAATTAAGCGTTTCATTAACCAATGAATTACGCACCTATATTAATACACTGGTGCAATTCTGCCTTTAAGGCTAAATGGTGCCCTTTAGGAGTGTCCACTGGGAGTGCTGACCTCTTTGATTCAATGCTTGATGCCTTTACATAAACATAATTTAATCCTCTTTTCATCAGGCAGCTTGGACGCATTCTTTGGAGGCCTTGAATGCCTGCCATCAAATACAAACTGCCAACACATTCACTCATAGCGGTTTAACCGCTCAGAATAGGAAGTCGCTCTAGCTTATCACCTGCTGCTGGTGGGAGACAAAGCCCTGGGTATCAGCCCAGTGTCCCACAAAGAGGCAGCAAAACTGTTCTGTCATCACCGCTTCTCAGCACAACCACCCTGCCAGCGGCTCGTCCTGCGGGCATCGAGCGCCGGCTTCCAGGAGAACGCGAAGAAGAGGATGGCAAAACCACAGTTATTATTATAATCCGTAACCAAACATCATTCCTCATCCACACACGCTGCTCCCCTGCCAGGTGCCCTAACGAGCAAAGTGGAAATGAAAACGGCTTAGGAATCAAAGCGAGCTGGTGCTTGTCCCGCTACCTCGGAGGGATGGACCTGATCCACTTTAAAGAGGCTGCAGAGGCCTTTAATGGACTTTCCCTGTTCTCACGATCTCTGGACACCAAGCAGTGGCTTGGCAAAGTGGCCGAGTGCCATTTAGAAGTGCAAACAGACTCCACTTCCAACGCGGATCCGAAGAACAGCGCCGCGGTTCCGGGACATTCTGAACCAAAGAGCCAAAATGGCAAAGATATGAAGAAAAGCGGTCACTTAATAACAGGTTCTAAAGTGAGGTTTGATGAATTAAATGGTACTTTTTCAATCTTTTAAGTGGATCTACTTCTTAGTTCAGTTTTGAAATTCCTGTGCTAACACACACACACACAAACTCCCACACACACACTGTGGACAATGAACAGTGTCCTCTGCATTTAACCCCTCCTACTCACCGGTAGTGAACACACACCCCAGTGGGTTGCGAACCTGCGACCGGGGGGGCAATTATGGGGTTTAGTGCCTTCGAGGATTCCAGACTTGGATGCAGCAGTGGGAATGCGTTTTTTTTTTTGTTTTTTCTTTTAACCCACATCCCCCTCAACCGCATTTTTCCCGCCGGTCCTGGGGATTGAACCTACAACCCCACAGTAGCAGATGCTCTTCTACGACTTTCATTCTTATACTCCGCTAACGGAAAGTGTTCTGCATTAAAACTGTACAAAAGTTTCACTTTAAAGCAGTTTTTTGACCCAGAAGTGAAAAAATTTGCCTAAAAGTGACATGAGACAAGAGGGGGTGTCACGGAGGAGACGAGAAGTGAGAGGGCCTGCAGTGCTCTCGACTGTTCCTTAAATAATGAAAAACACATAAAAAAAAAAAACTGTCTCAGCGAGAAGGTCCTGAGTTCGATTCCCAGGTGGGACAGTCCAGGTCATTTGTGTGTGGAGTTTGCATGTTACAGTTACGGCATTTAGCAGACACTCTTATCCAGAGCGACTTCCAGTTCCAGTTACAGGGAACCACCACCACCGTGTGCGTTTCCTCCGGGAGCTCCGGTTTCCTCCCACCAACCAAAGACATTCAGGTGGACTAGAGAAAGATTGTCCTCTCGGTGTGTGTTTGTGTTTGTCTGTGTCTCTGCCCTGCGAAGCACTGGTGACCTGTCCAGGATGTCCCCACCTTTCGCCCTGTGAGAGCTGGGATAGATTCCAGCACCACCCACTACCCTGATCCAGACAAGTGGCTAAAAAAACGAGTGAATGAGGTTAAGATGATGCTGCACATCCATCACAGCGAGCTGAATCCGTCCTCTGCTGGACTATTTGGGGCTGTGTTCCTAAATCACAAGCAGGGTGAGGTGCTAAGAGTGTGTGTGCAGAGCCAAGGTCTGGTTCTGTACCCCAGAGTGTCCAAACATACGGCTAGTCCATGTCCTGTAATATATTCCCTTTGTTTTTGAAGGAATAAACAGCGTGATGCAGTGAAATGTGTTCCTGAAGTGCTCCTGAGACAATGGTGTAAATAAAAAACGAATTCTAGAAACAGCCTGAAAAGAATAAACGTTCCTTTTGTCCCTACTTGGGACCTAAAAGAGACACAGAAGTAACAGTTCTTTCACCCGAGTGCGAGTTTAGGACACGTCTGGGTCTGGGACATGCCTGTGGGCCTTTTCGTTCATTTTCCATCCGTCCCTATTCCTGGTCTACCCATCCCTTTAATTTAGAGTGACAGAGAGGGAGGAGAAGGAAGGGATTCATTAAGGTGTTCGCTTACCTCGCAGTGTGTGTTTGTTGGGCCACAGAAACCATGGCAACAGCAGCAGGTAGAGAAGGTAGACTAAAGAAAGGGCGTTGTAGCGAAAAAGGCAGGCTGTGGAGTGAAAGAGAAAAAACAACTGGTCAGTGCGCAGTCTTATATATATATATATATATATAATCTATTTAATTCATTCATTCTCTAGAAAAAGTTTAAAATAACAGGATATTTTTAAAAGGCTCACCCGACTGCATTCGTTTACTCATAGTATTTGCATTTTAGACAGTAACACACCATTAATATTAAGATTTTGGAATTAATCGGTAAAGGCAGATATTCACTAAAAATGTAGGGGGAGAAGAAAAAAAAAAAAAAAAAAAACACAACCTTTGGACTGCACAGGTTCAGAAACCAATATTAATTGCCATTAATTAATAATAATTATACTGTGCTCTTTTATTCCAATTAAGCTTGCAAAATGCAAATGATATTTTCTAATTAGATTTATATCATTGTTTTAATACAGGATTTCTGCATTTTTGTGGAAAAAAAAAAAATCAAAATCTGATTCCGTTTCAGCAGATTTGTGATTTTAAAGAATTCAGGGGCGATGAAATCATACGGCCTTTGGAACGTTCCTAATGACATTATGAGAAGTCTTAAAATGTTCCTTCCTGTTGGAGAAGTGTTCCTGAAGATGCCTGAACAAAAAGAGAGTTGAGGCTAAGAGAGTTGAGGCTGTGCTGCAGAATAACGGTGGTGAATCTCGGGAATACTGACTCTGAAGATGGTTCAAATAAAACTCTGTGTTCAGGCTGGATTTACATGCGTTTGCACTTTTTTTATTAAATCGCTGTAGTTATTGTCTCATTTCCCAACAGAACAGAAAGAAATAAGAGGCGGCTCAACTGGAATTGGTTAGAATCTCTCCAGTCACTGAATGGGTGTGTTTGGTTCTGTCAGCAGATTTAAAAGGAACGTTTCGATAAATTAGAGGCAGGATGGTAGCGAAACCACAAAATAACAACATGCAGGACATTTTTTTAGGATGTTTTCTAATGTAATAAAGTCCTAATCCCCAGAAACAGGGTTTTAAAGACCATGTTTTCATCAACTGTCCTCATGTGTGTCCAAACCGTCCAAACTTTTGTCATTTTTTGACAAACAGCAGTAAAGTGCAGGTCAATCCCGCCCGTGCAGAACTTCAACAAATGAGTGCGCAGAAATAATGAGGGAAAATCTCTCGTGTTTCCGAGTAGAAGAGCCGCTGGAGACACTAAAGCCTGGTGAAATTGCCTAAACGCGCTCTGGTTTGAGCCGCAGTGGAAAAGCTGGTTTCCTCCCAGGCGTCTCTGTTTGGTGGACGGCAAGTGGAGCGTGTCCGCACCGCAGATCCCTTTCATGAGGCTGACGACGCACCGGCCCGCATGATCGCTCGGACACGAGCTCCGAGAGACCCGCCTGCAAAGCATTGTGGGACGGTGTCCAATACCTTGAGGGGATGCCAATGAAGAGACGGATCCCTGAACTCTCTCGCGTTTTCATCTTCATATCTGTTCTTGCACCAATGAAACCGTAGAAGTCCAGGATCCGTTGCTAGAATTTAGCGTAACAGATAGAGGACTGTGCAAACGTCTTGACCCCTCAATTCTTTATATTTTGCGAAGGAATCACCCTGTTGGTGCAAAAATACCTTGTACTCTCGTTTGTGTCACATTGAGGATTAAATGAAAGAAAAGTGAACAAATGTTTCGGTGCTCCAGGTTGTCTAAAAGATACAAGGTTCTAGATAAAGGGGTTCCAACCACTCAGCATCAGCAGTAAACGAATCACGTGATCATCTGGAATCATCTGCACCTGTTCCTTCACTGCTTCATGTCTTAAGTGAGACGCTTTGTTCTGCGTGAAGGTTCAGACGCAGATCTGAATTCAATTTTGTTATGCTTTTTAAAAGTATTTTAAAAAACACTCCCCAAAATCCCCCACCACACAAGTGACAAGTGCTGTCAGAGAGGACAGAGAGGACAAGTCCACAGCCTCACCAGTCGCTATCATCGAGTGAACAAAGGCAGAGAGGCGAGAGACTGAGGCACTTTAAACGAGTGAAAATGGACGCATCTTTTCTGCAGCACCGATAAACATCATCAGTCCAGCTCTTCAGACTCAATCATCCATGTGGGCACGTGAACAGACTCACGGAGAGACCCTGTCCAGGACGGGACGCTGCTCTCAGACTGCTGTCTAAAAGCCGTTTCTATTGCTGATCTCTCTTTCTTCCTCTGTGTCTCTCTTTTTCCTCCTGTCTCCCTCTCTCACTCTCTCTCTGTCTGTCGCTCCTTTTTTCGCTCTGTTTCTCTCTCCGTCTCTCTCCCTTCTTTAACTCTGTTTCTCTCTCTCTCTCTCTCTCCTTCTTTCTCAGTTTTTTTTCTCTCTCTTCCTCTATGTCTCTCTCGGCTGCCCCGCTGGTCACCTCTCGGTTCACTGTAAGCCTTTCCATTACGCAGTTAAGTCCCATCAGCTCCGTTTACCAAAAGGCCGAACACTTTCAGCCGTCCGCCACGTATTCCGATAACTCCGAGAGACGGACGACTGGGGAAGGATTTCCTAAAAAAACTAAAGGCGACACCCTGATGAAAGCAGAACGTTGCAGACAGATCCGAGACAGACGCTTTACAGTTCAGACGGAGCGCATGACTCAGAGAGAGACGACTGAGGCAGAAGGCGGTGGCAGTTTTGAGCTTTGCAGTCACAGCTGGGCACCCGGTGATTTTAGAAGATGATGTTCATTCAAGGCTCAGAAGTCAAGCCACGGTACGGCTCATCACACACTCACCAGCAACGAGCGCGTGTCTGTGAGAATGACACACAAATTGTAATTGTAATAATAATAATAATAATAATAATAATAATAACAACAACAACAACATCTTTCTAATGATGCTCATCAAAATATTATTGCTGGATTTTTTCTCTTTATCATCACCATCATTATTAAAAATAAGACAAAGAGAATATAAAAAAATAAAAAGCAATCAATTAGTTCTACTGGTTTCTAGGGTTAGGGTTTCTCTACTTTGTAACACTGTTATAATAAAACTCCCTAACTGTCATGTTTACAGGAATTACTGTTATTCATATTAACAATGTTATTAATAATGATATATAACTACAAATCAACAAACGTTACAGCACTCCTCTTTCTTCTTCCATCAGTTCTGGAGATGTTAGGTCCTGTTTGCACCACAGTTTGCAGAACCGTGTAGGTTCTGGTCTATTTTTTCCAGCCGACTGGAGCGAACTGGGCTTTACAGTCAGGACATTAAAGCCTGCAGATAGAGACAGCACCAGGGGACACTTTGTAGAGGAAATGTGTGAAAAACTGTTGGCACGCATTACACGCCACCACAGCCAATAATAAACACATCCCCTCCCAGCACAAACACAGCCAATGACTCACAGCCTTCTGGAACCGTCTCTGGACGCGTCCCATCGTCGTGGGACGGTGCACAGCTGAGCCAGCGCTCAGAGGTGAGGACAGAGAAGCACTCGGTGCTGTCTGCACAGCGTCTCTGTGAGGAGGCTGGGTGGGGCAGCGGTGGCCTAGTGGTTGTGGAGTCGGCCACAGGATCAGAAGATTGTGGGTTCAAACCCCTTACCATTAGGTTGCCCTGAGGTACCCTTGAGCAAGGTACCGTCCCTGTCACTGCTCCCTGGGCACTGCCCCCTGCTGCACGTGTGTGTTTGTGTGCATGGGTTAAATGCAGAGGTCCAATTTCACTTAGTCACTTTCATTTTTCTCCAGGTGTGAGAGTGTGAGGCCAGAGTGTGCTTGGACATGTCCAGAGAAGAGATGAAGAGTATTTCAGAACAAGGAATTTGAAGATGGATCTGCAAGGAAGGAGGAGAAGAGAAAGGACAAAGAGGAGGTTCATGAATGTGGTGAGGAAGGACATGCAGGTGGTCATTTTAAAGGAGTAAGATGCAGAAGACAGGAAGAAACGGAGGTAGATGATCTACTGTGGAGACCCCTAAATCTGATTATATGGGGACGTCTCAATTTTCATCCAACCGTTGTTCTTATATAATTCAGGCTGGGTCCAGCTCCCAGATCTTCACTTCCATGCCTTCAGGAAGCCGTCCCTCACGCTGCTTCTGGGTAAGATCAGACCTAATGACCCGCCATCAGCGGTGGGGCAGCGGTGGGGCAGCGGTGGCCTAGCGGTTAGGGCGTTAGCTGCATGATCGGAGGATCGGGGGTTCAAACCCCTTCCCAATAGGTTGCCCTGAGGTACCCTTGAGCAAGGTACCGTCCCCGTCACTGCTCCCCGGGCGCTTTCAATAGCTGCCCACTGCTGCACGGGTTTGAGTGTGCATGGGTAAAATGCAGAGGTCCAATTTCGTTGTGGTTCATGTGTGCTGTGCCGTGACCTCGCAATGACAAGGGTAGTCACTTTCACTTTTTTTTTTCATACTATCTTTCTGTCCAGCGATTACAAAGCGGTGCAGCGGTCATGTGGGAAATCTTGCAGTGACGTCCTGTCTGTCTGCACCTGCATCTGGTGAACGTCCAGGGCTCAAGCTCAGCAGGAAAAGGCACGGATGGAACAGGGACAGTTAAGCCAAAAGGCAATTACACAAGAGTATGACGTGCACAAATCTAATCCTGTCTGTCTGTCTGTCTGTCTGTCGGTCCCTTTAAAATGAGGCTGATATAAATAACAAGCAACAGAATGGGTGGAGACAAGTGGCAGGAATGATCTGTGACAGACGGGCACCAGCAAATGTGAAAGCCAAGGTTTAAAGGATGGTAGTGAGACCAGCCATGTTAAAGGGGTTTGGAGATGGTTGAGCTGGAGGGGTCAGAGTTGCTGAAATTTGTGTTGGGAGGGACGAGGATGGACAGGATTAGGAATGTAGAGGGACACTTCAGATTGGGCTTCCAGAAAGAAAACTGCAAGACGAGCACAAACCATGTGACCTTTTTTCAGAGACACAATCTCAAGTACTACAGAGTGTGAACAGGTGAGGTTGGAGGGCAGTGCGTGAGGTGGGAGGGCAGTGAGTGAGGTGGGAGGGCAGTGCGTGAGGTGGGAGGGCAGTGAGTGAGGTTGGAGGGCAGTGAGTGAGGTTGGAGGGCAGTGTGTGAGAGCTTGCACATATATTGATATTGGTGTGCTCCACTATGAATTCTGCAAACGTTTACCCCAGTGAGTAAATATGCAGTGACACTGTAATATAAACAATGGATTAATGTAAATCTAATACACACCATGGCAACAGTAACTACACACTGAAGGTTAATAAACACTGAATAAAAGCAACAACAGCATCCTCACACTCCCGAAACCCTGCGGTTTCTCTCACACGGTGATAAAATGAACTGCTATAACTGATGTGTGTGAACATATAGGATTTACTGGTCTGCACGCACACACACACACACACACACACACACACACACACACACACACACAGCTGCCCATAACAGTGACCTCACCATATAAGAATGAGAGAGAGAGAGAGAGAGAGAGAGAGTGCAAGCAAGAGAGAGGTGTAGTGGGGAAGAGAAGAGAGAGTAAAAAGGGAAGGAAAGAATGAAAGAGAAAGGGTGGAGAAAGTAAGAGATAGATACAAAGAGTGAAAAGAATGAAAGAGAAATAGAGAGAAAGAGTGATGGATGAACAGAGATGTTGTTCCGATAGTAACGATAAGTCTTTTTGTACGCGTGTGTACACACTGCAATCTTTCATGCACGTGCACACACACACACACACACACCCACACCCACACACACACCAAACGCCCGTTTCTTTCTCCTGCCTTTTCTCAGTGACTGCCGTTTAAGGGACACCCTCTTCACGCTGGGAGCCCTGCTGCGGTCAGACCTTTCCCTTTTGCTCCACGGCACAACGGCAGCTCGCCCGAAAACAACCGGAAACCAAGAAGATCATCTTTAATGATCCTAGTTCACCGATTTCTGGAGATTTGCTCATGATTGTGACAATCGCCACACTTCCTCACACTTCCTCTTTGGCACCAAAAAATAAAAAGCCAGAAATAGAAGAAATGCTCCAAAACAAAGCGACACAATTGAGCAACCAACAGCACCGAGGCTAAAGATGGAGCTCCACCCGAAACAACACACTATCAGTACAGAAAGCCCAGCCATGTGGTCCTGAGTGATAACACACTCCACACAATACACCCCCAATCTCCGGCACAACAAAGCAGAGCTGGATGGCTTTACTCGAGAACATCTAGTCCTTAAAAGTTCTTAGAAAGATCTCTTCCACTCTGATTTTTGCCCCAATTTCATCACCGATGTTCAAACACCTCACGACCCCCTGCATGTTTCGGCCCATGTGTGTGATCACACCGCCACTGTGATCATCTGTTCTCCAGAACGGAGGGTTTCACACCAAAAATCCTAACTACTTTGTGCTTTAACAATCGAATTTTAAGATGGACTTCCCCTTTAATCCAACTGTTGGTGTAATCTTAGTGTTGACGATAAACAGTGCGATCTGAAAAGTTTACCGTGATGTAATTTATCACAGCACACACACACACACACACACACACACACGGTGTAAGAGAGCAGCTGTGTGAGGATATTGCACCATCCTGGCTCGGCCCCACAGCTCTGGCGCCGAGACAGAACGATGAAGCAATTTTCCATAAAACAGCCAGAAAACAAAAGTAGCATTGAGCTCCGAGCGCTGGACTCGGCGGCTGCTGGAAAAGCCAGACAGGGTTTGATGTTCCTGCTCACCAAGAGAACAAACAGCCATCCTCAAACCCTCCCCTGCTTTCACACTCTCTCCTTCTCCATCACACTCTCCTCTTTCTTCTTTCTCTCTTTTCTCTTTCTCAATCCGCTCCGTCAGAGCGATTAACCCTTAATCTCCATCTTTACTGCATTTATTTTTTGGATCATTAACGAATAAAGAGGTTCGAATAAATGCATTTGTTAAAAATATTATATATTATAATCTAAATATAAATTATATAATTTGTATAATATAATTTCTTTTTTTTTATTCCACTCTAAAGAATAATTTTGCACATTTTTATTTATTATTTAGTGTTATCTTTATTGTGTTTTAAGAATAAACATGGTTATTTAGTGTTTATCTTTATTGTGTTTTAGGAATAAACATGGTTTATTATTTAAATTCATTAATTACATTATTTCTATTTTTTCGTTTCATTATCATTTTTAATAAAGCATGTAAAAAAACTGTAAAATAACTAGTTTGCTTTAATACTTGTCCGGATGCAATTTATGGATTTTTTGTATGTAATACTTTGCTAATCTAGTTACTTCATTAAAATCAAAAATGGAAATGTATTTATTATTGCTTTGTCACACAAAAACCTATTTTGCTCATTTGTTTATTAATTTTGAAATTATTTCATAACTTTTTTTCTTTACCTGTTTTTGTATGTATTGCTTTGCTAAGAAAAATTCTCCCCTAGTTTAGTATTATGCATTTATTAATTAATTAAATTTTCTCTCAATGAATGTTTTGAGCAGACTTATTGTATAAAAGCTGGTAAAGTTGGTAAAATTTGTCTGGATGCGATTATTTTACGATATTCTGGGATAAAGGTGTGCAAATGAAACGATCAAACATTAATAAAGTGTGTTTGTGTTAAAAATATCAGCATTGATATTTTAAAAAAGGCTAAAAAACCCCACAAACTACTGTAACAGACAATATAGCAGAGCGTCCTTCACTAAAAAGGAGCGGCTGAAGGGAGGATCCATCAGCTTTATCTCACTCCATCACATGTCACCAAGAAACACCAACAGCAGAGGAATTCTGGGTAAATGAGATGCAGGTACAGAAAGAGTTTTTTCTTTTAATCTGAATCGAAAAGGAAATCTCATGGAGGAGTCCTTCCCTTTTCACAGTGGTGATAAATGGAACCGAACGTCTCCCATTCAAACCGAGACATTTTATTGCTCTCTAAACACACCGGCGTCTCCGTGTCTCTGACTGACGGCGAGAAAGTGCAAGTGAAAAAAGTGAAAGTGACTACCCTTGTCATTGTGAAACGCAGCACAGAACAACCTAATGAAATTTAATCTCGCCGTTTCACCCCCCCACACACACACATACACACACGTGCAGCAGGGGGCAGCAATTGAAAGCGCCCGGGGAGCAGTGACAGGGATGGTACCTTGCTCAAGGGTACCTCAGGGCGACCTACTGGTGAGGGAATCGAACCCACAATCTTCCGATGCGGGGCGACTCCCTCACCACTAGAGCGCCGCCGCCCCGAGATGGCGAAGATGATAAAATAATGAATCTGAAATAAAGAAGCTTCACTGGGGGTTATTTTGCTGAACATTTTAAAATAAACGTATAAAGATCTAAAAAATCTTCTATTTGCCACTTTAAATGAATCTCCAGTGACTCTGGTATGACTGGGGGAATGGTGGTCTAGTGGTTTGGGAACTGGGCCTAGTAATTGGAAAGTCATGGGTTTGAGTCCTGGAGCCGAAGTTGCCCTGAGGTACCGTCCCCATCCCTGCTTCCGGTTATAGCTCTCACTGATCCTGGTGTGTGTGTGTGTGTGTGTGTGTGTGTGTGTGATATGAGTCTTTCCCTCTTTCATCGTTCTGTCTTTCTCTTTCTCGCTCATTTCAGCTTTCAGGAACTGAAGGCCACGTCATTTATTTTCTGGACCATCATATAAATAAATAACGTTGCATGAATTTATTTATTTTTATTTATTGCTTCATTATAATAAATAAATATCTATTTAATTGTGTAAAGAATCATTTTGCACATTTTCTCTCTGTTCATTACTTGAATAAATAATGTATTTAAATAGGTGATTTAATTATTGTTAAAAATAATGATATAATTTGAATAAAATCACAGTTTTTGAAGTGCAGGTGAAGCAGGGTCTCAGCGTCTCTCTTTAATCTGCGTTCGTCTCCACATCAGACGTGTCGAGAGCACGACAGGTGCAGCTATTCTAACACACACACACACATGCACACACACACGCACGCACACACACGCACACACACACACAGCTGTGGCTCTCCACCACATTCATGCCTGACCCTCCTCTATTTACCGTTGAGAATCTAAATTGCCTTTTAATGACCTCGGGTCAGGGAGCATATCAAGTTCTACTGACACCGGGGTGAAAATCCCAGCCTGACCCCTGTTCCTGCCCTCGGCTGATGGCGAGGAATAAACAATAGCTATTAAATGAGGCCGCTGGCGTCAGAAGACTGCAATCTTCAACCTTCTCCAAACACACCAGAGCTTAGATGGTTTACTAAGCAAATGAAGAAGTAATTTATTTTAATGGGTGAGCAATATAATGATAACATATCATGCTCAGGACTGAGCAACTGGAGGGATCATGAGAGCAACAACAGCAAACCAGTAAACCAGTGTATTGTAACCGCACAAGCTGTCAGTGGATGAAAATCTACTATGCTGTTCTCTCGTACCGCATCACATCACCCAATCCAGAACGTGGGGCTGGTGGTGCCATAGGTTGGGATGTTCTGAAGGCCAAGAGATTTTTGGTTCTACATTCTTCAGAACCTTGAGACCCTGAGCAAGACCCTTAATCCCAAGTAGCTACAGGAAGACCTTCAGAATACAATGTATCCAAAAGTTTCCAAATGTATTCTCACTCATTTTCTGAGCCGCTTGTTCTGATTAGAGTCGTGAATGGTGTTGCAGCTCTCATGGCGAAAGGAGGGACAGGTTGCCAGTTCATCCTACACGCACACACACACACACACACATGCACACTTGCACTCACGCACACTTGCACGCACACGCACAACTAGGGGCCCATTCAGCGACTCTAAGCCACCTCCATATCTTTGGACGGTGGGAGGAAACCAGAGCTCCTGGAGAAAACACACACGGGCACGGTGAGAACATGCACCTGGGACAGACTGCAGCACCATTCATGACTCTAATCAGGACAAGCGGCTCAGAAAATGAGTGAGAATTCACACAGAAAGGACCCGGACCGTCCCGCCTGGGAATCGAACCCTGGGCCTTCTCACCGTGAGCCGGCAGTGATACCCACTGTGCCACCATGCTGCCCCAAATATACCCAATATGTCCAAAAGACAAACATGCACCGTCATTTGGAACATCTGGGCACATCTGGACACACTGGATATATCTGAATCAGAAAAGCTTTACTGATCCGGAGGGAAAATTGCTCGGATCGTAAAGGACATGGACTCGATAGCAGGAATGTGTCTTTTTGAAGTTTTGCTGCATCGTCCATCTTTTAGCAACATGCTGGGCATCTCTCTCTGCCTCCTGCAGCTCAGTGTTGAAAATGATATCACGGCCAAATCTCAGTCCAACACGGCTTTTCTGCTGACCGCTCTCTGGCAGGGACAGAGTGTCTCATAAACGGGCAGCGTCCCAGGAAAGCACATCAACACCTCGTCTACCCTTTACACACAGCCGAGCCTTCACACACTCTCACACAGCGCGTTTCTGGAAGGGCTGGAACAGTCTTTAGACGCCACCGTAAAGAGAGGACTGTAGTTAAAGCTGGTAAACATCACATGGCAGATAGACGCCTTCGCCAGATTTCCATCACAGCCACTGCCAAGCACAGCCATTTATCAGCGCAGCCATAGAGACCAACTATTAGCACCTTATTAATCACAGGATTGTTGAATTACTATCTTCATACCAGGCAATGAGCCGTTAAGGTGAGACAGGAGTCTTAGTCTGAGTAGATCACGGACATGGTCAGCGATACTGGTTATGATCTTCTTCAGTTCCAAATTATATACAGATACTGAGCTCACATTGCAAACACAGTTCATTTAATCTCCTCCATCAGAGCAGGACACTCTGGAGAAGCTCCAGAAGAGCCTCAGGTTTCTTCTCTGAGGCCAAGCAATGGAGATGCATTTGGGTTGAGCTGCAGTTGTGATCCAGAAGTAATGAACCATCTGTACCTGACCTCTAATGCTTCCTTGGCTGCAATCAATTCCTCACAGCAAATTTCAAACATCTAAAGCCATCCCAGAGGAGCAGAGACTGTTACTACAGCCAAGAGGGAACAACTCGTAGACGGCGGTGTGGATTAACCAACAAAAAAACAATCAAACTGCTCAGATGTGTTACAAAATGCAACAAAGTTCATGATGCATTCTCTGAACAGTTCCATTTAGGTCATTTGGTACTGGGCTGCACAGATTTTATATAGAAAAAAAACGCTCGTTTCTGCAGTGACTGGACCGTAACACACTTGAGGCGCCGCTGCCTCCCATCACTCCCAGACGGGACCGGCTCGTATGAGCGAAACAAGCTCAGGGCTCCAGTTAATTCATGGGACTGATGAGCTGTATTGTTATGCGGCTTGTTTTTATGATTCTGTGCCGGTCCGTGAAAATATTGTTTTACATGAAACCAGTCCGTGGTGCAAAAAAGTTTGGAGACCGCTGCTCTAACATATAAAGACTTGATGTCTGGATCATTCCCTCACAAACATCTCAGACTAATAAAAACAACTCTAAAGCCTCGTCCCACGTTCATTTGGGCTTAAATAAATAAAAAAAAACAGAAACCTTTTTTCTGAGAGTTGTGCAGACTGTCAGCATGTTCTAACAGTTACTAATAATGTCGACGCCAAGTATATATGTGTGTGTGTGTGTGTGTGTATCTACGCATGTAAATAACAGGCTGTGCTTCTCCACACTGATATGGTTGACCTCAACCTGCCGGGACGATGCCTCCCAGTCTGACTCTCCTGGCACACACCGGTAAACACTGCGACTCCAGCTACGTCACACACTCTTATCGCCACACTAAACACAGAGGACCTGCACAACAGAAGATCATCCTTTACCAACTCTAGCCAGTCCTAATATACTGTGCATAACCATACCTTGTATCTCCATTTTTGTCTTTGTTTTGCAGACAAACACAGGCGGTCTAAAATGAGTTACAATACAAACGTTTTACAAGAATTTACATCAGAAATTTAAGTTAAGTGACTATTTTTCACTTCGAGGAAAGTGAACCACACTGAAAAGCATCCTGTTTTTAACGCACACACGGCGTGCAGCAGTGGACAGCAGTGGACAGCAGTGGACAGCAGTGGACAGCGTCTGGGGAGCAGTGTTTTGGACAGTACATCAGCTGCAGTAACTATTGGTTCCAGGTCTTGAACCCACATGCTTCCTTAAACACTAGACGACCGCTGGCCCCTGCGTGAGAAACGAAGATCTCACTCTTGTTTCACTCCTGTGAAAAGTGAAGAAGATAAAAGCAGAGAAATGCAGAAGGAATCAGAAGTGTGATCTTTTGCTCAATCAACCTTCCCCTAGTAAAAGTGGTGAAACAGACACTCGTGCCAGTCTGGGTCAGTCTGGACCAAACTGACCAAACTCCTCAAAACTCTGTCAGGGTCAGTTAAGGCGAAAACAGCAGCAATTTATTTCAGTACATTACGGACGGAAAGAGCAGATTTCAGATTTGCTGAAGAGGAAGTTAGTTTTCCTATATATATAAAATGTGTGTGTGTGTGTGTGTGAAGACAGGATAAAGCCATCCCTAAAGTTTTGGACACTGTTTTTGACCAGACTGATCTTTTTTCTGGGGTGGACGATATGAGGAAAAACAGAAAATGTTCAAAATAGTGACTTTTTAGGTAAATCTGCTGCTGCTGCCGTTAGAACTTACAACAGACGATCAATCGTCTCCACTCCTTCCTGTCTTCTGCATCTTCCTTTTTCACACTGACCCCATGCGTGACTTCTCTCACCACATCCATAAACCTCCTCTTTATCCTTCCTTTTCTCCTCTTTCCTCACAGTTCCGTCTTCAACATCCTCCTCCTGATATACTCCTCGTCTCTCCTCTGGACGTGTCCAAACCAACACAATATCTTTTCTCTGACTGTCTCCAAACTGTCCAACCTGAGCGGTCTCTCTAATATATTCCTAATCCGGTCCATCCTCGCTGCTTCCAACGAGATCTCATCATCTTTAACTCCTCCAGCTATTAGAGCGATCCCCAGAGAAACGGGGAGGGTCCTGTCAGGAAGGGCGCTTTGTGGAAGACAGATTTGCTAAATCGATATTTGGACAACGAATTTCAGAAAGGTTCACAAGGAGAGAGAAGAACCAGCAGTGCAGGAAAGCATAAATACACAAACTCCCCTGCAGTCGATCCAGTTAAACAGGACTAATTCTGCTCTTTAAACAACAGATCAGTGATTTCTATAGACTATATAGAACAGATCGCGATGCTCTCAAGGGAAAAAAAAAAAGTTTTCATCCCCGTAACTATAGATATTGTCCTAATGCCCAAATCTAATCATTTCGTCCCCAAAAATTAGTACAACCTGCAGAGCAAAGGCACTAAAAGGCTGAAAAGCACTGAAAGGTAAGATCTATTTTGAGCCATTCGTCCCACAAACATGAAGCTGTGAAAACTCGTATGTGACTCTCTGGTTTCGGACCTAAACAGGCTTGACAGGATGTGAGTAACAGTCCTGCGCTCACACTAATGGAATGGACGCTCATGACAGAACAGGAAACCATTCAGGTCGAACAGAAGCAAAAAGTCATGGCTACTAATGCAGTTACATCCTAACACACACACACACACACACACACACACACACACACACACACACACACACCCCCAACAACTTTTCAGCACCTGTATCCTCACGAAGGCGCTGCAGCAGACAGACATTTTTGCTGCATTCTTCTACACTTACTTCACACCGAGTTTGGAAGCGAGGTCAGGACAGGCCGGGGACTCGGGCGGGGAAAGGCCTTTAACAAACACACATTCCAGGTGACTAATTATTATTTGATCCTCTGAAATTTCCCCATTAATTCCTCGTGTTACCGTGGCAACAGCCTGGCACAAGTGAACACTGATAATTCGATAATTGCAAGGAGCCGGATTTTTCTGCCAGCGCTCCATCCTGCACGTCTTCAAGCACTTCAGCGACGTGATAATGAGAATCTAATGAGATTCCCCTCTTTAACGCATGACGTTTACCTTCACGTAACATCTCTGCAAAGAACTCCGTGCACAAGCGTCTTCATTACAGTCCATGTTTCAGGGTTTTTATAGAATCAGATTACTCAGAATCCAACAATTTACTGTCTGAGAACATTATTTATTAAAATGAGGGAGCAGGGGAGAGAGAGCGAGCGAGAGAGAGAGAGAGAGAGAGAGAGAGAGAGAGAGGGAGAGAGAGAGAAAGGAAAAGAGACAGATAAAAAGCAAGAGCCAAAGGAAAAGAGAGAAGTAGAGGGAGAAAAAATAAAAGATATAGGGAGAGAGTGGGGGAGAAAAAATGAGAATGGGGAAAGAGAGACAGTTGGGGGGGTGAAAGAAAGAGGGTAAAAAGGGGGATAGAGAAAGAAAAGGCAGAAAGAGTTATAAAAAGCAAGAGACAAAGGAAAAAAGAGAGGGAGAGAAAGATAAACAGGATAAGAGACAGGGAGAGAGAGAGCGAGAGTGAGAAAGAGAGAGAGAGAGAGAGAGAGAGATGGAGGGAGTGGTGAATGTCCTGTACCCTATGAAAGGAAACGGCAACAATACTGTGTGTTTATTCAGCCCCCAAATGATGACCAGTGGAAACAGGTAGAATTTCCCTTAAAACCAGTCTCTCTCTCTCTCACACACACACACACACACACACACACACACACACACGGCAACAATGAGGCCATTTAAACAAAGCAACTTTTCAGTTGTCGACCCCCCACCCGAAGACCTACATCCTGTTTTGGTGGAAAAAAAAAAACTGCAGTGGTTCCAGGGAGTAAACGCAGCTTCGGCCCGTACCCTCCTCCAACGGCCCAAATTAGCTCAGCCTGGCCGAGTGTTAACACACACTGGAGGTATTTCGGACCGGCCTGTGACCGCTGTGCCTGTTCCCGGCAGCGCCAACACGCTGACCCGCGGCCGACGCTGCAGTTTCTCTCAGATCTGATCAGCACAGGGTGGGAGCTCAGGGATTTAAGGAAGGAGCTTCACCTCTCTTAATAACGCACTACTGAAAAGTCAGAATATCAGCGTCACCTTTCAGAGACCAAATCCCAAAACATGTCTAGAGTCTAAATTTAGTTTTGATTAGAGGTCAATAGTCATTCAAACCTTTTCTGTAAACTTCTGTCAACTTGCTCGAACCTCATCCAGATCTTCATTAAGGTGGAGCAGACGTGTGGGTGTGGTTTAGGACTCAGTATGACTAACGTCAGTGGGGCACGGGTGGCCTAGTGAGGGAGTTGCCCCCGATCGGAAGACTGTGGGTTCGATTCCCTCACCACTAGGTTGCCCTGAGCCTTGAGCAAGGTACCGTCCCTGTCACTGCTCCCTGGGCACTTCCAATAGCTGCCCCCTGCTGCACGTGTGTGTGGGTGAAACAGGTCGAATTTCGTTGTGTTGTGCTGCGTTTCACAATGACAAGGGTCGGCACTTTCACGTTACTGTCAGTTTTTCTTCTCTAAGGTGGAACTGGAAACACTGAAAATGAATTTTTTTCCCATTCTTTGGACTGAAAAGCGCTAAAGCTAACTTCCTGCACCACCAGCCTCTGGAAAAGTGACGGTGTTGTTAAGCCTCATCAGAATCAGTTCAAACAGGACATAATAACAGGTATGCCAGGGCCCGAGGGTGAGCATTTTCCCCTCCGCCAGTCCCAACCTTTCAGCCATGCTGCGATTCGCAACAGCAGCCCCGCCTACCGCCAGCATGCAGGACTAAACAAGTTTGAGTGTTTCGCTCGCTGTTGCTGTCATGGTTAACAGACAGACGCCTCGTGAGTCACCGTTCGGGCCTGCAGAATCGCTCCTTTACATCAATCCTACTTGTGCAATCGAGGGATTTGTAAGAAAAACACACTGTGAACGTCCTTGACTCGGTAACTAAGGAACACTCAAACAGCAGCGGCAGCACCGAGCCATTATAAATAGACGGGATCTCGAGGACTGTTTGAGGAAATTCAATTTGAATATCTTACAGTCTGTACATCAGCAAAATTTGGTATCAGAAATGACAATAAGAGGATGAATAATATTCTTTAAGACATGGTGGTGCAGTGGTTAGAACCATTTAAAGTACAATTCTAATTGCAATCATTCCATTCTCGTGACTGCAATTAATAATTTTGATTAACTTTTAATTAACTCGTACCCTTTCATTTGGCCAAAAAGTCTATTTTTAGATTCAGATTTTATTATTATTGTTAAGAACGCCAAACAGAATGTCAGTATTGCTCACCACTATTCATTTCTTCATATTTTACTTCCAAAGATGCACTTATTAAGACATGTATTTTTAATGTCTTATTGAGGGACAGTTCTCCAGATCTTCCTGAAGGACAGTGTTGTTGTCTCTCATGTTCAGTCCAGTCTCTGTACCGGAGCAGTTTCAGAAGCAGTGTGAGATCATCTCCACACAGAAATGAAGACAAAAAACGTCCTTCAAGAAGCCTGCAGAAGTGTTCCTGAAGATGACTTCAAGAAAGGGGCTGGTCTAAGAGACTTGTGGCTGTGCTGAAGAATAACGGTGGTGGTAGCAAATACTGACTTTAAAGCTGGTTCGAATGAAACTCTCTTTGTGTTTAGACTGGATTTACGTGTGTTTATACACAAATCACTGAACCTACTGTCTCGTGGTCTAATGAGGGGGATCAAGACTTTTGCACAATGCTGTGTATAAAATAGGACTGCATTAAAATCGTAGCCTTCCTGTTCTTTTTCAAATTGCAGTTTTGATTCAGATTGTCCAGCCCGAGCGATCACCGCTGTTAACTCAGATTGAGAAGGTTGATTCCCAGTCTGGGTGTCATGTCCTCTAGGGGGCAGCGGTGGTCTAGTGGTGAGGGAGTTGCCCCCACATCTGAAGATTGTGGGTTCGATTCCCTCACCAGTAGGTTGCCCTGAGGTACCGTCACTGCTCCCCGGGCGCTTTCAACAGCTGCCCACTGCTGCATGGTGTTGCATGGGTTAAATGCAGAGGTCCAATTTCGTTGTGGTTCACTGTGTGCTGTGCTGTGAGCTCGCAATGGTTGTCACTTTCACTTTATCAATCTGAAAACTTCACTCTAGTTGTTTTCCAGGAGCTCCCGTTCCCTCCAGTCCTACATCGCTGTAAGGTGGACTGGAAATGCTAAATTGTCCCCTAGGTGTGACCGCATGAGAGGTTCTCTCACTCCACTCTTGTTCTGTTTTTACCAGTTTATTGCAGATTTGTTTTGTTTAAAGAAAAGCGCTGAGAAAGATCCATTTGGAAACATCTGAGGCAGAGAGCTCCTCCCCTGAACTGCCCTTAAACCGACCTGCATATTTAACAGTTTCTTAAAAGTGAAGCAACTCCTGTTTACGCAGCATCAGGGCCTGCTCGACTCCCGAAAGCATGGAAGCACTTGATCCTTGTTTGGCACTGACATGTTCTTACTGGAAAAGGAGATTAGGGCTTTATAAAGTGAGCTGAAATCACAAAGCTCCTCACATTCTGGAACCGTTCGCTTCAAAACAAAGCAATTAATCACTCGTCTGATTACATTAGCGGAGATTAAACACTTCAAAGGAAGAAAGACGACGACGGCGACGAGGCAGCGCAATAAAGACGATCTGCTCATTCCAGCCTGGTGGACGAATGAACTTGTGTGTGGAGCATTTTTCAGCAGGGGTGGCCTAGTGGTTAGGAACTCGGCCCCAGGATCGGAAGGTCGTGGGGTGAAATCCCAGATCAGTAGGTTACCCTGAGATTTCCTTGAGCAAGGTACCGTCCCTGGCACTGCCCCTTGGGCGCTGGACATGGCTGCCCCCTGCTGCATGGTGTGTGTGGGTGAAAAGCAGAGGTTGAATTTCATTGTTTCACAATGACACAGTCACTTTCACTTCCCGTTGGGCAGCGGTTCAGAAAACGAGACCACGGATCAAAAGAGGCGGACAGGTTTTATTAGGACAAGCAGCTCATATTGAAGCAGATCTTTACGTCAGGATGAAGAAAGTCAGTGCTGGATCACATCCATCCATCCGTTCTCTGAGCTCCTTATCTGACTGAGGGAACTGCTGCAGCACCCATAAGGTGACAGGTGGAGAAACACCCTATTCATCATGAGAAATTACAGTCAGAATATCCCTTTCTGAGTGGATCACCAGTAATTACAATGCTTGCCAACTTCATGTTATTTGCAAAGAGAGCAGAATTAGTTGTGCTGAACTGGATTCATGGTCCAGTGTAAAAAGGTTGTCTTCATATTTTTGTGGCTTACATTTACAGCATTTAGCAGACGCTCTTATCCACAGTGACTTCCATGTCCTAACTACAGGGACAGTCCCCCTGGAGCCACTCAGGGTTAAGGGTCTTGCTCAGGGACCCAGTGGTGGTCGTGCTGGAGGTGGGATTCGAACCGGGGACCTCTTGATCCAGAGGTCCGTAGGCAAGGACCCACCACTAGACCACCACCACCCACATCTGGCTCATCTGGTTCCTTCTTCTCCATTCAAACTGACCAGATGTCTGGAGAAATAAATATCATAATATATCATGTGCTGTAAAAGAAGGGGGAAAAGAAGCTCTGTGTGTGTGTGTGTGTGTGTGTGTGTGTGTGTGTGTGTCTGTCTGTCTCAAAATGCTCTCTGGAGCATTTATTTTCCACGTTCCACCCTCAGGCAGTCCCAGGACAGGGCTGGAGTCACAGTGACCGAACTGTTAGACTCAGCTACTTTTAATCACACACACAGTCTCCTATTCCTATCTCAGGGTGGGTGTGTGTGTGTGTGTGTGTGTGTGTGTGTGTGTGCTGCATTAAACCCAGCCCTGATCTTAACCTTGGCAAGCAAAACTTCAGCTTTGGCCTCTTTTTTCTACAAAAGATCCAGTGTTTTATCTAAAATCCCACAACAATGTGCATTATTTTTATTCTAGCTGGATTTGAGCGTGACAGAGTTACACACGCTCAGACGCATGACACACGAGGTAAAACAAGGCAGTGTGTCAGGGAAAGCCACTGTGCTAAACTAAACGCTCCTATTTCTAAGAAAGTGAACCGCAAAGTGTGTCAAACCGCCAGTGCGGGATCATGTTCACAGCCAGATCATATCCGCACGCTGCGATAACATCGACGCTGACGGGCAACAAGACATAACGCACAACACACCCCCAAAAATATTCTTTTTTACCCATATTATGACACGGGATGGTGCAAAAGCCTCATTTCTTTATACTTTTCTGATAATCACCTTGTTGGTCCAAAAAGACTGTTATCTGCCTGTCTAACTGTCTTATCTTTCTCATACTCAGGCTGCAAAATGTCTACAGATACTAGGTTCTAGATAAAGCAGTTCCAACCACATCAGCAGTAAACAAATCAACTGATCATCTGGAATCATCTGCACCTGTTTCTTCACTGCTTCCTGTCTTCAGTGAGACGCTTTGTTCTGCTTGAAGGTTCAGACGTAGATCACTGTGTGGATGAACCAACACAGAACTATCAAACTGCTCAGGTACAGAGACTGGACTGAACATGAGAGACAACAACACTGTCCTTCAGGAAGATCTGGAGAACTGCTCCTCAAAAACACTGTCCTTCAGGAAGATCTGGAGAACTGCTCCTCAAAAACACTGTCCTTAGGGAAGATCTGGAGAACTGCTCCTCAAAAACACTGTCCTTAGGGAAGATCTGGAGAACCTCCCCAACATATTAAAAATACAAGAAAGTCTGGATCTTTGGAAGAAAGATGGAGAATGTGTATTATGTACATGTATATAATATTTCTGGATGTGGGACATGTCATCATGTAATTATGAATTTTATTCTGAAAGCTCATCATGTCGTACATCCCACTTGAACAGATTAATAAAATAACAGAATAAAATAGAAAATAAAATATCATTTTCAGTAAAAGCACGATGGTTTAACCTGCTGCCCAGTCGGCCAGATCTCAGCTGCTCTGATTCTAAAATAAAAGGTCTACTCAGCAGTGTGGCTAACAGCCTTTGGTCTCCTGTGTTGTAACAGCGAAGACCACATTTAACTGAAGCCTCTGACCACATGCCGGGGCTAGAGAGGGGGGGGGGGGGGGGTGTCCCAAGATCTACTTCCTGAAAGTCACACAAGTACCACATGACAGCAGAAACCACATGTTACACCAACACTGAGAGCATCTCCCCACAATAATTCATTACATCTGCCCATACAATCCACTTCCAGGAGGAAGGGAAATGATTTACACGCTAATATGAATAATAATGTTCAAAGACGTGCCCAAAAGCACAGAAGATACATCCTGCTTTTCTCTCCCGCAACAAAAAACAGATGGACATCAAAGAAGCCCTTCAATTCCAAGACTTTCATGATGGATAAAATATTCATCACATCTCATAGTTTCAGCTTGGAAACGGTACGAGTCTGCAGTTTCGAGTGCATGATGTCAGAAATGTGGCTAACAAGTTTTACGTAGTGTGAGCAGACATCTTCGTTTTATGGGGACAGTCCCGGTTTTTGACAGCAGTCCCAACAAACGTCCCAGTTTTTAAATGACTGGGCAGCTTTACAATCACTCTTTATCTGCTGCTAACTGCTTGTTTGCCTAGTTTTGGAGAAAACAGCTGTAAAACTGGACCGGAAACAACCACGACGGTCTTTTCTGCCCAGGAGGGACGCCAGGGTTAGAATCAAGGTCGTGGGAATCGTACTACCAGGTGATAATCGCTGGGCTAAAGCTGCATCTACAAATATAGAGCATCGTTTTTGACTTGCTGTTTCTTTCAGCAGTGCTGAGGGTTAATGTGGGACACCTGTTACTTGTTCTCCAAATTAGTGCCCAATTTTATCATTACAAGTTTTATACATGACAACAGTATCCGTGGTAACAATCCATGGAACCAGAAGTTAGACCTTAGGCCTGCATTAGAACCACAATCATTTTAATTATCACTTTTGAAGCTACATACTATAGTTAAAAAAAAAAAAAAAAAGGTGCTGCCATATTTGCCATGCCTCAACAGAAGGGAACTGTTACAGGATAGTAGTGAGACCAGCTATGTTACACGGGCTAGACATGTGGCTCTGAAGAAAAGACAGAGCTGGAAGTGTCAGAGTTAAAGATGCAGAGATTTACGTTGGATGGGCAGGATTAGCAATGAGCATATTAGAGGGACAGCTCAGGTTGGACAATCTGGAGCCCAAGTCAGAGAAGTGAGACTGTGTTGGTTTGGACATGTCCAGAGGAGAGACGAGGAGTATATCAGGAGAGGGATGTTGAAGATGGATCTGCCCGGAAAGATGAGAAGAGGAAGGACAAAGAGGAGGGTAATAGACGTGGCGAGAGAGAACATGCAGGTGTGAAACCAAAAGAAGGAGGAGGAGAAGGATGAGAAGAAGGTTAGTCACACCATGTCCTTTATTGCATGTTTATAAGATAGCAGTGTGTCTTATTGTCTGGGTGTCTATTAGACGTCCATGAAAAACATGATTCAGTTTGAGGTGAGTGTGTGACGACTCAGGACAGGACAGGACAGGACAGGACAATGTCAACAGGGCTATAAACTTCCAAAACCTGTGAGTTTTGTCCTCATGAGACAAAAACTAAATAAAATGAACGTCATTGTGAACACAGCACACAGTGAACCACAACGAAATACATCCTCTGTATTTCACACACACCATCCAGCTATATCCAGCACCCGGGGAGCAATGATGGGGACGATACCTTGCTCAAGAGTACCCCAGGGCAACCTACTGGTTTGGGTACTGAACCCACGACCTTCCGATCCTGTGGTCCAGTCCATAAATAGTAGACCACCAAACTTCAGACACCAGGTCTTAGCTGATTGAAGGAGATCCAGAAGATCTCAAGCTATGAAGAAGATCCCAACTACGGCTGTAATGACCTGATTTTCGGCCACACCGCTCGGCTCACAGCGGAGCAGGAATAACATCAGGACGTCTGGCTAAACATTCCAGCGAGAGAGTTAGAAACAGAACAGCTGTTCTGCACACTTTACAGGAGTGAGAGTGAGGAGTGCACTGCTGTGGGTTACTGGCAGCAGCTCCTGTCTAACATTAGCCCCAGAGGAAGCCTGGCGCTTGGGTGTGTCCGCTGTGTGTCCCAAAAGAAAAGTATTAAAAATAAATACATTTTACGTTGCTAGGAAAAGGAGACAATAGGTGCAGTGATTTATTGCAACATGTTCAAACACAGAATCCAGTCTAAACACGAAGGGAGTTTCATTCTAACCAGCTTTAAAATCAATACTCGACCACCGTTATTCTTCAGCACAGCCTCAACTCTCTTAGACAAGTCATTTTTTCAAGTCGTCTTCAGGAACACTTCTCCAGGCTTCTTGAAGGACGTCCCAAAGCTGGCTTGGTACTTTTGGATTAACCGATTTGTTGCTTAAGAAACCAAAAACAACAAAACTGCTCAGGGACAGGGACTGCGCTGAAAATGAGAGACAAAAACTTTGTCCTTCAGGAAGATCTGGAGAACTGTTCCTCAGCAGAACATTAAAAATACAAGAAAGTCTGGATCTTTAGAAGAAGCAAGAGGATCCAGACTTACATTTATTCAACACCTGCTGAATCAGGACAGAGTAAAACTATGAGAGACGGGACAGCAGGGACACCCAGGGCTGGACACCGAACAGAGTCCACGACTCTCAAATCTAAAGCTACACAGAACTGGAAGAACATCTTTTTTCCTCCAAAACACAACAAATCTGTCCGTTTCCTTTCTGGAGGATCATGAAATGAATCCTAGAAATAATTTTTATTAGTCAAATTAGTCAAAGTTGATAAAGCGGCATCATTTCATATGATTTTCTGCAGCGAAAAAGATTTAATGTCATTAAAATCACTGATTCTTAACACTTTATTTAAAAGAAAATGACCGTTTCTCCAGATTTTATTTTTAAAAAGTTGCTTTAAAGCAGCGTTTTGTTATTAAATGTTCAGAAAAGTGGATACAAGATCTCATGCGTTTCTCATTCATGTCCCGCCCGGGCCGTTTAAGACTGATCACTTTCCAGATCGCTCACATTGATCATCTGTTCCTCAGACCCAGATCAGGTCTGATCAGATCAGAAGGTCGTCGGCGAGATGATCAATAGGCCGTTAGCAGATCAACAGGGCAAAATCAAAGTCCACTCACTGCAGTGATGAAAGCCAAGGATGGAGATCAAGACTATTAAGGGTGTGAAAAGGGAGATACGTGTGTTTGTCGTGTTTACCTGCAAGCAAGAAGGCTGGCAGCAAAAAACAGTAGAGCAAACCACATCCCAGCTGGAGCTCCATGAGAGAAGAGTGTCTCAGCGCCGTCCTGCAGCCATTCGCTTCCAGACGGGGCACAGAAATAATCCCAGAACGCACGGATCGTTCATCATGGTCCGGAAAAAGCAGGAATCAGCGAAGAACTGCACGGAGAAAAAGAGGAAAGGAGAGAAAAATCCCAATCGGTCATCCTGGAACTTCAGCTCAGAACACCTGTCAGTCCACTGGAGGCTCCTCGTCTCAAACAGATGTTCAGAAAAGTCTCGAAACCACCAAACTAAACACAACCCTCCGCTCCCGGGACGTGGAGCCGTAACTGGAAACAATGATTCACCAGAACTACAGTCGCTCAACTTTCTTCTGCTCTGCAGCCTGAGAATAAAAAAAAACCTTTAGACACTCCCCCAGACTGGAGCTGCACGTTCAACACCTACAGACTAACCCCTCAAACAAGCCCCTCAAACTAACCCCTCAAACAAACCCCACAAACTAACCCCACAAACTAACCCCTCAAACAAACCCCTCAAACTAACCCCCACAAACAAGCCCTCAACCAACCTCAAACAAACCTCTACAAACAAGCCTCCCACAAACTAACTCCTCAAACAAGGCCCTCTCAAACTAACCTCAAACTAACTCCCCAAACCAACCCTCAAACTAACCCCACAACCAACCCCTCAAACAAACCCCACAAACAAGCTCCAAACTAACCCCTCAAACTAACTCCCTCAAACAAGCCCCCTCAAACAAACCTCAAACAAACCTCAAAAACAAACTCCTACAAACTAACACCTCAACAAACCCCACACAAACCCCTCAAACTAACCCCTCAAATCCAACCTCAAACTAATCCCTCAAACTAACCCCTCAACCAACCCCCTCAAACCAGCCCCACAAAACAAGCCCCACAAACTAACCCCTCAACCAACCTCAAACTAACTCCTCAACTAACCCCAAACTAACCCCACAAACTAACCTCAAATCCAATCCCCCAAACAAACCCCTCAAACAAACCCCACAAACAAACCCCACAAACAAACCCCACAAACCCCCTCAAACTAACTCTCAAACAAAACCCCACAAACAAGCCCCACAACAAGCCCCCACAAACTAACCCTCAAACTCAACACCTCAAACTAACCCTCAAACTAACCCCTCAAACTAACCCCACAAACTAACCCTCAAACAAACCTCAAACTAGCCCCACAAACTAACCCCTCAAACTAACCTCAAACTAACCCCACAAACTAACCCCTCAAACAAAACCCCACAAACTAACCCCTCAACAAACCCCACAAACTAACCTCAAACTAACCCCACACAAACTAACCCCACAAACTAACCTCAAACAAACCCTACAAACTAACCCCTCAAACTAACCCTCAACAAACCCCACAAACTAAACCCTCAAACTAACCCCACAAACTAACCCTCAAACTAACCCCACAAACTAACACCTCAAACTAACCCCACAAACTAACCCCTCAAACAAGCCCCAAAAACTAACCCCACAAACAAACTCCTACAAACTAACCCTCAAACTAACCCCACAAAACTACAACCCCCAATAAACCCTACAAACTAACCCCACAAACTAACCCCTCAAACAAACCCCACAAACTAACCCCTCAACAAACCCCACAAACTAACCCCACAAACTAACCCCTCAAACAAAAGGCTGCAGTAAAAAAGAGAAACTTTAAAACAACCTTTAAAAAGGAAAACTAACATATCGAAAAGTTCAAAGTGGAGTGTATAAAAGTTTAATAAATGAATAAAGTAAAACACATTTCAGATGTAACTCTCTTGCCAGTTTTTCTTGATTTAAACAAAACTCAAAAACAAACAGACTAAAAAGAGCAACTCCAAATATTGTGAAGCAGCCTGTCCTGTCCACTCTGTCCTGTCCAGCTGTCCTGTCCACTCTGTCCTGTCCAGCTGTCCTCTCCACTCTGTCCTGTCCAGCTGTCCTCTCCACTCTGTCCTGTCCACTCTGTCCTGTCCACTCTGCCCTACCCAGCTGCCCTGTCCACTCTGTCCTGTCCACTCTGTCCTGTCCAGCTGTCCTCTCCACTCTGTCCCGTCCAGCTGTCCTTCCACTCGGTCCCGTCCACCTGTCCCGTCCACTCCGCCCCACCCACCTGTCCTGTCCACCTGCCCCGTCCACCTCCGCCCGTCCACCTGCCATCCCACTCTAACCTGTCCACCGTCCCGGCCACCGCCGCCCCGTCCACCTGTCCCACCCCGCCGCCCTGTCCACCTGTCCTGTCCAGCCGTCCTACCCCGCCGCCCCGTCCACTCTGTCCTGTCCAGCTGTCCTACCCTGTCCTACCCTGTTGTCCTCTCCATTCTGTCCTGAACTGGTCCCACAGCTGTCTCTAGAGGACACTGGTCCCACAGCTGTCTCTAGAGGACACTGTCCCACAGCTGTCTCTAGAGGACACTGTCCCACAGCTGTCTCTAGAGGACACTGTCCCACAGTGACAG
Organism: Hepsetus odoe; assembly: GCA_017165825.1. NCBI lineage: Eukaryota > Metazoa > Chordata > Actinopteri > Characiformes > Hepsetidae > Hepsetus > Hepsetus odoe. Next base: position 16,581,717 of record CM029391.1, read on the forward strand.
TGACCCCAGATCAGTCGGACCCCACTGTCAGTCCCTCCACCTGCAGTAGAGAGTGAAGGACAGACCCTGAACTCAAACCTGCCCCAGTAAACTGGTGTGTCTCCAGTTCTTCCAGAATAAACTTCCACAACTCTGAAACTTTCCACTCAAACCCGAAAAACTCCTCCTGCCACGTGTTTTCTCCAACCTGCGCTGTTTACTGTCCGCGAGCTGTGGTCGCTTCGGCAGCGGGTGTCGGGGGTATTTGAAGTTTACTTACGGATTAAAAAGTGTTTCAAAGGATCAGAAAGTCGAGCTAGAGCTCCAGCAGCGCAGTCCTGCAGTTTCTGTTTAATAATCTCACTGATAGGAGCGCGGCCGGCCGCGTCTCTGCTACTGTGGCGCCCTCTAGCGACGAAACCGCGGCCCTACAAGTGGAATAAAAGATACAATCTTAACGATTATAACTCAAATATTTAAATAAGCAAGGAAGTAGGTGTGCATGAGAGTCTTATGCTGATGTGTCCATATATAAATAAAGCTGTTGTTTGATATAAGCATGTTTAATATGAAAAGGAAATTAAACATGCGGCAAAACAAACCGATGTTAAAACTATCATGTGTTTCATATTTATAAAATATGGTAAGATGATTTGAATAATATTTTTATAGGACAAAATAGTATGTCTATCAAAAAGTCTATTAGTTATTTCTATTCATTTAAAAATGAATAAAAAAGAAAAAAGTGTCGAAAGTCTGGCGTTCTGTCCAATCATTTGCGAGCAATTGATTGATGGCCTATTGTCCAATTGACAATAGGTGTATTGAAACAGGTCCCGCCCACAAACGTCACATGATACGATTTCGCGGCAAATTTGCAGCAACAGCGACTACAGCGGAGAACAGTAATAAATGTACGTTTAATATTACACTCCGATATTTCTATAGCGCAGCTTTATGCGAAGCTGGATGGAAGTTCATTATTTTAATGCAAAAGGCATTAAAAATGGCAAATTAAAGCACGTGGCGGGGAAAAAAATACGTCAATCAAATGATGTACGTTTAATATTTATAAAATATGAACAGTATACGAAGCATTTTTATGGTAGAAAATATTTTTATTTCACGAAACAAAAGTTCACTTTGTATTCATTAAATCATCAATAAAAATGAAAAAAATAAAAATCACGTTTTATTTACAAACAAACTTAGCAAGAAGTCCAATAAATGACTTATACACACTAAATACTTCAAAGGTTTTCATTAATTATTAGGGAATTGGTTTAAAAATCCATGTGTGATGTTTACTGTAGAAAATACGTCTTAGTTTTTAATTTTTAATTATTCATGAAATAAAACAAAAGACCGTTGACGTCGTTCACGTAAGTTTGTCACCCTGTCCAATCATATGCGAACAACCATTGTTTGATGGCGAACTATCCAATGGCCAATGAGCGCATTGAAGTTCGTCCCGCCCACAGGAGTCAGCTGGTACAATTTCGCGGGAAACTCGCAGAGCAGGAGTAGAAAACCTGGAGGCGACGAAGAAAAACAGGAGTCGCTGTTTAGGAACTAAACGTAGTTTAGTAGTTTTAAAAAAAACTTTGGGTTGTAGTTTTGACAAAATATGGCTCAGGGTCGCGTTACTGATTACTTTTCGCTCAACAAAAGAGCCGCAGGAGGTCGCAGGGGGCGAAAAGGGAGGGCCCCAGAAGCCCCGGAGTGGACTGAGAAGGACGCCGTGTTGAGGAGGGGGGAGGCCCCCTTGACTCGCAGCAGAGCCCCCGCTGAGCCGCTTCATGGTGTCAAGGAGGAATTTCTGCGAGTGATCGCAGAGGCCGCAGGGGACGAGCCGGTCTCCGAGCCGGTCTCCGAGCACCAGGCCGAGGTCCAGAGCGAGCCCAAGACCCCGCGGACCCCGAAGAGGAGATCCACAGAGGAGTTCGACCTGAGCTCGGCCGTGTTTACCTCCGCAACCGAGCAGCACAGCTCGGCCAAGAAGCGACTCCGGGCCGCGGGCAGGGAGCCGAGCACGGCCGCAGAAGCCCCGCAGGGAAGGAGCACGGCCAGGAAGAGGCTCCAGCTCACCGCACTGCAGCAGGTTAGACTCTCTTACTCTCCTTTACCCTGAAAAACGCAGGAAAGCCTTCATAAATACATAGAAATCCCTGATCACAGCTATTTTTGTGTCACTAATGCAGTTTACAGGCCATGTAAAGGGTCAACAAAGGACATTGGGGGCAATTTAACTTTACTTAGGAAAAAAAGTCTGTAAACTGTAAAAGTGAAATCCTATATTTTCTAGTTAAACCTCTGCAGTGTCAGTGCAAATCTAATATTTTCCATATTCGGAAGTGCATGTGATTTTCCAACACAGTCCAAATTATGGTTTATGCCTTAAAGCGGTGTTTCTTTTTCCATTAATCAGGAAAAAAGAACACTTTATTAATCATGTATTGATCAAACATTTAATCTACAGCTATTTTTTTGTTGCCAGTTCTGTTTACTGAGAATTTAAAGGGTCAACAATTGCTTTTTGGGACCATTTTGGCTTAAAATCTTAGTTTATAAATGTTAGCAAAAGCTGTGATTCTAAGCAAAGTTGGTAAAAGTTCAAATTTAAGGTTTTAGAGCAGAAGTGTTTTAATAGAACATCTTCACACGTTAATCTGCATCAAAAGTGTATCACATTATTGAAAGCGTTGATTCGGGGTTGTTATTTCAAGAAAATGATCTTTTCTCCTTGTAACATTGTCACGTGATCAGGAAATTGATCAACTGAAGTGATCAAACATTAATCTACATTTGTAATGAAGCACTGTTGACAATTTACACGTAAACAAAGATCAATAGCAGCCAATTAGGCTTCTTAATGTGCTCTTTAATCATCGAGAAAACCTCTCGCGATCTCAAACTTAATTTAATGTTTTCTGTATTTTGGAGTTGGCTTTGCTTCCATCATAGTCCTCAACTCTCTAAAGTGTTAATGCAAATGCTTAAGTTAGTTCAACATCAAATTACAGTTAATATTACAAGTTTGTGCACAGTTTAATCCCATCATGCATTGTACGTAGGGATTAGTTGCAATTGTGTAACAAAAATGCTTTAATATTAAAAACACAGATTGTAAAGTTGAACTTTTTTTTTTTTTTTTAAGTTAGAAAAATGACTTTCTTGTACTGGAGTCCAGACTAACCCTTTCTATTGGCAAGTTCAGGGTCATGCCTGAGTAACATTCAGTCCATGAGTAAACTGATCACTTGATCAAACATTCATTTGCATATTTAATCTGCCACTAATACAATTCCCGTGTCACAAACTTCCCAATTCTCAATACAACTTCCACCCAAAAATTCAATATTTTCTATATTTTACTGTCCCGTACAGTCCACACATCTCTGAATAAGATGGCCGTTTAAGTGAGTGGAATATCTGGGTGTCACATTAAATGTATTTTTACGTATAAACTACTGGAGTGATTTATTAGTTTAACACAACCGTCTCCCAGAACAGAAGAAGTGAGTGCCAGGTAGGTGTGGGGTGTAAATTGGGGAAACGGCTCAGAGATTCACACTCTCATGGTCGAATGTTTGCATGCAGGCTCCAGACGTGGCCTCGGGCAGAACTGAACCCCAGCCCCCTTCACAGCCCGTCCAGAAAGAGTCCGAGCTTCAGGTCGGTCGTAGTGCAGATAGTTCCCCTGTTCATAAAGCGAGTGGCCCCAGCAGTCCCAAGCAGGCCCCCAGGACCAAGGTAGGACACGCTTCAGCCTCTTCCACCTTAAAATCTCAGTGTGGCACGGCCCGTCACCACAAAGTGACATTTTCTCTGTATTTAAATAGCAGGAAAAGTTGTTTTCCCAGACACACCAGAAAGGTAGGTCAGCCACGTGGTTGAATTCTGGTCAAATGCTCCTGGAGGTCGGGATGATGGTTCTCGGTAACTTCCACAAACCCTAGACAGTTTGAAACGTTTCTTTAAAAAGGTTTTTGAGTAAGAAGTTGCAGAACCGAACACTTTTTTTATAAATGAAGAAACTGAAACTGCTTCTACCTGGAGTAGAAAAACAGAACAAAATTAGTGAAAGCATTTTAGAGTCACTTTAATTCCTCTAGTCCGGAGCACAATTAATGCTTTATTAAATTTCAGAACTGAACAAATGTCCCGTTCCTGCTTCATACGAATGTTTGTCATTATGTGATTGAAATCTCATCATGCAAATCAGCTGAAACTTTATTTTAGATTAGGGTTTACATAATCCCATTCCTGCAGGATGGATAAATCTGCTCGTGAAAGCAGTGATTGAATTTTAAATTAGTGTCTTGACTTATTTACTCAGTACTGGCTCTTGCGGTTTTGGTGTAAAGAGGTATTAAATATCCAGACAGTACTTGTGAAATTAAACTCTTCATATAAAGTGCTTCCTAACTTGACTTTAATGGCTAGTTTTCAGATGGAAGAATTGGTGCTGCTTCATTAGAAACTATAAAGGTTTGGGTTTCTGCAGGCTTGTGGCTCTACTGCATGGAAAAATAATCGAGGGAAACAAAAGTAACCTGGAACTGATTCTTTTGGACCTTCTCCGTTCTTAAAACCAGTGTCCCTGTCATGGATTTTCTCCAAGGTGGTGTTGCTCAGCACTTGGACTTTTTATTCCCAGAATTCTGCAGCTGGATTTATTTTAGTGTCCGGTTTAAGCCAGGTAGCGTTTTTCTACCATGGCCTCTTTTCTGGACCAGGTTTTGAACCTTTCGGAGCATTTCTACCAAAAAACAAATTTGTTCAGAGTCTGTAAAGAGTTCTGAGCTGCAACCAGTGGTTCCCTGTTGGTGGAAAAGGACCATCCAAGTACAGATAAACCTGTCAAATCAGCAGGAACGTAGAGGAGAGGTTTGAGTTGTTCTTACAGCCCGGTGTCCTGACAGTAATGCGTGTTTTTGTTTTTAATAGAAAACCTTCTGCAAAGAGGAAGTGGTGGCGTTGAAGGCTCGTCTTCAGAAGCTGAAAGGTCAGTCTGAAAGTGTGACCTCTCCTACTCCTGCCTCGGTGTCCACACTAGCGGAGCTGAAAGCCAGACTCGACAGCGCCAGAGAGCTTTCAGTCAAGGTCCAGCAGAGAAAGGAGGAAAGAGTCGCAGAGGAAGAAAAAGCCAGCCAGGAGCAAACTCAAGCTCAGCCCAAAGCTGAGGAAGGGTAAGAGGGTCCTGTAAATTTACCAGTAATGAACTGGAATTCCAGTATCCACAGAGACCTGGCTGAAACCGGTGGCATCATAAACACTGTAATTAGTGCAGGCAGGTGCCTTCAACTAAAACGGGCTCATTTTTGGTCCCATGCAGTTAGAGCTGTAACACACACTGGACTGTTATTTGGGTTTTAAACACAATCTTGATTTAAATCTAATTTAAAGGGATAATTATGCTCTGTTCATATCGAAACATCCAATTGGTCAATTCTTTAACCCTTGGTTTGGCAGCATTTGCATCATTGCTTTTTTTTTTTTAAACAAATTTTAAAGGCTTTTTTTTTTTTTTTTTACAGAAACTCTAAATATTTTCATTTTAAACATTTAAATTTAAACATTTATGGCTAGAAACTAAAAATGAGCCATCATTAAACTTTTTTTTTTCCTTTTAAAGTCACATTCACACATTAAACATGTTTGACTGCTTCAAATGCAGGTATTTTAGGTTTTTTATGCTTTAAAATATTTTCATTTCTAAACTTAATGAATAATTTTATTTATTTTGTCATATTTAAACATGACATTTTAAAGTCAGCGTTTAGTTTTAAATGGTTTAGGAGCGTCAAACTAAAGTTAAGTGTGTCCGCTGAAGCCTTGACCTTCCTGACACACTCTCAGAACTTCTATATAAGAAGTTTTTCATCAACAGTTTTGCGCCTCACATCCGTGCAGAGGTCCTCTAAAGCGGTGGTCCCCGGCCATGTTTTTAGCTGTTTCTGCGTCGGTCCATGAAAATATCGTTTTACGTGAAACCGGTCCGTGGTGCAAAAAAGTAGCTTTGTAGCTGAAAAACAATCTGAATATTGTTACAACAGGAATTGAATTGGCTCTTTTGAGATTTTATGAAGTTCAGAACAGAGACACATTCAACACATGAACTCTTACGTTATTCTGTATTTTATGGCTTTTCTCGCTCCCTCATTTGGTGGTGTTAATCTTTTTTTTTTAGGGAGAAGCTTCCTGCTTATCAGCGTTATCACACTCTAGCTCAGGATGTTCCTCCTGGCCTCACGCTCCCTTACAAGTACAAGGTTTTGGCCGAGATGTTCCGCAGCATGGACACAATCGTCGGCATGCTCTTCAACCGCTCCGAAACCGTCACCTTCGCCAAGGTCAAACAAGGAGTTCAGGAAATGATGCACAAGTAAGCGAGATCTGTCTGTTTTGTGTGGATAATCTATATTTGTTGACTCAAAGTCTGTTTGACAGGGTTTTGCTGAATCTTCAGCGTAATGTAGCCCTCATGAACGTGTTTATGTTCAAGATCTAAAACTGAGACCAAAATCTGAACAGTTGGATGGACGTTAATAGAAATTTCCCTTTTCTTCCTGCCAGGCGCTTTGAGGAGACACACGTAGGCCAGATTAAGACGGTCTACCAATCTGCCTACACCTTTCGTCAGGAGAAGAACGTTCCGAACTTCAGTACCACAGCAAAGAAATCGACCTACCAGCTCACCGTGGAGCCAGTCGTTGAAGAAGGTACACAGCCACGAGAAACAGTTTACTGATTTAAAGCCAGTAGTTTACTTAAACTTCAATTGATGGAAATTATTTTTACTTTCAGAACCGAAAGGAGCTCGGCCTGTCCTGTCTGCTACTCGTCTGCTGGAGAGAAGACGTGTTTTCCACCAGAACCTGGTTGAAATGGTGAAGGGACACCATAAGGTCTGAACTGTTGTATTGGATCATAAAATGGTTTAAAATCTCGCCTGTAAAGCTGCGATCACGTTACTGACCCTCATTTTATCTGCCCTGAAATAACCCGCATTGTCTCCTAATCAAAATCTTGGCCTTTATCACAGTTACTCACCATAATTCAGGCCTGATAAAATCATGACCAATAATCATTGTTTTGTTTTCTTGAAAACACGTTTATAGAAACCCCTTTAAACATGAACGCGTCTCTCCTGCAGGTGTTTTTAGCAACCCTGAACCCGCCCGTGGTCGTCCCAGACGACAAGATCACCCGCTGGCACCCCAGGTTCAGAGTGGACGAGGTGCCAAATATCCAAAGCAGTGATTTGCCACAACCTCCACAAACGGAGAAACTCACCACAGCTCAAGAAGTGCTGGACCGAGCTCGTTCACTCATGACCCCGAAGGTACACGCACACACAGCTTTTAGCCAAAAGAGAAAATGAAAGACACTGGTTTAGGCATGTCTATCCATCACCATCTTTGAGTTTGAGTTATTTATTTAAAAGATAATTCAACTTTTCACACAAGAAAGCTTCAAAAATAACAAAACAGAATGAGCCGTTCATTTATTTTCCTTTTTCTTATTACAGTATCTCAGTTACATTAATGTTATGTTACAAGAGGGGCGACACTGAAAATGTAAAGATTTAACAACCTTTTCATCCAAATGGACTAAATGGGCAAAGGAAGCCACGAGCTATTAAATTTAGATAAAAATTTGACTAACGTGCCTAAGAAACCAAAGCGACCTGGGCCAAGCGTCTCCCGTTATTGAATAATCAGTGTTGGCTGTTTGGGTTCAGCTCGACAGATTTAAGCATCCCGATGACTAAAATTTTGTCTGATTCTGGTGCCGAAACTCCTGATTGTGGTTTCCACGACTTCACCAGGTTGCGTTTTGAGTATTTTGTGTTGATCGATTTCAGATGGAGAAGGCTTTGGCTAATTTGGCCTTGAAAACGGCAGAGGCAGCGTGTGCGAAGGAGCCAGAGCCTCCGGTGAAACCAGCCGTGACCCCCGCACAAACACCCGGCGCTCTCAAAGGAGTGTCTCAGTCACTGCTGGACAGGGTGTGTATTTGAAACGCCATGTTTCCAGCTCACTTTCACACATTCCAGAAAACAGAGGGTTAAAGAGGTGATCTGACCCAACTGGGCTGATTTGGGTTCCGGTGATGAGGTTCTTGTTTAGCTTTGCTGTTGTAAAGGAACTCTGCAACATTGGGTGTGAAATGCGCTATAAATTAACCTTCTGTAGCAAAGTATTGGTTTCAAGCTTAGTATTTAAATTATGACGTAGCATAAGTTGCATCACGGTTTAGAATAATTTCACTTCATGTTCAGTGGTGCAGGAAGTGCCTTTATTTCCTTTTCATTCTCAGATCCAGGCCTTTGGCCTGTATTTACTCTTAAAGTGCGAGTTGAATCAAGGTTTAGAATATTTGGCTGGTAATGGAAGTGTGAACGTTTCATTTCGTCTTCTTTCTCAGATTCGAGCTAAAGAGGCTCAGAAACTGCAGGCGGTGATGACGAGGAACCCCGAGCATGAGGAGCGTCTGGGGATGATGGGACGGCTGCCCGAGCTGGCCAGGATCCTCAGAAACGTGTTTGTTTCTGAGAAAAAGCCAGCGCTGATCATGGAGATCGCCTGCAACCGCATGATCGCCAGCTACCGCTCTTCATTCAGCACAGGTGAGGCCTCGTAATCCGACCGTACGTCGACCTGATGCTGCGTTGTACGGGTTTAAGTCCATGAACGGTTTTAATTTAGCAAAAATGTATTTCTGGTGCAAGTTCACCCTTTTTTTTGATCTGATCAGCAGTTACTGATGAACACCTTCTCGTTTTAGGGGAAATGGAAAAGCATCTTCGCTTGTTGGCCGAGTTGGTGCCGGAGTGGCTCACGATACATCCGATCAGGAAAGATTTCTACCTCAAGCTGAACAAGAACGCCAACGTGAACCAGGTTTTGGAGAAGCTGAGCGAGAAGATTAAAGAGGAGGAGCGACGCTGAGAATTAGACTTTTTTTCTGCTGAATTATGTGCAATATTTTTGGAGAAAAATTGGTTTTAATCTTTGGTTTGGCCACAGTGTGGCTCCAATACCTGTCCTCCAAACGCTGGTCTTCAGAACTAATGTTTTATGAAAAATGTTTTTGGGTTTTTTTTTTCCTTCCCTTAAACAGATTTTTGTCTAGTTTGACTACATTTATGTCGGATTTAACTGAAGCGGCTTTACGTTTTAAAAGTTTTGGAGTCGCTATCGAAGTGGTGTATTGAGTGAACGAGACTGGATGAGCAGCAACAGTTCATTGGAAGACTCTTGATCTGAAATGTCCAATAAACAGGCTGTTTGAAGTGGATGGCTATGAAGTACTTTGATCAAGACAAAGTTAAAGCGTTTTGGCTTTTATTTGAGGCGAGAGAATAAAATCCACAAAATAAATCCTTAAAAAAAAAAAATGTAAAAAAAGGCACTCAATGACATTTTATCACACGGTTTTGGCTCAGTTTGCTGCAGGTTTTCCACCTGATCAAACAGGAATGCATGAAAATATCAATGTTATTCTTCTGAGAAAGCATCTGCGTATTAGACCAGCAGGCCAACACATTATTAAACCTCTAATAGAAAGCGGAATATTTTTTGATTTAACCAACACGCACTACATGGACCTAGAACGAAACACTTTTTAATAACTTTGCCAAAAGTGGTATTTGTGGTGCAATAATTGCGAGCAGCAGTGAGACTATTTCCCTTTTGTATCCAACATAAACGGAAAATACTTCAGAATCGCAAAATCATGCACAATTTTAACACCAACATCTCCTTACACGGTTCCAGGTCAAAAGAATGTATCAACACTTTTGGTGTAAACACAGTGTGGAAATAATCTGGATTTTGAGTTTTGGCGCAAACGTGCTCAGAACCGGACTAACGAGCAGATGGGGATCGGCTTCAGGATCTCCACCCCTTTCAGGTCCTTCATCTCGATCACCACTAAACAGCCCAGAACCTCTGCCTTCTGCTTCTTCATCAGCTCATACGCTGCAAACAGCGTCCCTGACGCAAGACAAGGAAACAGTTCATATGAGCCCTGACGTTTCTCAGACTGCTACAATCAGCTTGGAATCTTAATGATCTCCTGAGGTTCCTCCTCCGGTTTTAGGGAGTTTGTGGCTCAATAGAGGCTCAGACTGGACCCTGTAAAGCTGCTCTGAGACCACATTAAAAGTGCTACAGGAAAAAAACTGTTCCACGGCTGGGACGGGACAATAAATAATTCAGGAACGGAGCACAGTCTGCAAATTTGCACCTACAAAATGCAGGGAAAAGCTGACGGAGACACTCACCACCAGTGGCCAGCAAGTCGTCAATGAGGAGAACTTTCTGTCCTGGTTCGACAGCGTCCGCCTGGATCTCTGCCTCGGACTGGGAGACGCAAACACAATGACGAACGTATAAACAGGTGATTGACCTCAAGTTCGACATGTTAACGTGGTAGAACGAGGAGGGTGGAAGCAGGAAACAGGAGAACTGATGCTGAATGATTCAGTGCAGCGTCCTGGAACAAACCACCTTACCGTCCCGTACTCCAGACTGTACGCCACAGACACCGTGGGACCTGGAAGCTTCCCCTTCTTCCTGACCAGAGCAAAGCCTACACCCAACCTCTGGGCTAAAAGAGGCCCAAACAGGAACCCTCTGGCATCCAGACCTGCAAAACAAATATAATAATAATAATAAACATATAATAAGATCCTTACAGTAGTTCACAAAAAGGCATTGATGTGCAAAAGAAGGAACCAGTAGTGCCACAAAAATGTAAATGTTCTTCTTTAACATCTACTCTGCGCTCAATCCAGTTAAACGGGATTCTGCTCTCTTGGTAAAGAAACTTTCCTGAATCACCACAACAACACGCTCAGATAAGAATATTGTGATTATTCTCCAAAGGGAGACATGTTCGGGATATCCCAGTGACCTGTGCTGGTAAACAGTAAAGGGTTAAATAAGTTTCATTATTTCCATAAAGTCCCCTTGAACTTTTTTTTTTTTCCTTCCCTTAAAGTTTACTTAATGTTAAAAGCCTTTATGTCATTGCATTTTGGGGAGGTATAGTCATGGAAATTGTTTAATTATAAGTAAATAAAATTAAAATTAGAATTAAATCTTGGGGGCAGCGGTGGCCTAGTGGTTAGGGCGTTAGCCGCATGATCGGAGGATCGGGGGTTCAAACCCCTTCCCAATAGGTTGCCCTGAGGTACCCTTGAGCAAGGTACCGTCCCCATCACTGCTCCCCGGGCGCTTTCGATAAAAAGAAATAGTATATATCTTAACATTGTTTTGTAAAAAAATAAAGGTAATTTATAATATATATTTTTAAAGTTTGTATAATTGTTTCTTTAAAATATTTCTATATCTGGAATTTTATAACTATGAAAGAAATTAGAAAGAGAAGGGACTTCTTTATTTTAGACTTTTATATATTTTTGTGAAAGGTCAGTCTCACCTACAATCAGCTCCACCTGAGGGTGTGTTTGTCTGACGTGCTCCTCGAACAGGTCGATCACCGCACACAGAGCTTTAGGGTCCTTCAGAATTGGGCAGATGTCCCTGCAGGAACTCAGATTTAATAAGAAAATATTAATAATCTGCTGCACCACCTGTTATATACTCTCCCAGAACGACGTGCCGTTCAAGTTAAGCGCTCAATTTCTCAGCCCTAAAACTACCGGTCTCACACTCGAGCACACTGAAATTACGAATATTTGACAGAAAAATCAGAAAGCCTGATTCTTTCTTTGTAGGAATGACAAGCCCAGTTTCAGAAGTGATTTATAGTTGAAATGCCTGCCATCTTCCTGACTGGCAATTTTTAAGCAAGCAAAGAAGCCTGTTTTCAAAATAAAAGTCCCATAACGGTCCCTTCTTATTCGAATTTATTTAAATAATAAATAAATAAATTTTAAATGAGATTATATATATATATATGTATGTGTGTGTGTGTATATATATATATATACATATATGTATATATGTATATGTGTGTGTATATATTATATATATGTATATATTGATTGTATTAATTTTTTAAACTAGTATTTTACTCGTAAAATATTTTTTCATAATATATATTCTTTTTAAATGACCAAAACACTATACAAAATGTAGTCAGTCGTTTTCTGAGGCACTTATTCTGATGTCCTAATTTGGGTCGCAAGGGATGCTGAACCCTATCCCAGCTCTCATAGGGTGAAAGGTGGGGACACAAGAGACAGGCCACCAGTCCATCACAGGACACCTAATGGTCATTTTAGCATCACCAGTCCACCTTGTGTAGGTCTTTGGAAGGTGGGAAGAAATCTGAGCTCCTGTAGGAAACACACACGGACAGGGAGAACAAACTCCACACAGAAAGGACCCAGACCGTCCCATCTCGGAATCGAATACAGGACCTACTCGCTGTGAGGTGACTACACCACCGTGCCACAGTATACAAAGGTTTAATCATAAAACAATTTAGTACATATTTAAGCAAAACCTGACAATATCCCTCCAAATGATCTAAAGGCTTTTATCTTAAGCAAAACATTTTTAAGAGTTCAATGGGTTCAATTTAAGAAACTTTATGGAAATTATGAAACTTATACAGTCTTTAATGTTTATCATGCCGTAAGAATGAAAAAGCAGAAACAAAAGACAGTAATATGTTGTAATATTTCATGTAATATTCCCTTTTTATTAAAATATGATTCAAGTAGAAATAATAAAATCACCATTCATCATAATCTTTACAGCTTCAGAGGTTCAGGGTTTTATACATTCACACCGATGATCCAGTCTGTGCAGATCGGCTTTGAGTTTAATGTCCGGAGTGTGTGTGTGTGTGTTTGTGTGTGTGTGTGTGTGTGTGTGTGTGTGGGTGAGGGTGTGAGTGAGTGAGTGAGTGGGTGAATGTGTGTGAGGGTGTGAGTGAATGCATGTGTGTGTGTGTGTAGATGATGTTAGTGAGGCCAGTCACACTTCCACGGCTCAGATGCTGGTGGTTTGAGACATTTCCCCAACTTCTCGCATCCAGGAGGAGACCAGTTCTGCAGGACAAAAACACACATGTGTAATTCTCTCTCTCTCTCTCTCTCTCTCTCTCTCTCGTTTTAAAAGAAGGATCAGGTGTCAGGTCAAGTATTAATATAAAAGTATATTAATAATATACTGCAACTGTGCAATTACAGCATTTCTATCAAATTATTTAATATTTTAATTAAATTAATTAGAACATATTTGATCAATTTTAACCATACATTTTGTTCAAGCCATTAATTGATGTTCATCACTTAAGTGATGACTTTTTTTTAAGGCGTTTGATTTCCATCTTATAGCACTTGTTCGAATTTTGTGTTCATATGTTAATTTTATACATATTTTAAGTACAATCAAGTTGTTTTTCCTGTTTATTGGCTATATAATAATAAACTTTTAATGTATTTAAAGAATATATATTAAAGATTTGCACTTAGACAAAATGTAAAGTTGGATATTAAACCTTGTATATGATACTATAAACCTTTCCTATATGTATATATGCTGCTCTAATGCTCGTTGAAGTCCTGTTGGCCACTTGGGGGCGCTATTGCCCCACTGTTGTATGGCTACTGTGCACTTATTGCACTTTAAACCTCAAAACACAACACAAAGGGTGACTCTGCTGCAGAACAACTGCCCCGCACAGCAAAATATATCCTTTAAAAGAAATGTGAAGCGGAGGGGTGAAAAGTGCAGCAGAGAGCGCCTGGTTCTCCAGCAGCACTGTGATCGTTTGTGACCAAGCGAGTAAAGGCGGTGCCGAGCGGGTCGAGAAGAAATAATGTTCAACAGGAAAGGTTTAACTGCATTATCTGCTCTCCAAAAGAACTTCTGCATTTTTGTAACAGCCGGCAGGAGGGTTAATCCACAGGCCTTTGAAAAAGAGAAAAAAGCAAAGTCATTAAAATAAGCCTTTTACAGCTGACACTAAGTCATCCTGGCTCCTAAACCACATCCACGAGTCTGCTCCACCTTCACGATGAGCTGCTTTAGGACACAGAGATCCTGTGATAAAAAAAAGAGGATTATTTTTTCTTCTTCATAGTCCTACTGAAAAAGAAAGAGAAAAGTCTGCTCTCAGTGGAGAAAAAAGAAGCCTCTTTTTTGAGGTTTTTAGAGCAGACAGTAAGTCATACTGAGTCCTAAACCTCATAATCAGCTCTTGATGAACAGCTGGATGAGGGCTGAGAGACGTTTTGTGGATTTACAGAAAAGATCTGGGTAGCCACTGACATCTAGCAACATGAACCTCACGACTCCAGTTCTAAATGATCATCCATCCATTCTCTGGACGTCCCAGACAGGTCGCCAGTCCATTGCTGGGCCCGCCTTAAACTAAAGAGGCCAAATTTTGATTTCAAACTATGCAATAGTCACCGCTTTTATCCTCCCATGACTCCGTAACCATGGCGTGGCAGGGGCGGCTGTTTTTAGTCTGTTTTTAGTCTCATGTCTCACTAAATGCATTTAAATTTAGATTTATTTTTGCCCAAAACAAAGTGTGCAAAATTCATACCCTGAACTAATCTAGTTTGGTTTTGGCAATCATGCTTGCTATCATAGTTGAATTTTAAAAAATAAAATAAAAATTAAAAAATAAAAATATAATATATAAGTACACTGATGTCCCTCGGGTCTTGGACGGGGCAGAAAGACGCAGACAAAGTGGCTTGTTTTACCATCACTGCCAGATCACACATGTTCAGCTGAGGCTGCCCGGGTACCAGCGTCTTCTGATGCTGCTCCACTACCGGAGAGACATGCCTCAAAACAACCTGGTATTCTTCAGACAGGACACTGAGAGAGAGAGAGAGAGAGAGAGAGAGAAAGAGAGAGAGAGAGATTAAAATACTTTGTGCTATCAAGTGAACTGATAAGAGACAGAGAGAGAGAAGATCAAAAAATGATTGTAAGAGAGCAAGAGAATTAAAGAGAGGGAAGGAAAAAGAGGAAGATAAAAGAAGAGAGAGAGAGAATGAAAGAAAGAAAGAAAAAGAAGGGAAGGGGGGAGGGGGAAAACCACTTGAAGCAGCATGAACAAAACTAATCACACACTCGGAAACAGGACAATCACATCAGAACATCAATTCAGCACACACACACACACACACTCACACACACACACACACACACACACACACTCTCTCTCATTCTGAAAAGAGCCTGGCTCTTCAGTAGAGTCAAGGACACTCAAGCCATTGCTTCCCCTCCCTGCACACACACACACACACACACACACACACACACCGCTACAGGAGTATACACTTCAGAACCAGAGTGGAGTCAGGCATGGTAGCACATGGTCAACTTCCCTAAAAACTACAGCACACCCACAGTAAAGCCCAGCGCATCCATTTACTGATCTCAACAAAAAAACCTAATTTATTATTCATTCATGGACCTTGTGCGGTGGGCGGAGTCACGCTTGCACAGAAAAGGCCCTTCCTCAAACTGTTCCCTCAAAGCCGGAAGAACTGTCCAAAATGTCTTGGGGTGCTGAAGAATTGAGATTTCCTTTCGGTGGAATTGCAGGCCCAACCGCTGGTGAACAACCCCATGATTCATCCTCCACCAACCTTTAGAACGGGCACAGTGCAGAGAACACTGTCCTGGAATTCTCCAAACCCAGACTCGTCCATCAGACCACCAGACAGCGATCCATCACTTTCCACTTAATGATTCTACTTACAGTTGATGGTGGTGTTTGTCGCACTTGATTCACCTGATGATTTTTTTTTATAATTCATACATTTCAAAATGCAGAAACATTACTTTTAAACAGAAAGCGTGAGGATCTGTATAAGGGACCGTAAGCAGGCCGGTCCCAGGTGGGAATGTGTGGGTGTAATTGAGCAATGCAAGAAGGGACGGAAAAAAATATCCAGTCCTTCCAAACAGCGACACCCACGAGACATTAAAGGGGGAACAAGACCCCCAGATTAGGACTGTGGAGCAATGGATCTGGATTTTCTGGAGGGATGGAGCTCCTCCATATCATCTACACATGTCACATGTTCTTATATAACTCAGCCAGAACGCACGCACACACACACAGTTCTCCATGGCTCCCTGTTCTCTGTAGGACCTGAAGGGTTAATGGGATCCTCAGAGCATGTAAGTCCACACACACACACACACACACACACACACACACACACACACACACACACACTCACTCCTTAGGGGCCAATCAGAGCCTTCTTTTTGGGAGGGGGTGCCGGAGGGACAGAGCTGACACAGGTGCTGCCTGCCAGTGTATTAAGGATGTAATTGCTGTGGTGATATTTGTCTACTCTGTGTGTGTGTGTGTGTGTGTGTGTGTGTGTGTGTGTGTGTGTGTGTGTGTGTAGGGGGGGGGGGGGTTTAAGGGTCAATTAGTGTAATAACCCCAGGCTCTGTCCCATTCACACCTCCACTCCCTTTACTCCTTCCTCCCCAGGGGGAGCAGGGGGCTTCCACCACACACTAACACCTGCTCCTTCATCACGCCATTCCTTTATCAAACAGTTCTTCTATCACTCCGCCTCTCTATCACTCTGCTCCTCCATCTCTTCTCTTTTATCACTCTGCTCTTCATCATTTTGCTGATCCACCTCTCTGCCCCTCTATCATTCCTCTCCTCTTTAACTCTGTCATGCATTGATCTATCACTCCTCTTTTACTAGTTTATCACTTTGTCATGTTTTCACTGATGTTCTCTCACTCCTCTGTAACGGTGCAACAAAAAACATCACCTTCATTCCTATCCCTTCTCTATTACTCTATCACTCCCCATCAGTAATAATTATACTCTGTTAGCAATTTTTCACTCCTCTGTATCAAAATATATCACTCCTTTAACACTAACACAGCTTTCACTCATCTGTTAGTAATTTATCACCGTTCTTTATTACCAACTTATCAGTCTTCAAAATCATTAGTCTATCACTCCTCCATATCACAAATCTATATCACAGTATCACAAAACCCTCTTCACCAATCAATCACTCCTGACATTTTTCACTCCTCTGTAATGTATTACTCCTCTATAGCACTAATGTAATATATCTCTATATCATTATTTTTTCACTCATCTATCACTAATGCATCACTCCTCCACACCAATAATGAATCGCTCCCCTGTATCACTAATCTATCAAGGCCCCACCACAAATTTACCACTCCTCTACCAATAATGTATCACCTGTCTATATCACTGATCTCTCACTATTCTTTCATTAATGTATCACTCTTCTATCGCTCATCTGTCGTCCAGGCAGATCATTTGTGTAAAGGCCCTGAACGTGTGTCGCGTTCCTGAGGGAGCTGGCCAGATGAAATGATCAGCCTGTTTGAACTTAAGCCTGTGATTAAAATCTGGGGCTTGACAGAGACAAACAGTGTGTAAAGCAGAGCGTCCTTCATCACTTTCGGTCCTCCCAAGAGCGACTGTTTGATCCGTCCCTACATTAGAAAGATGGAAAGATGTGATCAAGGGCAAAAAACATTGGGTTTGGTGTACAGTTGGCGTCAGATGGTCTGACAAAGGGCCTGGTGTCCCCCCGCCATGTGCTACCTTCACTACAACCCCGTGAACCTCAGCACCCTTAAGTCTTGAATCAATAATTAACGCCAGGGCATGTTTATTTATGCAGAGGGTCCAGACGAACAATGAAAAAGCCTCAGTCAGCACAGTTCGTTAGCATCCCTCCTAACCCGCAGATTCCCCACTGCAAGCGCAAAGGCATAAATTATAATAACACTGCATGCAAATGCGGGGCTTTTGATTTATAATGCATGGCACCCAGGGGGCAGGGGTATTGCTCAGGTGTCACCAAACTGATTAGTGATTCACAACCCCTGCACTTCCAATACACACACACACACACACACACACAAATACAGTACCTCTGCTGTGTGAGGAGAACGCAAATCAAAACAAGGCCCCCCCCCCCCCAATATCAGCACTCACACTGACAAAACAGGCAACTGTAACTGAATGGATGAATATAAAAAGTCAAACACACACACTGACATGTACATACACTTGGCAGAAGACAAGGGAATTGAGCCGAAGAGACAATCAAATACCTCTGCCCTTTCTCTCCCTCGCCCCTCTCCCCCTGTGGAAATTGAGCAATTCAGTGAGGACTATTGATTGGAAGCTGAAATGCTTGTCGGCAGCAGATGAGGCTCGAGCCGCCGGCTGCATTAGCTGCAGGGCGTAAGTGCTCGCTGCGGGGCCACTGGCTGGGGTGGGGCAGGAGGGGGAGGTGAGGATTGAGACAGCTGGGACCGAGTTCTTGGTCACTTTTTGGTCCATCATCCTGGTTAACATGGTTAGAACAGAGCAGCTCTAACCCTCTCATTCATTGTGGTGTAGGGAGGAAGACTCCACTATAATAAAGAGTTAATGTTGAGGGGGTCTCCAAATGAAAGATGGTAGGAGTTGGAATATGTGATCATGTATCTGGTATTTTTGTTCAGTTAATTTACTTGGAAATAATGAACATGTAAAATAAGCAGCACCGATGAACAGCCAATACAGTCTCAGTGTTGTAGTGGCCAGTTACTGCGTGAATTTTGGCTTAAAATAAGTTCAGGATGTGCTGATGTCCAAGGATGTGCCTTGTTGAGTTTGGGGTGTGCTGTGTTGAGTTTCGGATGTGCCGTGTTGAGTTTGGGGTGCAACATGTTGTGTCTTGGTGTGCCATGTTGTGTTTGGGGTGTGACACGTTGCGGACTTGGACAGAACGCAGTGTGGTGTGTTTGACTGTAATCTGTTGTGTTGGGATGCGGTGTGATGTGGTGTTTTGATTTGGGCTTTGGTGGGTGTGTTGGTATGTGCTGGTCTCGGATGTATTGTGATATGTTAGGTTAAGGTGCGGTGTGTTGGGATGTGGTGTGGTTGGTTGAAATAAGGTGTGGTGTGGCATGTTGTGTTATGTTGGGATACGGTGTGGTGTATTGGGATGTGGTGTGGTATGTTGGGGTGTGGTGTGTTGTGTTGGGTTGGGATGCGGTGTGGTGTGTTGGGATGCGGTGTGGTGTGTTGGGTTGGGATGCGGTGTGGTATGGTGTGTTGCGTTGGGATGGGATGCCGTGTTGTGTTGGGTTTGGATGCGGTGTGGTGTGGTGTGTTGGGATGGGATGTGCTGTGTTGGATAAAATGTGGTATGTTGGGACAGTATGTGCTGTGTTAGGATGGTATATGGTGTGTAGGGATGGGTTGTGTTGGGTTGTGATGTTAGGCTGAAATGTGCTGTAACAGAGGAATGAAGGGATGAAATGTGCCTTGTTGGAATGTTCTATGTTCACAATGATGGGAAGGACTGTGCCATGCTGGGATGATCTGTCTTGTTGGAATTTACCATGTTTTGATGTGCTCTGATGTGCCGTGTTGAGTTGGGATGCACTGAATCATGTTGAGAACTGGATGTGCCATGTTGGAAAGCCGTTAGTTGGGCTGGGACGAGGGACGGAATAAATTTTTGGTTGGGATATGTTGCTTTGGACTGAAAAGCAGTGGAGTAGTTTGGGGTTTGTTATGTTTAGAAGGGATGTGGGCATAAACTGTGTGGTACTGGGGTGGATTAGGATGTGTTGCATTGGGTTGTAATGTGGAAGGTTAGTTTGGGATGGGATGAGATGGGATGGGATGGGATGGGGTGTGCTGTGCTGGGTTGGGATGTGCTGTCAGCCTGCCACAGGACTGGAGGTATGTGTACAGACAGGCTCTACATCATCTTAAGTGGCTCTTTAGGTGCAGACAGAGATTAATGAGCACGGGCCGCTCCAGCTGGGAGCCCAGGGAGCACAGGGTCCACTGCCTGACAATGGGACAGGGAGACAGAGAGAGAGAGAGCAAGAGAGAGAGAGAGAGAGAGGCCAAATCATGCACTTCCAAAGACTCCTGCCTCCAAACACACACACACACACACAGCAGAAATGGGGAGGGTTAAAGTGTGACACTACAAGAACACTCTCTGAAAGGCAGCCAAATAAATTCTCCAGTGTTCAACACAGTTATCGATTTCTTTGGAGCCTCCCAACCTCCTCCACTCCACCCCACACCCCCCCATGGGGCTCGAGCCCAGTCAAGCAAAAAAGGGATGGAAAGATCAAAAACAACATTAATGTTTAATTATTCCATCTCCGTTCAAGAGAGAGGAAGAATGAAGGGGAGGGTGGGAATGAAAAGCCAGAGAGAGGAGGAAGAAGAAAAAGGGGAGGGAGAAAAAAGGAGAGAGAGAATGGAAAAGGGGAAAGGGGAGGGAGGGAGGGAGAGAGAGAGAGAGAGAGAGTGAGTGAGAGTGTGTGTGTGTGTGCGCGCACGCATGGGTATGAGATGCCTTTAGAAGATAAAAGGGAAGATTGAGATTGTGTGAGATACAGAGAGAGAGAGAGAGAGATACTTTGTATGTGATCAAGAGAGACAAAGAGCGAGAGTGGGAGACAGAATGAGAGATGAATGAGAGAAAGAATTATAGAGAGGGTAAAGATAGAAAGGAAGGAAGGGGAGACAGAGATAGGATAGAGGTAGGGAGATAAGGATGGATAGAGAAATTAAAAGGAGACTGAGAAAGAAAGAAATAGGGCAAGAGAGAGAGACATACAGGGAGAGAGAAAATCAGAGAGAGGGGGAGTGAGAAAGAAAGGACAGAAAAAGCAAGATAACAAAAAAGAGGGATAAGGAAGGGAGAGAGAGAGCGAGAGAGAGAAAGAGAGAGTGTGTGTGAGAGAGAGAGAGAGTGTGTGAGCGAGAGTGTGTGAGAGAGAAAGAGAGAGTGTGTGAGAGCGGGTGAGAGAGAGAGAGAGTGTGAGAGAGAGAGAGAGGGAGTAATAAGAGTCTAGAGGGATTTCAGTAGCCTGAGGGTTGGAGGGTTAATCTCACTGTAAAAGCAAATAAAGGGAGATCAGTGCGGCTCAGTCGGAGACATCATGGCTGGAGGTTGAGGGTAAAAACTCGTCTCCAAAGAGAAGTTCAACATTACGGCCAAAGTTCATCAGACAAATATGCAGTAAACACACCCTAATGCACCCCATTCATCCTCCTCCTCCTCCTCCTCTCATCTGGAAGCTCTTTTGTATTCATGGCTCTCTGGTCAGATTTCTGTCATTCTGACCTCTGCTTTTGCCCGTCGCGCTTAACTGTGACCGGGCCGATCTTGGCCGACCGTGAGAGTGTCCATTAACCAGCGACTCCTTCCATCTCCATCCGTCTCGCAATTTTATCCGCCGGTGGCGCGTGTGCAGATAGCGATCTTTAAAGGTGCTGTTTGCAATCACAAAGAGCAGCGATTAATCAGTCTTCTTCAGACCGGGCAGATCAATCTGCGGCGCTCGCCCAAGCGCCGGAATCGCTATCGATCTGGCAGATCCAGTCTCGTCCCTCCTCCTTTCATCAGGAGGCTCAGCCAAAGCAGATGAATGAGTCAGTCAGGCTGCGATAATTAAGTCGACAAAGTTCAAAACATCGGTCATACAAAAAAGTTAATACATCTATGAGGTCAAAAGGCCTTTATAATGTGCATATCATCCACTCAAGCAAACTGACAGACTGCAATACACCACAGGAAAGATAGGGGGCGATATGGCTTCAATGCAAAAAAAGCAGGCTTTAATAACATTCACAAAGATTGCAATAATGGTGTAATTTTTTTTAAACAGCAGCCATTGCAGTGAATCTTAGCCAGCTGATCGGTGATATCTATATATAAACAATGTTGCAATAGTGTGTGTGTGTGTGTGTGTGTGTGTGTGTCCTTTTAAACAGTCTTGGAAAAAAAAGTCTTGAGACCTTTATTTCTTCATATTTTGCTTCCAAAAATCTAGACTTTCTTGTATTTTTAATGTCTTGTTGTTCTCCAGATCTTCCTGAAGGACAGTGTTGGTGTCTCTCATGTTCAGTCCAGTCTCTGTACCTGAGCAGTTTGATTGTTCTGCTTGAAGGTTCAGACGTAGATCACTGTGTGGATTAACCAACACAGAACTAAGTCTAACTTAAGACATGAAGCAGTGAAGAAACAGGCGCAGATGATTCCAGATGATCAGGGGATTCGTTTACTGCTGATGCTGAACACTGAGTGGTGGGAACCCCTTTATCTAGAACCTTCTTGTATCTTTAGGCACTTTGCAGCCACTAAAATGTTTCCCATTTCTTTCATTTAATCCTCAATATGTAAAAGGTTAGACAGTTTGACAGGCATTTCCCAACAAAATGTAAAGAAATGAGGGGGTCAAGAGGGCGTCCTCTCACCTAATTGGGTATTTCTCTCCAGGGTCTCTTCCCAGGTGGAAGACGAGTGGCTGCATGGTGTGCTCCTGCTTTGTGTGTGTGGTGACCCCAGGGACATCCTGGCCAGGACAGAAGTCTATGCCCTGTGTGAGAGAACAGAATGAGGGAACATGTCCACAACAGGGTTGGACAGAAGTGAACAGGGACACCGGTGACACTGCTGAAGGGCCCTTCAGGAGAGAATTCACTTCAGAGCGGTGATGGATGGGGACATGCGGCGGCACATCAATAACTCTGTGTCTACAAGCAAAATCAACATCCACATCACAGCATCCAGGCCAGTGGACTGTGTGTGTGTGTGTGTGTGTGTGTGTGTGTGTAGAAAGAGTAAAGAAAAGCAGGTCTACCCTACATGTCAGGAACTACAAAATGGTCCTGATTTATTAAAATGCTTCATTTTTTAGAGCTACAAGGAGAAAATCTAGAAAATCTAGATTAAAACATTAGAAGCTGGTGTGTGTCTGTGTGTGTGTGTGTGTGTGTGCGTGTTTGTTCATGTATATGTAATTAGAGGCTGTGTAGCCTGTAGGACCACCAAAGAACCGCTGGGCCTGCTCTTGTTTGCAAGCTGGTGACACACAAACACACACACACACACACACACACACATACATACACACTGTATTGTATTGTTTGGAAGAGCTTTCTGTCACTGTTCTGATGTTCTCCACACAAGTTAACTATACTGTGTGAGTGTGAGAGAGAGAGAGAGAGAGAGAGAGAGAGAGAGAGAGAGAGAGAGCATAATCAGAGACTGCAGAGGCTTTACAGTGCCAGGGCAAGACCTGTGCTTGTTAGGGAGCTGGCACACACACACACACACACACACGCACACACACACACATTGTAGTGAGCAGTAGTTCAGTCCCCTGTGATCTGGCCTGTGTTTCTCCTGATCTTGGATCAGAGACTCCACTATTTTTATAGAATTGACCACATTATCACAGCGTCTCACTGAAGCCCTGGAGGAGGAAGAGCGTCTTCATCGACACCTCTTTTGTAAACGACTCATGAGAACCTTTGGCAGCTACTCAGCCAGTAACTAAAGTTCTTTAAATGTCAATTCCTTTTCTATTTCAGGGGCAGAATTGCGCTAAGTGCTCCGAGTAACCCCCCCCCCCCCCCCTTAACGGGCCGTTAAACCCAAGCACAGCAACAAGCTGCCAATCAGAGCCCCTCATTAACACCGAACCGAGATCCGTAAGAGAAGAGACAGAAACATAATCTGGGCAGCTGCCTGGGACCAGGAGCCACGGTCAGCCATTTCATATTTCATTTTTCTTCCCTTCCGACATCCGTGGGATGCAAAGCACTTATTCTGTGAAATTTCTCATTTCGCACTCCAGTGACCCTCGTGGGTTTGGAGAGGAAGGCGCCGGCGTGACCGATGCTATTAAGCCATCATTCCAACCAAGTTTAAGAGCAAACAAACCAGGCTGTTTTTATAAAAACGCTCCCGTCATCTGAAATCGCCCAAATCTCTCTGGCCCAGGGTCAAAGGTCATGTGGCTGGACACCCCGCCCACCAAAAAAACACAAACCGCGAGGCGGACCGAACCATCTCCTCTCTAACCCTCCTCAGGCCGCTCGGCCAATCGATAGACAGCTCACAGGCAATCAGCAGCCGTTATTTGTGAAGTTCCACTCCAGTTCACTTGAGCTGATAAAGGAGGCGGCTATTGATTCGCGGGCCCTCCAGCAGAGAGCAATTTAAATGGCCGATGGGCCATAAAACAAACCCGCGCCCAGAACCGGGCCCGTCTCAGGAGCCCACATGGAGAGGGGGGTTTCTAAGGAAAGAGACGCATGACTGCCTCTCTCTCTTTCCACCTCTCTACTTCTCTCCTACATTCTTCTTTCATCTCTCTTCCTCTTTACTTCCCCCTCTCTCCACCGCTCTCTTTTATTCATCTTTTCTCTCTCCATTTCTCCACTTCTCAATTTCTCTCCTTCTTTTATCTCTCACACATTCAACCTGTCTCTCTCTCTCTCTTTTTGTCTACCTCTCCCTCTCTTTACCTCTTTACTTATCTCGTATATTCTTCCTTTATCTCTCTCCCTCAACCCGCTCCATCCAAGAGGCACCTGTTGCATGTAATACTGTCTTGATAAAAAGCAGAAAATAAAAATCTGATCTCTCTGATCTCATTCATCTTTTGATCTTAAAAACTAATAGATCTGCCTTGCTGTACGAATACTTTTGGACGGGACAGTATAGGTCGTCACCCACAATTTACTAATAATAATACTGATATAATGGAAGGCTGGATATGCAAATGAGCCTTCGAACCAATGACAGTGCATCCTGTAAAGATCCTGGCCAATCACAGCTCCAGAGGAATGTTACTGTGGGTGCTGGAATGAATTCATGTCTGTCTCTCTCTCTCTCTCTCTGGAGAGCCGTGGGGGAGACGGCGGTGTGAAGGATGACAGTGGTGCACTCGGCTGACAGATGATGAATGTTCGGTGAAGTGAGCCCTGCCCCATTAATATTCATTAGCGTCTGATCTTCAAGGCTCCTCGATAAGGCATCGTTGATGCAACACTTAAAAATAATAGTTGGTGAATATTTTGCCTGAAGAGAGAAGAGAGGGGCAGGACAGAGCTGAGGGAGAGAGGGATAGGAAAGAGATAAAAGACAGATAGAGAGAGAAAAGATAAAGGCAGGAGATAGAAAGAGACAGATAAAGGCAGAGGAAGACAGAGAAAAAGAAAGAAAAGGATATAAAGGGCAAAGAGAGAGAGTAAGTGTGAGGGAGGGAAAAGATAAAGGCAGAAGACAGCAAAAAGAGAAAGTGAGAGACGGAGAAAAGAAATGGAGCTCGCAAGAACAGAGGTAAACACAAGGTGTAAAGAAGACAGACAGAACTGTGAAAGAGAGTGAAAGAGAAAGAGAGAGTGGGGGATATAATAGAGATAGAAAGAAAGGGATAAAAAAGAGAGAGAAAGAGGTGGAGAGAGAGAGAAAGAGAGAGAGAGAGTCCAGTTGATCAGTCATTACCGTATGAAACTCTTCCCACGAGTTGCTCCATGTCCAGTAGTGAATCTTATACAGGCCGACCCGCACCGCCATCATCTGGTTGCCGCGGTAATAAAAGACGGGTCTGTAAAGCGAGTAACGGGATTGGTTGATTTTGGTTCTAAGCAATAAACCGACCCGGTCCCACAGGACAACACTCTCATCAGACCTGTACCTCACCCACCAGGGCTGTCTCTGTCCCCTCCTCTCTCTGTCTCTCCATCATTTTTTCCCCTCTTTTTCTCTCTCCTTTTTCCTTCTCTCAGTTCACGTCTTCTTCATTCTCTCTTTCGTTTCCCCCATCTCGTCTTTCTCTTTCTTCCCTCACTTACCTTTCCCTTTATCTTAGTCAGCATCTCTCCACATCCCTCTTTCCTCATTTCTGCCCTCTTTATCTATCACACTTTCTGTCAAGCACCTTTCTCACTGTCTCCCTATTTCTTTCACCATTTCTCATTCAGTACCCCTCTCTCCTACTTTCTATCCATTCTTGTCTTCATCATTTTCTTTCTCTCTACACTCAATTTTTATCATCCAACCACTTTCTCTCTATTTCTTTTTCTTTCATTTTCTCTCTTTCTACCCTTTCACTATCTCTATCTACACAGCCTTCATTTCCATCTCTATCCTTCCCACTTCTGTCTCCCTATTTCCTTATTCTCCTTTTACTTTCTCCCTTTCTCTCTACTGCTCTTTCACACTTTCTGTTGACCCCCTCTCACTTTTCTTTCACACTCTTTCTCTCCCATTTCCCTCTAACTCAGTTCCCCTCTCTCTGTTTCTCTCTCTTTCTCCATATATACACAGATCCTGTGGGAAACAGAAGTGTGGCAGTCAGGATCATCTCCACTGTTGCTGTGGAGGTGCATCCTATAGAAAGGGGTGTGTGTGTGTGTGTGTGTCAGGTGGGGGTCCTCACCTGTCTATCACTGAGTTGTTGAAAAGGGTCGGGCTCAAGTCCAGGCCGTCAATGACCCGATCGCCAGGGGCAACGAGACCAGCCAGAGCGAGGCTGGTGGTGAAGAGATCCATCACAGTGCCCAGCTGAGAGCTGACCTAGAGAACAGAGAGACAGAGAGAGAACCTCCTTATCCATGAAGCCAAACGGGACAGAACAGAGCAGGCCGGTAAAGTGTTGCATTTCTCTAATTTGGGCCACAGCACACCCCCCCCCACACACACACATCACAAAAGAGCAGGAAAGGGGAGAAGAAGAGAGAGGGTGTGAGGGAGGAAAAGAGAAAGAGAGGGAGAAAGAGGAGAGATGGGGCCGAGCTGGCGTTTTATCTCCTTCGCCCAGTCCCGCCGCAAAAAAGAGCTTTATTTTATTTATAAACTTTGAACTATTTTCCGATAAAATGCCATTTTTTCGCTGTCATCCTTGATCTTCCATTCCATTCTCTCCTGAGCGGCCCTTTGAGGGAGACGGCACGCTCACAATCAGATAGCGCTATCAGCCCCGAGCAGCTGGCTGTGCTACACACACACACACACACACACACACACACACACACACACACACACACACACACACAGTCTGCATCAGCCTCCATGAATTCTCCTTTCTCCCTCCACCTCCTCCTTAGTTAGGGAGGGCCTGGCACATTCCATTATCTATACACACACACACACACACACGCACACACACCACGCACACAGATAGGAAAGGGAGAAATCAAAGAAGACAATTAATAAAGTTGACTACCTCCAGCAGCTCCTAACCACCTCTATGTACAAAACACACACACACATACACACATACACACAAACACACACACACACACACACACAAACACACAAACACACACACACACACACACACACACACTGGACTGAAAGAAAAGAGAGAAGTACAAAACCCAGAGTCTGAATATTTGAATAGACACATTTCTTTATCTTCTATTCTCTTCCATTCTTAACACCCTCCCCCCACCCTTTATTCCAGCCTCTTTATTTCTTTATCCTTTTTTCCTCTTCTTTTTGTCTGTGTGTGTGTGTGTGTGTGTGTGTGTTAAATGCTGGTGGTAGTTATCTGAGGAGACAGACTGCTATCCCTGTCTAATGCACTCCAGCCCTGTGCCTTCAGCTGATAAACACCACACAAGAGATGGGGCTGGGAGCTTTTGGGGGCTGACAGCTCACACACACACACACACACACACACACACACACACACACCCCTGTGCATCTATAGGAATGCTTCTCTGGCTTCTGTTTGCTCATTCTAACACACATCTCCAGCCAGCTGACTCAAACTCTGCAATTTCATTCGACTGATTTTACTGATTTTGTGATGTCACACAAAAGTTTCAGCCTAGCCACGCCCACTCACACTGCCAGGTCTCAGTGACGCAATGCTGGGTAGCCAATCAGTAGAGAGAAATATATACAAAAGGCTCTTTAATGTAAAAAAAAAAAAGATCATTAAAAGGATCATAATATGTAGCTGCCATGATCGTATTCTATACATATTCTACACATATCACATATATCAAAAATATTAGAATTTTTTTATACAAATCCTTAACAAATACATTATTTATTTAGATTTATTTTCAATAAAATTCTAAAATAGTTTGATATAGGTTACCATTTTTAATATACTATATTATATTATCCATCAGGTAAGTGGGTACGAGTGTATGAGACACAGTGCTTTCTGCTTGTTTAAAGGTGGCCAAAAGTATCAGGCCAAAAGCATCTCGTGGAAATTGTGCAACAGCACATGGGTTTCCGTATGTAAACCAACAAAGTGTTTCCAATAAAGTGGACGGGGGTTGTGCAACACACTCATGGGACGTGGATATTAAGAGAGACGGTGGTATCAGTGTGTCCCACATGATGACGAAGAGGCAGCCTGAAATCCGGCCAAATCTGCCAAGCAGCTGCTGGGCAAAACCTTAACAGCGTGAAAACACCTGCTTAACCTCGCCATCCTCCACCAGGCTGTCAGTGCCCAGACACCTGGCATCAGTATGGGCAAAGCCTCCAGCAGCTGCCAGCTTGTGCCCTCCAAATCTAAAGACACACACACACTAGTGTGCCACAATGTGCACACATATGACGATCAGAGATGGCACCAGCTGTGGGCGCGAGGCTGATATTGGCAGAAACTGCATGATCAGGAGGGGGGAAGAGAATTAATCCCATCCAATACGGTTAGATGTTACGCTGTTAGCTGTGTGTTTGACTTCTTGGAACCTACTTTCAGATGCTTAAAGGAAATTCCACAAATGTTCACAATTATTACAAAGTCATGCAGACTGTGTTCTGTTTGAGTCTGATTTTTTACAGTGGTGATGAATGGAAGCAGACATCTCCAACACAAACACCGTTTTAGTTCCACCAGTGAACCTACGTGTGTCTTCTGAGTGTTTTTATGGTTTTCACCCCTCCACCATGGATGGATTTTCAAAACACGCTTTGGGCCAAAAGCAAAGTCCTGCAAGCAGCGTCTCCATTTCATGTAAAAACCTGTGAGGTAATCAGAGGCTTCAGTCGTCTGGTTCAATTCACCATCACTGTGAATAATTCTGACTTAAGAACGGCGCATTTCACACCATGTCAACCTGAATGACTTTAATTAATGATTTAATTAAACTGCCAAACGGCTCATTTTAATGTCTAACATGGTGCAGTGTGTGACACGGTCACTCCACAGTGGGAAGGTCTTGGGCTCGATTCTCAGATGGGACGGTCCAGATGGACACGTTCTCCCGGTGTCCACAGTACAAACACATGAAGCTCAGGTGGACTGGAGATGCTAAATTGCCCCCTAGGTGAGTGTGTCTCTGTGTTTGCCCTGTGATGGACTGGTGACATGTCCAGGGTGTGTCTGCCTTTCATTCTGTTATAGCTGGAATAGTCACTGCCCGTGACCCCAATCAGGACAAGCAGCTAAGAAAAAGAACATTAACTGATGTTCAGTTTCAATATCGGTACAGAAAAACCAGCTGCATCTTGTGATTTTATTGCTCCATATTGATGATATAGACATCTGATATGTTGCTATCTGCAAAACAGACATCAACGTGATATTGATTGCTTGGATTTGTATGATTGAAAATTTTTTACAAATCGACCCAAAGCCTTTTTTAATACTCTCTACATTCCACTACTGAGGAAACCTGTTCCTTCAAGTTAAATGTAGAATAACTCTGAATCAATTCAACCAGATTTGAATCATTTCATGATGCACTGAATCGAATAATTGAATCGAATACCGAGGGCACATATTCACAAGACCCTCTTATACACTCTTAGCAAGATATATCGTGCCCCAAACACCAACACACACACACACACACACACACACACACACCCCTCCCCTGTGCTTTCGTGTTTTTTTTCCTCCCTTATCCCACACGGCTGGCATATTCAGATACAGGAGCCCTCATTACAGCTCAATCCAACCTCAGCAAACACACAAACAGATTAGCCGCTTAAGACGCTCCCAATCCCCCTCTGCCTCGCCTGGGCTCTGCGCTATCACAGCCCCGCACACCCCTCAGATAGCGAGCCGGGGGCACAGCTTAGCTCCGGCTCCTCCAAAAAAATCCCCCCAGCGCCACAGCCCCGTGTCACAGCTGCCCCTAATACAATTAAAAGTCATTTGCAGAACGCATGGCTTTAGCGGATCAGGAAAAGGGGAAGGCTTCCTCTCAGCCGCAAAAAAAGAAGGCAGGGGGGTGTGTGGAGGGTGTGGAGGGTGTGGAGCACCTCAAAACTTGAGGAAACATACACACACTCACACACACACATGGATGAAAAGTGCTTGTGGTCTTTAAATCTCTTTTTTTCCCCAGTCAAAGAGGTAGGCCCAAGCCTTTGCAGCGCATCCTCTGAGAGGCAGGATTGAATTACAATACCTTATGAGGCCATTAATGGTGAATCAAACAGTCAAAAACAATTAGCGGGGAGGATTAATGACTTTCTCGAACGCTTTCCAAACTTAAACCTGTCGCTTCTCCACCGCCGGCCCAGAAACGCTTTACAAACACGTAACAAAACAACTGCGTCTTTGTCCTGGATCTAAATGTAGGATGACTAGAAGTGATTTCTAGAGTTTCTAGATGCAGAAGATTCACATCTTCTATTTTATATATATAAATATACATACACACACACACACACACACACACCTATCCATACTTCATAATTACTCTCAACCTAATTAGGACTTTCCATTTTTCCACCAAAAAACAATATTAAGAAATATTTCCCTCCTGCAGCCTTTAAACACGGCACATCACACAATGAAACACAACCACATTCAACCTCTGCTTTTCACCCACACACTGTGCAGCAGGGGGAAGCTATTTAAAGCGCCCAGGGAGCAGTGATGGGGACGGTACCTCAAGGCAACCTATTGGTCTGGAATTCGAACCTACAACCTGCCGATCCCGGGGCCTATTCCCTAACCACCAGGCCACCGCTGCCTACACAGAAATCATCAGGTCTGATCCTAAGTCTACATTCTAAAAACTTCAACCACATCCTTTTGGTACCTCTGGTCTGATTCCACTGCAAATCGGATCAGCCTGGACCAGGAGCCCAGAACTTTCTGTTCCCATTGGAGCTGATCAGGTGTAGGATGTGTTAATTGATGGTTTCACCCGATGAGCAAGTTCCAGATCAAGAGGATTAACGTGTTTCTGAACTGTCCTGATTTGAATCCAGGGACAAAAACAGGATCAGGACACTCTCCAACCTCATTATCAAACTGGACCGTGTTCCTGTTAGAAAATATTAACCTTGATGCTTGTTATATCTTCACGCTTATTGTATCATGCTTAGGTTAAAAGTTCATGCTGTTCTAACAGTAGCAGGTGGGAGTGAGAAGGTCTCGAGAACTGTGTGTCCGATAAGCCTCAGGTCTGAACAAGGGCTTCTGTCCTTGAATTGAAGATCACAGAGGTCCCACATCTCCTCCTTGACTCCCCACATCTCCTCCCTGACCTCCTTGATAACGAACTGTAACTGTATTATGGAAGTCCAGACTGGAAGAAACACTGTATCTTTGACCAGTGTGGGTTGACACCCCTGACTGCTCCTTCTTGCAAGAATAAAACTCTACTTACTCGAGGCTTTTGAGTCTTTTGGGTGATCTTCGATAATGAGAAAATTCTCTTAACATTTCCTAAAGTGATAAAAACAATAAATAATCCAGATCAACCTGAGCTGTTGTCCTTCCACTGAGAAACTGGTAATTCTGTCCCAGAACATAAATGCTGGACCATTTTGCCACATGGAACCAAACCAAACCTTGTAATATAATATGAAAATCATCCTTTTCATCCATATACAGCACTTGTAAAAGGCTTTTTTTGTGAATATTTCAGTGGAAACACATGGAAATGGGACCCATTTTTATCTCGGGACATCTTTGTGGACAAGTTGTGAACTGTACTCACACACTCACAGATGACAGTTTTCTATTTAAACTGATAAAAGATACAAGATTTACTAATGTAAGTGAAAAAAATGGCATTTTAAATATCTATCACCAGGGGCTGCAGAAAAAGACTATCCAATAAAAAAATAATCAATAGAGAAATCAGCAACGAGTCATACCGTGCCTGCAGGGATTCGTCCAGGCCACCAGGCGACTGCAGGCTCCCTCATCCCTCCTTCAAAAGTCGTCTCTTTTCCGCAGAGGAAAGGGCCGTTACTGCCACCTGGGAACACACGTTCGTCTGGACGTTACTTTGAGAGAAAGCACCGACCTCAACTTTGTTGAAGAACAAGTACATCCCACCATGGTGAGGGTGGGCCATTTTGACAGTGTCCTCTTTCAGCAGGATGTTATGTCCTGCCAGAGATCAAAGTGTTCCTTAAAATCAAGCGTCAGTGGGATGTGCTGGGCAGAAGTGCAGAAGGATTTAGGGAAAAAGTCAAATTGTGATTTTTAAAACCAATATTTCAATTTGAATGCGATTGTCTTCTTTACATCTACTTTTATTTTCTATCAAGGTCCTCAGGCCCTGTTTGGTGCTTCGCTATGTGAGTGCTGTGGTGTGCTCGCAATGACACCGTCACTTTCACATACACTTTCGTAAGAAGTCACATTTTTTGCAAAACCAGATTTTATTCTCAGTTAATCATCAATGCTGGATAAATAAATCGGCTGAAAATAACCACTGTCGCCCTTGCGATTTGAAAATCGCTTACTTATGATTGTCTTATGGAGCCCATCCCAGCTTTGACAGGGCAAAAGGTGGGGACATCCTGAACAGGTTGTCAGTACATCACAGGATATACACACCAACGCACACAAACCTAAAGGGCAATTTAGCATTTCCAATCCACTTGTATGTGTTTGGCCGGTTGGAGGAAACGCACACACAGATATGGGGAGAACGTAGAAAGGACACGGACCGTCCCACCTGGGAATCAAACCCAGGACCTTCTTGTGAGGTGACAGTGCTCAAGTTATAATATAAAACCTATTAATTGTGCAGCCCTACCGGACAGAAAGGTTCGATCCACAGAATCCTCACCCCATACAGCTGCTCCTGCATATTGTATTATTATTATTATTATTATTATTATTATTGTTGTATCATTAACCTTCATATAAGCCCCTCTTGGCTGGTGGGATCTCAGATGTGCCAAATGTTGCAGTACCTCCAGACTGGTTAAAAAAACCGAAACCAGATACACCATATCCTCTCAGCCCCAATACCTAGTGTGGAATTGGCTGTTTCTGAAATACCGCTAGTCTGTCAAGGACCTTTTGCACCCCATCAGTTTAAGCGCAGTCAGAGCCTGGAGGTCTGGTCTGCTCTACAGAGGGCTGTGCTCAGTTAACATTTATTTTGGATGGCCCAGATTTTCTGCCAGGCTGCCAAGATCAAGGCTTTAAAGCATGGTACAGCCAGGGGCTAACAGAGCTCGGAGATTTATACAGACTTCACCATCCTTTCAGCAGCTGCAGCGCCGATAAGCTTGCAGGAATGCCATCTTTTTTAATATTTGCAAATCAGACACTTCAGATACCATTAACGGCCATTAAGGCCAACACTCGTGTAGAAAAGGGCCTTCAAAAATACCCAAGACTCACATTAGTGTATGTTATGGAGGTCTAAATTCCAACTTTAACCTTCGAGGCTATTATAGCAGCCAGTCGGGCATCTGGAGTGACGAGCAGGAAGTGTCGACCAAAACGAATCTACTCAGTTTGAATTTTCATGAATATCGCCTGCACTCAAAAACAAGATTCAGGACTAATGTGCTTGTTTCTGGTCATGTGTGAAACTACACACGTGGGGCAGTGGTGGTCTAGTGTTTACGAACTAGGCCCCGGGATTGGAAGGTTGTGGGTTTGAGTCCCTGCCCACACCAGCAGGATGCCCTGAGATTCCCTCGAGCAAGGTACCGTCCCCATCACTGCTCCCCGGGCGCTGGATATGGCAGCCCACTGCTGCACGGTGTGTGTGGGTTAAATACAGAAAGTTGCATTTCGTTGTGAAAAAAGTCAGTTTCACTTTCACTACAAAAGCCTGGTTTTATGGATGAACGGTGTTATTTTATTCATTCCCATAAAGTCAGATCGTATCACTGGTCTTCCAGATGCTCATATTTTTTTTATTCATAAGAGGCTACGACTTTTGCTGCCAGGCAAAAAAAAAAAAAATGCAGGATGCCCTTCTTGGGACACAAGTATATTGGACCTACGTTGCCAGTATTATAAAGGTGGTGTTTTTATCACTTAGATTATATTAAATATAATAAACTGCAAAACCTTGCTATTAGTTATTTATCTCTTCTTTTCTGGGGAAGGTGAGGGTTGAGGGGATAACAATGGTTATTATTTTCATTTTTGACTATAAACATTCAACTTTACCTGCTTATTATGTCATGTTTGAGCTGTTTGATTATGTGTTGTGTATTAAAAAATGTGATATTTAAAAAAAACGATCCCTGGGGTGGGTGTTATAACTGCAGAGTAGGGCTCGTCCTGGACCGGGAGGAGGTTTAAGCTTTGGTGTATGGTTACCCACTTTTTTTTGGTCCAGACATCAGTGCAGCGCCGTTGTCGGAGGTGAAGAAAACGAAAGTGTTTTTATCGATGCCCAGAGAGATCAGCTTGGCCAAAATCTTTCCCACGCTGTAGTCCAGCTCCATCACTGCATCGCCATAGCTACAGAACACAGCATCACACAGGCAACGTCAGCTGGACCACTTAAAAAGCAGTTTAAGAATTTTCCCTTAAAATCAAGGAAAATTTCCCTTAAATCAGGGTTTGTTCTGAAGTTTGATATATAATTTATTGCATGTTTATAGATAATGTTTCACATACAATGCCGGGAAAAAAACAATGTTATTTACAACTAATTCCGATTTTTTTTTTTTATTAAAAAAACACGAGTAAATAAAATCCAGACATGAGAAAAAAAGTGATAAGGGTTCACTTAACCCTAACCTAACCCAGGACCTTTGGGATAATCTCCTGAAGAGTCAAAAAGGGAACGTCTTGAAAGATATGGATCCCATTACAGCAAAGATCTCCTGTGACAGGAAGCAGATGTTGTTGCTAAAGGTAGCGCAAACAAGTTTTAATTTTAGGGGCAATAATTTTTATTTGGGAAATATACAGTGCTATTAAAAGTCTTGATCCCCTCATTTCTTCCAATTTTCACCCAAAGATACAGACTTTCATGTATTATTAATGTTTTATTGAGGAACGGTTCTCCAGATCTTCCTGAAGGACAGTGTTGTTGTCTCTCATGTTCAGTCCAGTCTCTGTACCTGAGCAGTTTGATAGTTCTGTGTTGGTTAATCCACACAGTGATCTACGTCTGAACCTTCAAGCAGAACAAAGCGTCTAACTGAAGAGATGAAGCAGTGAAGAAACAGGGGCAGATGATTCCAGATGATCAGGGGATTCGTTTACTGCTGATGCTGAACACTGAGTAGAACCCCTTTATCTAGAACCTTGTATATTTAGGCATTTTTAGGGGCATATTTATATATATTTAGGGGCAGTGGTGGCCTAGAGGTTAGGGAGTTGGCCACAGGATCGGAAGATTGTGGGTTCAAACCCCTGACGTACCCTTGAGCAAGGTACCGTCCCCGTCACTGCTCCCCAGGCGCTTTCATAGCTGTCCCCTGCTGCATATGTGTGTATGGGTGAGACACAGAGGTTGTGTTGTGTTGCGT
The DNA here is from genome assembly GCA_017165825.1 of Hepsetus odoe. NCBI lineage: Eukaryota > Metazoa > Chordata > Actinopteri > Characiformes > Hepsetidae > Hepsetus > Hepsetus odoe. The sequence goes on from CM029391.1 coordinate 16,617,181, forward strand.
TTCACAATGATGAGGGGTGTCACTTTCACTTTCATTTTGCAGCCTGGAGCACTAAAACACTTGATCCCATTTCTTTCATGTAATCCTTAATATGTGAAAGATTGACAGGTATCAAATTTTTTTCACCTTTTCCCCAGAAAAATATAAAGAAATGAAAAACAATGTTTTGACAAAAATGTTATAAACAAATTAAGGACATAAGAAAAGTGGCAAATACTTTTGCACAGCATTGCAGAGTCAGAAAATCCTCTGAACAACTCCACACAGTCTGAAGTGAGCGTGTGATGATCTATCCATGCAGAAATAAAGCTTCCACTAACTGTTAGCTACCTGATATTGACTGATTATTTGGAGGATCACGGAAAACTAGACATTTTCCGCAAACTGTTGCATGGTGTCTGCATGTGAAAATACAGCTAAAATGACAAAACCTTCCAAAAGTGTCTCTCTAAAAGGAAGAAAAGTCTTCAGAAAGATGGAGGAAACTGGCACATAAGTAGAGAGATCCTCAGAGAGGTGTGATTTAGCTATAAGCGCTATAAACATGATCCTTCTTCCTGCAGAAAACATCTCTGGGCCCTGAACCCCTCCTCTGTCAACACAAACCTCATTTGGCATTCTGAAGAAATGTCTGCCTAGAGAGGTCTGAGTCACTGCGAGGAATACTAAAAGATCTCTTTTTCACACACACACACACACACACACACACACCAGCCATGCAGTCCTTCCCCTCAGCCCAACCACAGGGCTGCCAAAAATCAACATTTAATTAAACCTTCATTTGCATTGGAAAACAGGGGCGTTCACTTAATTACAAAATACTTCCTGGGATCCTCTCCTGCTTTTGATTTCGTTAGGTGTGAAATTACATCCACATGATTTATGGAGTCCTGTGATCTGTGGGACGTCTCCCCGACCTGTTGTTGAAGTCACCTTTAAGACTTTAAGACCATTAAATCCAGCACTTCATCTTTAACACTATGGATCAATGGAGCAGCTCATTCATTGTAATTTATGGGATTTCATCGGATGACTGGTCTGTAAAAAAGTGCATGTTCTCCCAGCCCAGCAGAAGGGTCTCACCCACATGCTCGCATCAGCACTGAGCCACAGGACACACTCAACCCCAGCTGTATGGTTGCGTCCATTAGCACGTTTGTGTGGGGGATTACAATTACTGACTGTCAGACTGTAGCAACATTACAAATCAGACCACTAGGTTGCCCTGAGGTTCCTTTGAGCAAGGTACAGTCCCCATCACTGCTCCTCGGGTGCCCAATATGGTTGCCCCCAGCGGCACGCGTGTTTGGGTCAAATGCAGAGAATGCATTTTACATTGGTTTAATTATCACTTTCACTTCACTTCATTATAGAGTCATACTGGATTAAAGTCCCTCCACAATTTTTACTGCACGCGATAAAAAAAACACACCGCAGATTCATAGTGGATTCAAACCTCTTTGCAGTTGTTACCAACAGACTGTACGATCCATAAAAGTGCCAATTTATACTAGACTACAATCACTTCAGAATGAATACACTCGGACTGTACATTTTAATTTCATTCTGGATTCAAATCAATTCACAGTTATTACTGTCAGAATGTGAAAACGACACACTGCAGATTCATACTGGATTAAATCCCTTTACAGTTATTAATGTCAGACTAAAAAATTAAACATAAAAAAAGATTCATACTGGATTAAAATCACTGGCCTCCTCTGTAACTGTTTAAATGGCTCCAGGAAAAACGACCAGGGCATATTTGATGTTTCTTTAATCCTTGATTATCTGCTGCGATATTCACTAAACCTTCCTCCGTGGTCCCCTCTCAGATGAACACAACCGAGTCTGACTGACAGACTCACCCGTTCCCTCAGCGGCCGAGCCTGGAGCTGTATTTACTCTAAACTGAGACCAGTGTTGTCCTGTCAGGTCTGCTGCACTGGGGAAAATGAACGCTGTAGTAGCTACTGTGAACATAAAGCCTAACAACAGCGCAACGGTGCATCTGCTGTTAATAACATCATCTGTGAACGAGCTTCACCTCAGATGTTTAGGCTAATTTTAGCCAAATAGGAAAGTGAAAGTGACAGCGTGATTTGTCACAACAGAGCACACATCACAACGAAATACAACCTCTGCTTTTAACCTACACAACCCACATGATCCAGCAGGGGGCAGCCATATCCAGCACCCGGGAAGCAGTGACGGGGCATACCTTGCTCAAGGGAACCTCAGGGCAGCCTACTGGTTTCGGATTCGAACCTACTACCTTCCAGTCCTGAACACACAGTCAGAGTTAGACATTTAGCTTGCCAGCACTGAAGAGACAGAAACACAGGGTAGGTAGAAGATGTTAAGTCTTATCACGTCAATTGATCTAAAGGTATCACATTGGTCGCGATAAATATGTGGGACAGCTGTAAAGTGAAAGAGACTTACTGTCATTGTGAAGTGCAGCACACAGCGAGACACAACGAAAATTTCACTCTTATCTTAATTCTAGTCGTGAAGTCGTCATTTATTTATTTGGTGTGTTTAAGGTGCCCACAGCTGCAGCTGGAGATGGTCCTGAATGCTAAGTGCTGCATTCGGCTGCGTTTCTGAGGTCGAGGCTGGGTGGACTGATGGAGTGAGTCTATATCAAGACTAACAGGAGATACATGTTAACAAAAACAAGGATTCCGTGTCCAAACCCTATTTTTCCGGTTTGTTTTCTCTAAGGCATTTGGTAAAGTAGCAATGATGCTCACCGCTTCACCACTTTTAAAGGGCAAAAATGTAAAAAATGACCAAGAAACAACGGATGATTCAAGGTTATGTAAGAATAACATAACGTTTAAATGGAATGGTTGGGATTAGAAATATACTTCTCACTCCTGATCTTACCGTCCCCGCTGGCTCTTTCCCAAGAAGCGTTTGGAGGCGTAGACGGGTGCATGTGTGGCGTCCGGTGCCCAGTAGAGAAAGAAAGGTCGTTGGGAGCTGGTCTGGTGATGGATGAAGTCCAAACCTTCCTGAAATCATGAGGAGATCACAGCTGTTAGATCAGCATATTACTGACAATTTGATTTTAATAGTTCCTAAGACGATAAAGAACCACGGTTTTACTATGTTAACGTCTATGTATGACTATGTTTGACTAGCGTTTAAAATTAGCCTTTTATAATTCTTCAGTTGTACTCTAAAATATGGAAAAACAAAACAGTAAAATGGGCAGAGGTTAAACACTCGGTCAGTAACGCAGGGACTGTGAAACTCACCTCCAAATAAATCTGTGTGAGATTTGATTCCCCAGTTTTCTCATTGATTTGAAACTCCTCAAAATATCTGTAAAATAGAGAGGATCGCTTCATTATTCATTGGAATTCAATGTTCAAATCCCAGACCAGCAAGTTGCCTTGAAGTGCCCCAGAGCAAGGTACCATCCCCACCACTGCTTCCTGGGAGCTCAATATGGCTGCCCCCTGCTGGACGGTGTATTTTGTTGTGGTTCACCGAGTGCTGTGCTATGAATGGCATATAGTCACGTTCACATTAAATAATACAGCTACTGTATTCCATATGGTGTATAGTGTCCATGTGTACAATATGTAATGTATAGTGTCCAGTACTCAGTGTAAAGTAACAATGTATAGTGTCCAGTTTACAGTGTAAAGTGTATAATGTATAGTGTCCAGTTTACAGTGTAAAGTATATAATGTATAGTGTCCAGTGTAAAGTATATATAGTGTCCAGTGTAAAGTATATATAGTGCCCAGTGCTCAGTGTAAAGTATATAATGTATAGTGTCCAGTTTACAGTGTAAAGTATATAATGTATAGTGTCCCGTGTAAAGTATATATAGTGTCCAGTGCTCAGTGTAAAGTATATAATGTATAGTGTCCAGTGTAAAGTATATATAGTGTCCCATGTTCAGTGTATATAATGTATAGTGTCCAGTTTACAGTGTAAAGTATATATAGTGTCCAGTGTAAAGTATAGTGTCCAGTGCTCAGTGTAAAGTATATAATGTATAGTGTCCAGTGCTCAGTGTAAAGTATATAATGTATAGTGTCCAGTGTAAAGCATATGGTGTATAGCGTCCAGTGCTCAGTGTAAAGTATATAATGTATAGTGTGCAGTATACAGTTTAAAGTATATAGTGTCCAGTGCTCAGTGTAAAGTATATAATGTATAGTGTCCAATGTAAAGTATATGGTGTATAGTGTGCAGTATACAGTGTATACGGTGTATAGGGTCCAGTGCACAGTGTAAAGTATATGGTGTGTAGTGTAAATGCACAGTGTAAAGTATATGGTGTATAGTGTAAATGCACAGTGTAAAGTATATGGTGTATAGTGTAAATGCACAGTGTAAATTATAAGGTATATAGTGTAAATGCACACTGTAAAGTATATGGTGTATAGTGTAAATGCGCAGTGTAAAGTATATGGTGTATAGTGTAAATGCACAGTGTAAAGTATAAGGTGTATAGTGTAAATGCACAGTGTAAAGTATATGGTGTGTAGTGTAAATGCCCAGTGTAAAGTATAAGGTGTATAGTGTAAATGCACAGTGTAAAGTATAAGGTGTATAGTGTAAATGCACAGTGTAAATTATAAGGTATATAGTGTAAATGCACAGTGTAAAGTATATGGTATATAGTGTAAATGCACAGTGTAAAGTATATGGTGTATAGTGTAAAGCTGATAGTGCCTGATTCAAAGCTTTATACATTTCTCATTGCTGAGTGTGGTTCTGGTTCTGTGGCAGCAGGGTGCTGAACAGTGTGCAGTTCCGAAGAGTGATTAAGAAGTGAATTTAGTGAGGCACACACTGAGAATCTCTGTAGAGTCAGGGTGTGTTATGAGCTGAAGCGAGTTGTTGCTTCGTCGGTTTGCATGCTCCGGCTCTTCCAGGTGTCCCAACACACCGTCGATGCAACCTGTCGTCTCCTGGGTGTGTGAGTGAATGTGTGTGTGTGTGTGTGTGTGTGTTTTTAGTGTTTGTGTGTGTACACACGCTCATCTGGCCAAGCTCAGGTACGCCACGCTCATTAAATCCACTGCTAAGCACAAAAGTGGCACACTTGCTGGAGCCAATGACCCCCCACTGCACATATGGCTGTTTTGGGAGAACAAACAGAGAGAAAATTGGAGACTCAAACATGGCTAAAATAAACAGCCGTTAACAAAAAAAAAGAAAAAAATCTGATTAACTTAGCCAGGGAGCTGCCAGCCCAGAAAAATAAGGGGGAAAACAGAGGTTATCATCTCCCAGTATACATTTAGATTTGACTTCACATCTGAGTGTGTGTGTGTGTGTGTGTGTGTGTGTGTGTTTGTGTAAAGCCTGTTGGAACTGGATAAAATTTAGCGTAGGGAAGAGCCTTATTTGTAAACATTTTGGAGAAGATGTGTAATTTTAGTCTAGTATGAATCTGCAGTGCATCATTGCCACATTCTGATATGAATCATTCTGGGGAGATTTTAATCCAGTATGAATCTGCAGTGTGTGATGATTGTACAGGCACTAATAAGAGCCGTTGAAATGGTCCTCTGTGATGTTGCCATTATTGAAAGTGTCCCATCATGGGCAACCAGGATGATAAATCTAGCTTTGCTATAATGTAATTCTGTGAAATTCTGTGAAATTTGGTGAAATCACTTTTATTTCAGCTTTCTTCTGCCAAATTAACAGAAATGGAACTGGTCTAGTGTTTAGGGACTCAGCCCAGGATCGAAGGTTTGGATCCCAGACCAGTAAGTCTCTTTGAGGTACCTTTGAGCAAGGTACCATCCCCATCACTGATCCCTGGGTGCTGGATATGGCTGCCCACTGCTGCACAGTGTCTGTGTTAAATGCAGAGGAGGCATTTTGTTGTGGTTCACTGTGTGCTGTTTCACAGTGACAAACAGCCACTTTCACTTCACTTTCAGTTTAAATTATCCACATGCTTTATTCTGTAATGAAAGTCCAAATCATGAAATCATGAAAAGCAAAACTAAACCTTCTCTAAAACAATCCAGCTCTCACAGCTTTTTAACACCTTCCTTCAGGAAGGGTTTTCTTTCAAGCAGATCTGATGGACCAGGTGTGCTAAAGCTAAAGAAAAAATGCTAATGAATAAACAGACCTTCCTATCATCTGGGCGTTGTTGTAGACGGGGATGTTGGGCCGGTTGCTATTGTTGTAGGGTCCGAAGTGACAGTTGGGACTTCCAAACCACTGGTCGAATCCATGCTGCAGGGGCAGGAACTGCCCTCTGTGTCCGAGGTGCCTGGGATGGGTGGACAGATGTTTAAAGATAGGGATGGAGTTAACTCTAAACTATTCAAATTGAACTGGTTTATGGGTTAAAGATGAGGAGATGTGTGTCGGGAGTGACGAAGAGGGACAGGATTACGTGAGAGCGACAGCTCAGGTTGGACAGTTTGGAGACAAAGACAGTGTTGAGATGAGGAGTATATCAGGAGAAGGATGTTGAGGATGGAGCTGCCAGGAAAGAGGAGAAGAGGAAGGACAAAGAGGAGGTTTATGGACGTGGTGAGAGAGGACATGCAGCCAGTCTGCATGAGAGAGGAAGAAGCAGAGGACATAATTGAGACGGATGATCTTCTTCGATGAAAGAAGAGGAAGAAGACATATTGAGCTCATTTTACAACGGACATCTACGGGTTCTTCACAGTTTGGATCTTTCTTTCGACATCTGCATTACATTTACATGTACGGCATTTAGCAGACACTCTTATCCAGAGCGACTTTCAATTCCTGATTACAGGGACAGTCTCCCTGAAGCAGCCCGGGGTTGAGGGTTTTGCTCAGGAACCCTGTGATGGTAGTGCTGGAGGTGGGATTTGAACCTGCGTCCTCTTGGTCCATAGGGCAAGAATTTTTAAATGGGTTAAGAGGTTTGGTCTCAAAACTTCAAATCCAACCTAAAACCCTGTCCTTTAAAATAACATTTAGGTTTCATAAAATGTGAAAGGGGCAGATGGTGTGAAAAGGATATGACAGTAATTTAACATTCTTATACATTTGTCCAGTGTGACGTCCACCTCGCCGTCATCGGTTACTCACCACTTGCCGACGATCTTGCTGACGTAGCCCTTCTTCTTCAGGACCTGAGGCAGCAGGATCTCATCTTTGGAAATTCCTCCCACGATCTCCTGAGGTGTGTAGGCTGCACGAGGAACACAAAGAAAGATGAGCGGCGAAGACTCGAATAAAATGAATAAAGTATGCACTCAATAAATGACAATTTATGGAGGATTTTGAAATTACACCTCCATCAGAAGGACCCTCGTAATATCGTTATTATAATTATTATAATAATAACTATTATTATTAAAAGCTACAGTAGAAATGTGGGAGGTCCTACCGTTCCGGGCATGAGCGTTAGTGGTGTAGAATCCGTTCCGAATGGGAAGTCGTCCGGTCAGCAATGCGGCTCTGGCTGGAGGACGAGAAAAGACGTTTCAGAGACATTTTATTGATAAAGCACAGGAAATAATCAAGAGACTCTGAGAACATGAGACAAAGGGTATGGAATGTGCCCATCAGCAGAAGCATCTAAAGCATGAAGGAAATAAATCTCAGACTTGGCCTTGTTTGAATATCTTGCTTCCAAAATGCAAATCTGAGCTAAATGAATAAAATGGGCCCAAAAAAATACGCCTTCCACTTCACAGCGAGAGCTAAAGAGGGACGGGGGAGCTCACCCTGCGCACTGTGATTAGAAGGTCGTCGTCCTATCTGCCGACTGATTAAAATTCTAATTAACGTTCTGAGGAAGTTTCTCTAATACTGTCTCCATGGCGCAGAACACCAGGTACCGAGACTTCCTCCAGGCGCCTTCATCTCCCTCCTTCCAGATTACCCATCGATTAAGCCTTATTTGTTTAAATATTAATTAGGATGGAAAAGGGCCAAACGGTACACTTTCCACATAACACATTTATTCAAATTCCCAAATTAGGCATAATTTGCATTTATCAGTAGTCTGAGCACTGGACACATTAGCATAACGAGGTGTATTTCCTTGCCTCTAAACACCCGAGTTCCTCACGCAGGAGTGAGTGTCAAAGTGACCGTGGCCAACGCTTCAGGACGCAGAGACCTTTTCAATTCAAACCATAAAGCTGAAATGTGCTCGCGATGTGCGGTTCCATATTTTATGCTTTCATTTCCTTCCTAATAAGTTCAATTCAGCAAATAAACAAAAACTGTGCAGAACCAGCTTTGGTCCTGGAGGACATCTCCCTGCTGGTTCAATTCACCTTCACTGCCAGGCTGCAGACTCTTCTGGGAACATTGCAGAGGATTTGATTGCATGAGAGCAAGAGGGAGGTCAGGTTAGTGTTGCATAATTAGTTCTGGAGCAACACCACTTCAGCTTATCCCAAAGGTATGGGATGAAGCTCCATCACTCCAAATAACCCAACTTAATAATAGGGGTGTCTCAATACTTTTGGACATACAGTGGAAGATCATATTCTGACACATACATGGAGAACAGAGCGGGTTTCCAGTGTAGAAGTTGGGGAACAGCATCCCCTGAGCAGCCATCAAGTCCAGGTTTGGGGTTTCCATGGAGGGTTGGCCGAATACTCCCAGATCACCCCATCCCATCTGAAAGAAAACAAGAAAAGAAGAGAATGAACCTTGTTTTTCCAAACAGAGGACAATCAGTTGATGAGGTCAGTGGTCACACGCACACGCACACTCACCTTATCGATCACTGCTATCAGAACAAATATTAGCTCCTGTATATTTGTATATTAAATATTTAACAATGAAACCTCGGTTCACAATGTGTTGAAATAAAAAAAAATGGTTTAAAAGTGATTTTACATATTTCTAAAATATTTCATCTCTCATCAGGGATCCCAGTATAATCAGTAGTTCCAGTTCAATAACTGGTTTAATCAAGTTAAGGTGCTGCTGATGGCAGTTTTAAACCATTTGCTTGCACAAGTACGTACTAATGTTTGATTTAAAACATCAGTGGCTCAGGGTTAGTATTTAAAAAAAGATTTTAAAAATTGAATTGAAAATCTGAAAACCTAAACAGACAGTTTTGTGTCTCTGCAAGAGTAATTTCATGGTTGCGATTCCCTGTGTGACATTAATGTGGGAGAAACTGGTCTAAAAATAGATGTGACCAATTATACCGAGAACGACAGAACTGATTTTTCACAAATCCCACTTCCCATTTCTTTGCACTTCTAGGACTTTTAAATATTTTAGACATTTTTATATAAATGACAGCAGTACCTACAGTCCCCTATAAAATACTGGATCAGCAAGGCTGAATGATGCGCTGGGGATATTGGGTTTGACATCAAAAGATGACATTAAACAAAACATATTTTTTATTAGACCTAGTCTGGAACAAAAACAATGGAACAGAAAGTTTGAGATTAAGTTTAAGTAAATAACGCTTAATATTTGGCTTTACATCCCTTTCTTGCAAAAAAAACCTAAAGTCTGACTTCATGTAATTGTTGGTTTCCTTTTTTTTGTTGTTTATGGTTTTCCAGGCTTTTCCAGTGAGAGTAGGAATACCCAGGGAGCAGTGATGGGGACGGTACCTTGCTCAGGGGTACCTCATGGCAACCTTCAGGTTTGGGATTCGAACCCACGAATTTCTGATACTGGGGCCTAGTTGGGGCAGCGGCGGCCTAGTTGTTAGGGCCACAGGATCGGAGGATTGTGGGTTCAAACCCCTTACCATTAGGCTGCCCTGAGGGACCCATGAGCAAAGTACCATCACTGCTCCCCGGGCACTTTCAAGCTGCCCCCTGCTGCACAGTGTTTGTGTGCATGGGTTAAATGCAGAGGTCCAGTTTTGTTGTGTTTCACTGTGTGCTGTCCTGTGACCTTGCAATGACAAGAATAGTCACTTTCACTTTAGTCCCTAAACACTAGACCACCACTGTCACCAGGTGAATCCAAAGCTTCAGAGACAGAGAAGATCTATTTATACCTTAAAGAATTTAACAGAGCTGAGCTATTTTAGATCACTGGGCAGTCAGACACAAAAGGTGCAGAATAATGTAACATGTCTAGAAGTAAAAGCTCTGATCTCCACTCTCACACACAATAGCTTAAAGGTGGTATTTCAGCTTGAAGGCAGGTGTCAGCAGATACTTTGTAGAGATCAGACACAAAGTGACATGCAGAAAAAGACACAAAGTTTACAAACACTGATACAAAGGAAAACAGAGGCTCTGAACTGTGCAGGACTTACATCATCCATGAGCATGATGATGATGTTTGGAGTGGAAGCATTCTGGCTGCTGGCTGGAAGAAGACAGGCGGCAAAAAGCAGGAGAGATGGACACTGAAGTGCCTTCATTTCTGTTTCTTTGCTCAGTCAGTCACTCAGTCAGTCACATGCCTGCCTCACTGTGAGGAAGTGAACAGTCGGTCCAAAGTAAAAAATAAATAAATAAAAATAATAATAAAAATAAAACTATGCATACATAAGATTATAACTTAGCTGTTAGGGGAAAACGTAAGTAAACATTAAATATAAATGTAAAAAATAAAATAAAATAAAAAAGTAAACAAAAACGCCACGTGTGGTCACGTGACAGGCGCGCTGTGTGTCGTCACCGGCTGCGACAATGGCGGTGTGTGTTGCGGTGATAGCGAAGGAGGTAAACACGGAAACTTCTCCGGTTTTTGTCCTTATTTCTTTCTAAAACGCGCTCGGAACGCATGAAAACACGTTTTGAGACATTTATGTCCATTCCTTGGTGGTTCTTTAGTTCTGTCCTTTGTTAATATTTGTGATATTTCCGATGTTATCCAGCAGCGTCTCAGAAAACAGATGCTCCTCTACTCAGATCTGTAGATTATTTTGTCCTCTCGAGCCGAAATAGTGATTATTGCAGTAAAAACATACTGCTGCGTTTATTCATTTCTGTGGTGTTATTTGAATGATCCAGTAGTGGATCATTCAGGTCTGGAGATTAAAATCCACTCCAGGATTTTGCTCCAACTGAGCAGGTTCTTCGAGGCGCGCATGCGCGTCCATTTGGTTGGACACACACGTGACCAGTGAACATGTTTCATTTGTTCATTGATTTTAATTCACTGTTCACACCACAGTACATCCACCAACACCAGCCACTTACTTGCCCCTTTTAACAAAATTGAATGCAATGAATAACTTCCTTAAAGAATTATTATAATATTTAAATATCTATGTTTGCTCAGACATTGTTACTCTCAGCACCTGACACAGCATACAGAATTTAGTCCTTTATATATAAAACCGCTCTGTCCTATGGATGAGTTTCTTGGACTTTTTCAGAACCATTCTGCTGTTTTTCAGTTTATTGTTAGCCTGTGCTGTGTGTTTTCCCAAAGAACAGTCCTTTTCTGTTTATTTTTTGAGTATTTGTATATGTCTTCACTGGGAACTGGGGAAAAACTGCATTACAGTCCACTATATTTCCTGTATGTGTGGCAGAATCGATATTAAAGTTGACTTTGGCTTGATTTTTTAATATAAAATAATGCAATGAAGTCTAAACCATCGAGAGTTCACCAGCATATTTCATGGCGGATCGCCATCACGGGCAGCGTAGTGGTTAGGGAGTTGAATCGCAGAGCAGTAGGTTGCCTTGAGGTACCCTTGAGCAAGGTACCGACCCCATCACTGCTCCCCGGGCACTTTGAATAGCTGCCCCCTGCTACACGGTGTGTATGAATGAAAAGCAGAGGTTGATTTTGTAGGGGCTCACTGTGTGCTGTGTTTCACAACTACAAAACGTAGTCACTTTCACGCTTTGATCACAGAGGCGCTTTTAGTGCCGGGCTGGTTCGAAGCGTCAAATTACTCAATCCCTTATGTCTCCATTTATAACCTGAATTATTAGTAAGATTGTATTTGCTAACTTCTGATATTTCTGAATCCAGTTCTGCCTATTATATAATATATAGTAGTATTAATAATCCGTTCTGTATGAGGTTTTCCTTCACTTTAGCATCATCAGTCTCTTTTAAGAATAAATGAAGTGATGATCATCTTGTAAGTTGTTTTAAATGTGTTTGTGATGTTCCCTCTACAGAATTACCCCCTGTACATTCGGAGCGTGCCCACGAAGAGCGAGCTGAAGTTCCACTACACGGTGCACACCTCGCTCGACGTGGTGGAGGAGAAGATTTCTACCATCGGAAAAGCCATGGCAGAGCAAAGGGAGCTTTACTTGGGTCTACTTTACCCAACAGAGGATTACAAAGTGTATCTTTTACATCAAATGGTCACAGTTTCAAACTTTATTTATGGGACTGTCCTCGAATATGTTAATTTGAAAACAATGCAGATTAAGTAATACAAATACGAAAGAGATTTCCATTAAAGTAGTTTCAAACATTAGACAAAAAAGCAGTGATGGGGACGGTACCTTGCTCAAGGGTACCTCAGGGCAACCTACTTGTCCAGACTCAAACTCACAAAGTCTAGTCCTTGACCACAAGGCCAATGCTGCACACTTAGTTTAGTTTAGTCATTCTTGGGAGGGTCCAGTGGAGGTACTAGTGGAGTTCATGCAATCGAATCCCAGACCAATAGGTTGCCCTGAAGTGCCCTGAAGTACCATTCCCCTGCTCTCAGGTGCATAGCTGCCCCACTTTCACTTTACTAGGACGGTTAAGCTCAGTCATGGATTTTATATTCACACTTTTGCTCTAGAGCAGATTAGATCAGGACAAACCTGTCCCAGGTTCGAATCCCACCACTGGCACTGGCACTACCACCACTGGGTCCCTGAGCAAGACCCTTAACCCTGAGTGTCTCCAGGGGGACTGTCCCTGTAATTAGGACATGGAAGTCGCTCTGGATAAGAGTGTCTGCTAAATGCCGTAAACGTAAATGTAACGTAATGTTTAAGGTGTTTTAACGGACATATCAGATACGGCTACGTGACGAACTCCAAAGTGAAGTTTGTGATTGTTGTCGACTCTTCGAACACATCGCTGCGAGACAACGAGATAAGAAGTGTAAGCTGCCGTTTCTTGGTCGTTTTTCTCGAATGTCATGCAGAGTAATAGCGATTGCCTCGTCAGTCACATCTCACGGTTTTAATTTTTCTCTTGTCCCCACAGATGTTCAGAAAGTTGCACAATTCCTTCACAGATGTAATGTGCAACCCTTTTTACAACCCTGGTGACAAAATTCAGTCAAAGTAAGTGCAGCTGGTGAATATGAATCTGTTAAGGGACTGTACAATATACTCACCTGCCACTTGATCAGCTCCACCTTGCATCCATCTGCAGATGTAAATTGAAGCCTCTCTCTATTATTTATTTACTCCCCTTAACTCCATTCATCAGTAGCCTGAAGTGTGTACTGGTTTAGGGGCGTGGGCTATATTGACCAGCACTTTAGTTATTTTACTAGTGAGAGAAGAATGAGAACAATTAGATACAGGCCAAAATGATACTTTATGACCAAATAAAAACCGATAACCCAGCCACCATGGATGTACGAGCCAGTGTATTTCTTCGCGCCGGTCCCAAGCCTGGGTAAATGGGGAGGGTTACGTCAGAAAGGGCACCCAGTGTAAACTTTACCAAATCAATATGCGGACAACGATACAGACTTCCATACCGGATCGGTCGAGGCCCGGGTTAACGACCGCCACCAGTGCTGTTAGCCTACAGGGTGCTGGTGGATACTGGGCTACTGTTGGGAGAAGGAGGAGGAGGAAGACATGGCCGGAGATTGGAAGTGAGAGTAGGAACTTTGAATGTTGGCAGCATGACTGGTAAAGGATTATATGGAGCTGGTGGCACTGATGAAAAGACAGGAGGGTGTAAGAGAATCTGGAGATGGCAGGGACGTTGAGTGACGAGGACAGACGGGATTAGAAACGCGTAGATCCGAGGGACAGCTCAAGTTAGATGCACACAACAGTGCCAAGATCGTCGATCAGATATCTTGCTAAATAAAAGATCAATCCTCCTTTGATTTTCCCCCCAAAAACCAAGAACTGCTTCCATTTGAGATGCTTTGATCCAGGGAGCAACACAAACATTGATGTGCACCAGAGACCTCGTTTCTCATTGGTCGCATGTTTTTCTGCTAGACTATACACTCCTCACTTCATGTGCCACGCCCTTTTATGCTCACTTCACATCACAGAGCCAGACAGCCTGTCCCATTGTAACCTGCCAGGACGATGTCACAGCATAAATATTAGAGAAACAGATGGATTACGCTGAAATTATCGAACAAGAGAATATAAAGGGAGGTGGATTAAATGGTCCAGCCTAGTGGTTAGGGACTAGGCCCCAGAATGGGAAGGTAATGGGTTTCTAAACATTGGGCTGAGCTTGTCACATGATCATCAGGTGCATGAATAAATAAGTGTTCCTGTGCAAGACCAGGGGCTTGTCCGAATAGTTGGAGGGACAGTCAAGGACTTTGACTAATCTGTGAAGTAGATCCACTTGGAAGGAAGCATTATTTTTTTGTGTGCGTGTTCATGCCGGAATGGCTGCGACCATTTCAGCGTCCGTCCTCGAGCCTCATAGCAGGGCTCCAGTAGGCATATTGCAAACAGAAATGATTAAAATGAGATGTGTGTCATACAGCCCTCTTTTTGACCTTTGCCTGAAACATTTCTCTCTTTTTCCAGGGCCTTCGACAGCATGGTGTCAGGCATGATGGTCCCATCCTCTTAAAGCAGGTCTTTTTTATTTTAAATACAGTAACCCGTCTTCTCCCCCCACCCCACGTGTGGATGTGTTTGTATATTGTGCAAAATAAAAGTCTTCTCATGCATCAAGAGAACTGAAACCGGCTTATGCAATACAGGCAAAAAGAAAAGGAAAGCATTTATTTATTTTTTTCTCCATTAAATCCATTCAGTGATTTACGTTAACAATAACCATAGAAGATGAAAAAAGAAAAAAAAAAAAAAAAATACTGAAATTCAGTGGCACTCCAGCCTCCAAGGTGCAAGTCAAGTTTAAAGAAAGGACAATAAAAATGCAAATAAAATGGTAACAGTTCATTAGTGTAAATGAAGTCTCTTCTCTATCGTTGCAAGTTAAAGGCTTAGGATGACAGACGACTAAATGAGGAGCTTTGTACTAAAACTGTACCGTGAACATGAGAGTTCCATCAAGGGCAGGGCTACAGTGATACTCAACAGTAAGCACCTATAAGTGCTTAAGAGACTATACCAAAAAAAAAAAAAAAAAAAAAAAAAAAAAAAAAAAAAGTCTTCTTTCTGTCAATAAGGAACATACCAAGGCTGGGTTCTTCCACCTCCCCTGAAAGGAAATCAGCAAATATGTTTCCAAGGAAATTAAAGGGATAGAAAATACAGAACTGAATGTGTTCACCAACAGTTCTTAAAAAAAAAAAGCTTCATGTTAAAAACTAACAGTTACTGTCCCTTTAGAACTGATATGTAAATTAGATCTGTTCTGATAGGCTGTCCTGCCCCACCTCTTTTGGTAACCTTTTTATACTAGAAAGAGGAGATAAATGAGAAACAGTTGAGACAATTTAAGCACAGGCCACAATTAAACTTTCTCCATGATTATATAAGAACTGATGAAATAGAATAAGAGGGTTTTTTTTTTGGTGGGTTTCATCCATTTCACTGCTTTGATTTTTAATTTATTGCTGGGAGCCAATGCAGATTTATTTTTTTCTTCATGTCAGTTTCTATCCATCCAGATGTGTAAACCTTTATAAAGTGTAAAAATGGAATAAACGGATTTAATTCACTGAAAACCTTTGTTCTTGTTGGGTAACAAATGCAGTAAAATGGTTAAAATGCAGGATTACACTGAATTCTTTTACCTGCATCTCCTAAAATGCTTTTTCCACAATAGTTACATCAAATATGGGTTTAACACATCCATATTTTCTAATCTTCTGATCAGGACAGCTATGCAGCTCGGTGGTGGGGCGATGGGGAGGTCTGTGCTATAAATACTAACGCGGGACAGAACCCAGGCTGGGTAAACTGACCGGCTGTACCGAATGAAGCACTGACCTGATGAAGCCGCGAAACCTGCCATTGTTGAATCTGGAGCCGCGGAATCCTCGGCCTCTGAAGCGTCCGCCCCGCAGGAACCCCCGGTCTGTAGTGCTGATGCCCGGCATGTTGGTCCTTTTGGGTAAAACCTGGGACGGAAAGCAGAACTAATACTGATAAAACTCAGGATCATGTTTTCCAGCTGTTGACAGCGACGTTAATAAAGCAACCCGGAGAAATCAGCATCAGTGGGACGCCAACACCTGTCAGTCCTCAGAGATCTACTGCTGCTGCACATCATCTACCTTCCAGCACATCTGGAGGGGAATTCACAGGCGATTTCTCACCAAAGCTGCATAACGATCACAAAAAGTGACGCGTACAAAACAATGTTAATGATTTTGGGTCTTTCTTGTCCTAAACCTTCAATAATAAAAGGAAAAGAACTGAATGTCTGGTTTAAAATATTGATGAATTTACAGACAATAAACACTTTCAAGTTGTTCTACTGAGCAACGTTGTGACAAAACCAATCTTATTTTGTGATCAAATTCATGACATTTTATTTATTTTTTTTTTTTTTAAAGGAAGTAGCAGAAACAAGCAAACTTCCTGCTGATGACTGAAGTCAAAACATCACAAAATCTATTTAATATTAAACATTTTTCAGCCATTCGGTCACGTCTGTCTATCCAATCCATTTTTTCCCTGCCAAAAAGTCCGTATATTCAGACCTGAGAACGGACTCATTTTAAACCTTAATAATACACCCAAATTACAACGGACCGGAGGATTTTAAAATTCCAAACACTTTCGAATAGGGATTTAAAAAAATAAATAAATAAATAAAATGGCCCTAAAATAAGTGTTAGACTGTGCAAAAGCCCCCTTGTTTCTTCTAGATTTTGCTTTGCAAAATGCATAAAGACAAGGTTCTAGATAAAGGTTTCAACCACTCAGCGTTCAGCATCAGCAGTAAATGAATCCCCTGATCATCTGCCCCGTTTCTTCAGTTAGACGGTTTGTTCTGCTTGAAGGTTCAGACGTAGATCACGAAGCGTCTTCGTATCAGTTGGCTTCCATTAATTCCATAAGAATACATATTTTAAAAAAAATAATTAAATCCCATATAAAAAGTGATTTAATTTGAGCCTTTTTATGGATCTGTTCAATTCCAGAAGTAGCTCATTTAATTTATCCTTTTGCTCCAGGCCTCAAATCCTCACTCTAGCTGCAGATTTGAACACTTATCAGAAGATAACCACCTTAGTTTCACTGATCGATGCCATGTCACAGATTCAGCTGGGGATTGTCAGGCAAGGAAGGTTTTAAAGGGGACATTATCTCCTAAAATGTAACAAACCCATAAACCTCATTATCTAGAACCAAAGAAAAACACTCAGATTATTAACTGAAGCCTGAACGTGTGATGTTCTGCAGAATTACAGGTGAACGGCAGCACAGCCCGTATGAAAAGACAAAAATAAAATCAATAACTGGTTCAAAAACACAGATCTTGACCTTTCAAAACCCTGTGCGACGCGGCCCGTCTCCCCTCACCTTGATGACGCGTCCCCTGAACAGGGTCTCGTCCAGGGCCATAGCTGTCCTCACTGATTCTCTGTCGGAGAACTCGATGTAGGCGAACCTGAGGAAGATCAGGGAAGACGGGTTCATGAAGCATGTCCATGGTGGGTAAATGGATAGATGTGATCCTGTCCTCACCCTTTAGGATGGCCAGTGAATTTATCACACAGGATGGTGACCCTGTTGACGTGCCCACAGCCGTTAAAGTGGATCTCCAGCTCGTCAGCAGTCGTTCCGTAATCCACCTGTTTCCATTCAGGACAGAACTCAAAGAGTTAAACCTGAAAAACACTGGACGCTTGTCGTTCCTTCAACTCGCCTGGTGTGGACGAGACCACAAACAGTGAGGGACACCCGCCCTGCACTGCCTCTCAACACAAAGAGCCCATTTACGTCCAAACTCAGTACAAAACACGGCTTTTTAATTTACCCTTTAAAACAAAGGGCTTTTTATTTGACCCGGCTGACTTCATCCTCCATCTCCAGCGTTTCTACAATTTTACAGTCAAGCTTAAAAGAACAGAGTGGCTTCATGAAGCAGAAACTTCTCTGTAAAGTTCAAATAATAAAAATAAACAGATTTTAAAGCTCGCTTCTAAATTACACAAGAGCCCTTTATTAACATGGGAACTTGTTTCCAGTTACTGCCATTATTAGTTGTACTAGTGAGAACTGATAATTATCAATAATTGATCATGTGGATTACTATTTACATTAAAAATGATTTTCCTAAAAATACTAAATGAAAAAACAAGTAGATTAAATATAATGCATATATGCAAACATTTTTATTGTCTTAATGTATAACAAATATCATGATCTTAAAGATTGACTTATTATAAAATAAATAAAAATGTTGGCATTATTATTGGTAGAGATGTGATTTATCCCCGTTCTGTCAAACCTAAACACCTGATGAGTTTGAACAGAAATCCAGACCGCCACACTGCTGCTTCCCCCATTAAACCCCATAATTTATTCTTTAATCTACGGAGGAGAATTCTGTGCCAGAATCCGTGTGTATTTCCCTCGGGATCAATACAGGATCAATCTAATATTTTAGTGAAAATAAATCAGGGCCTCTAAACCTTAATTGAGAGTTAAGACAAATGACACTATGCTCAGATCATCCGCGTCTAAAACCCCTCCTGGAGTGACCTATTGTCCTCTGTGGTCAGGTTTTCAGGGTCAGAAGGCTTTTCGAATCAGGCAAAGATTAAACAGAGAAACATTTAGTTTCTAGAAAAAGATACAAAAAAAAAAAAAAAAAAAAAAATTCATTAAAATGGAAGGTCTTACATTTCCCACATAGACAGATCTGTTGTCGGCATCTATTCTCTCCTCGTGGGTCATACTGTAGAAGAGTCCTGAGGACACACAAACACACTTTGAAGTTAACAGTAAGCAACTCCTTGAAATCTGTTCATCCAGGTTTAAACACCCAGGCTGAGTCTGATTAGACTGTTTTCCCTGCGTCAGGCATATCTTCTGCATGTTGTTCATCAGAGAAAGGAAATAATGAAGATTTAAGCCTAAATGGACACAAACACAGAAGATACGTCCCTCTGTGTGTCCCTCGGTGCAGGACAGAGTGAAGGAGGCGTGAGAGAGAGGACAGGGAGAGTGGACGGTGGAGTTCAGGCATGTGATGTCCTTGACGGGAGAACTAGTAGAGACGTGGATGAAAGTGAAGCGGTGAAGTTAATGCAGATTGTTTTTATTGGAGTTGAAGTTCGAGGCTTTAATAGTCTTTAATTCTATTAATACGGAGCGAGATTCAACTTTCATTTAGCTGGTCAGGAATCGGCCCTACAGTCAGCCACTTCTTTATATACAGGTACAGCATCTATTCTAATTGGTCAATAAATTGTCTTTAATTAATGATATTTGCCGTTTGGTCTCTCTTTTTTACTGCAGACTTAGATCTTCACTGATCATTTGTCACAAATAATTTGATCAAATATATTGGCCACCTCAACCCGAAACAACTGCCACAGAAAATGGCCAGTCCTGCAGCAGGAGACTGAGCCGCGGGCGGCCGCGAGCCCATCTGGGCCACGGCTCATTGAGCAGCACTGAAGCACATGTGAGAGGCACCGCGGCCCGGCAGACGGGCTCAGGTGGGCTCAGGTGGAGGCCAGATGATCAGGCTCACCTGCCTGAGGGTTGTAGACGAGCTGCTGTCTCTCGTCTCCGTACTGCGCCTCTCTCAGTTTCTCCGCCTCTTCCTCCATCTCCATCACGCGGGCCTTGATGGCCTCCAGCTCCTGGCCGAGTGTAAAGAAAAGAAAGCCTTTGCTACAGAACTTTGCAAGAGTTTGGTTCATTTCCTCTACAGGGACACACACTACTGCACATTAAAACACACAATTACTTTTGGCATTTGATGAATTTCACTTCAAAAAAATAAAATAAAATGTGCATTTTGTTGAAAGAATGTTGAACAAAAAAATTAATTAATAAAAAATCATTTTAAAAAAAGGAAATTGTGCACCAAAATAATTTTTAAAAAAAAATTATAAATAAATAAATGTGCACGCATGTGTTTAAGCAGATAATTTAACCCAGATGTTCAAAAACAGTCCTTTACGACCACCAGTGTAGGACCGATGGAAGGAGCCTTAAATGAGAAAACGGAGATTGGACGGTGGAGAAAAGAAATGTATCGAGTGTGATTTCCATAACAGGAGAACATGACATGAATGAAAGTGAAGCAGCGAAGTTAACGTTCATTATTTTCAGTATATTATTTCTATTGGATCGAATTGATCTGGATAGAAAAGCTGCCAGTTGTTCAGCCCTAAATCAGATGCAGTCAAACCCTCAATCTCTGAGCCCATTTAGAAGGGAAGAGCAAAGGGGAGGCACTGCCACCAATAAAATATCCCCGAAAAGTTTTAAAATGTAGCCGTTGTTCTCCATTTAATGAAAACTAAAACCTAGATTCATGAACAACTTTGTGGTTCTGCAAAAGCCAACGAGCCTGTTTGGTCTTCCAGCCTTGATCGGTTTTAAACGAGTCTCTGAATAAACAACCTGTGGAGGCCTCGTTATATGGATTGAGCATCATGTGAGGGTCGGACTTTGTATTCAGTTCCTCAAAACTCATGAAAATAAAAGTTCAGCTGACCAGCAAGGACAGCAGACTAGAGGGAGAAGAAAGCTTCGCATGGTACTGACTTCACCCTCCATCAGAGCGCAGTAAAGTTTTATATCTGAGATTTTCTGCTGTTTAAACTGCAGTTTCTTTCTGAATAAAGCAGCCTATCCTTCCAAATTAGGCTCCACTTGCGGTGATGACCCTGCTGTTTAATGCATCATACAACAAAGCATGTGAATACACCCAGCGCTTTTACACCAATTTGACTTTCCAATTTGCAAATCTACATGAATGTAAATAAATTTTGTTTATTTAATCCCTTTATGGAACGTGTTCTTCAGTTTCAATTTCAAACCCTTTCACGTCCCAGAAATGCCTTCCTATGTGAACTATTGCCTTTATGGGGGCAGTGATGGACTAATGTGACCGGCTCATGATCGAAAGGCTGTGGGTTCGAGTCCCAGACCAAGTGCGCTACCCTGAGGTACCCTTGAGCATGGTACTGTCCCCATCATTGCTCCCTGTTGTAGATACAAGACTGCCCGTTTGGACAGGTTAAATCATGGGGAAGGGTTTTATTGAGATGCACTTATCCTGTTTAGGGTCACGGGCTGTGCTATCCCAGCCCTCACAGGACGAAACACACACACGACAATTCAGCAATTTAGCAACTGAAGAGCTGGTTACATTTTTCAGTTAGTGAAATTGGTTTGGAAGACTAAAAAGGAGCTGAAGAACTGATGGTGGCAGTGTAGCTTCTGGCATAGAACTTTGTAGACGGTCCCTAAACTTTGCAGGAGAATTGTGTAAGCTGGAAAGGGTGTTTTTGCCTTTTTTTGATTTGCTGCATGAGGCAGCAGCTCCATCTAAAGCTATGAAATGCTCCCCCTCATTTTCCTCTACAACCTGAGCCTAATTTAGAAGGAACTGCTGTAAGATTCAGAAAAAAAAAAAAAACCTGCAGTTAAATAAAAAAGTAGCAGATACTGATCTGAAAACTTCACTGTGCAATCAAACAACTCAATCAGGTGCAAATATCCAACTTCCCCCCCAGTTCACCCACAGTAAACTCATGCAGGGACTTACTGGATCCTCTGGGAACTGGCTTCCAGAGTTCAGTGTTCCTTTAAGGTCATAAATCTGCTCAGCCATGTCAATCAGCTGATTTCTTCCCTCATGCCCACCTTTTACTTCTTCTTCTTCTGCTGCTGCTTCTTCACCCTCTCCAGGCTCTTGCTGACCAGGCTGATGTTCTCAAACTGCCTCTAAAAAGCCTCAGTCAGCTGGAAGGGAAGGGCCTGAGGAGGAGATCTGACCCGGGAGTCTCTGGCAGCCATGCGGCCTTAATCAGCCATCAGCGCACCTGTAGGTCATGTGACCCCTAGACCTGGGTAAAATAAACCCACTTTGCTGCACAAGGTGTAAACACAGCCATTCAGACTGGATCTATGAAATGCTCATTTATAGGATGGGTTCCAAAACAAGGCTAGTGTTTGTATTTAGTCACATTTACCTTCTTCAATGTTACACTTAACCCACGTGTAGCTTCACCAGTGGAGCTGGAGAGGAAGCTAAATGGATATGTTTTTGTTGGAGATGTTCAGTTCCATTCACTATAAAATTGTATATGTATATATATATATATAGATAGTTAATTTATTATTTATTTATAGCTCCTCTCTTTCTCTCCTGTACTTGTTCCTTTTCTCCCTCTATATCTTTATATCTTTATATATATATTTTTTTCTTCTCTTTCTATACACCTGTCTTTTTTAAGAGCCCTGTAACTCCCATTAGGATAATAAAGATAAATCTATCTACTCTATCTACTCTAAAAAGAAATCTGAACTACTTCACCAAAACCCCTTTTTTATTTTATTTTTGCTTCCTTCAACTACATTGAGAGACATCTTGCAGAAGGTAAAGATAATTTATTTAATCAAGGCTATTATAAAAAAGTGTGTGTGTGTGTTGTATATATATATATATATATATATATATATATATATATATATATATATACACACAAACACACACACCAAAATAAATGTATTTGTTTTACCCTCCTCTGTGCTCATTTAATAGCTTCTGCCTTTCTTTCTTTCTTTTTTAGCCACTCATCCATTCATTCATTGCCTCCTTTTAATGTCCATCCATCCATCCATTATCTGCCACTTGTCCCAAACGGGGTCGCGGGGGGGTGCTGGCGTCCAACCCAGCGCACACAGGGCGAGGACGGGGGACGCACCCTGGACAGGTCGCCAGCCCATCGCAGGGATCCTTTTAATGTAACTCTATTATATCAAAATTAATTTGGCCTCCATTTTCCACCCCTTCTTCCTTCCTTCCTTCTCATTAATTAACCCCCCAAAAATCTACCAATAAAATTATGGTTCTGGCTGTAGATTTGCCTGCCCCCCCCCATGCTCATGTTTTCTTCCTCCCTTCACCCATTCATCCATCTATCCATCAATTCTGCCCTTTACCTGTGTTAAAACCAGTAAAATCTGGATTCGGACCTGCACTCTTAAATAAGTTCTCTTTCATTCAAGAAGGCTCGAGCAAAGAAATGACGAGAGGGTTGTTTCATATTTCTTTTTTTTAATTACACAGATACGTATCTCAACACAGACAATAACCTGAATTAGAATGTTTACAGCGTCACATATCCAACGAAGCGCACAGTTAGGGAGGGGAGGGGGCAGCAAAAGAGGGAGGAGAGCATGCAAGAAAAAAACTCAAAATCCTCCTGACACAGTTCACTTCATCTAGAGACTGATAGCAGGACTTTTAAAGAGAACAAAAAAAAAAAACATTTTCTTCATCACACCAACCTTTTCCTACAGAAACAATGTCTTTTCTGTAACAATGTATTGCACAATACAGTAAATAATGTTTCCCTAAACAAGTCAAACCAAGCCTGTATCTTTACAAAAAATGCCTATTTTTGAGCGTTTGGGAGATCAAGCGTTCACTCCAGCTTTGCTAACGATAGAGTTTTTTTAGTCTTATTAGTGTGAGGTTTACAGTACGATAGGATGAGTAAAGGGTCCCAATATGAAGCAATGCTGCCTTCACCTGCTGCCACAATTATGGCTAACACGTGAACATCCCAGCTCTTATCCACTGGGAAACTCAGAAACAAAGTTCCCCAGTTTGGTTGACCTTTCGCCTTTCAACCTGCTGTGAGCAGGTTCAATAATAGATGGCATGTCTTTATTTTTAAGGGCTGCTGTTAGTTGCTTGTATGCCCTTTATTTGTGCACTTACCTCCATAAAAAAACTGCTTTTTATTGTCCCATCAACCACAAATGGACTGGTCTACCTGCAAAGTTGCAGGATTATTTTGTTGCTTGTATTTGCAAGTGAGCATTCACCCTTTTAAAGAAAATGTATCCGAAAATAAAAGCAAACTTCTCCAGTGGGAAGCGGGATCTTCTGACCAGCAGGTGAAGACAACATTAAAAGGCTTTAGGCCTGCATGCACCTCAGCTCGCCAAACATCACAGATGTGCCCCTCACGGATGCCGTAAAGATGTGAAAAATGTAAAATATCTGACACTTAGAGAAAAAGTTCACCGTAGAACGGTAATAAATAGATGCAAATAGTGCACTGGTGAATTTTTCCACTTGCTTCTCGCCTACTTTTTGACTAGATGTTCGAGTTTGCCTACAGCCTGACATTCATTTTAGCTTAGTGTATCTTCTTCTTGTATTTCTCTCCATCCAGATCTGGCCTCCAGGCCCCCAAACCCGCCCCCCCCCCCAACCACCACAAATCTGCTCGGAGACCTTCACACCGTGTCCAGAACAGTGAAGATATACACAGCATTGTTTTGAATTTTTTTGGTTCAACTTTGGTTGATGAGCCATGAGTGAGATCATATGCCGGCTCGAAAATGAAACGGGCCGGGCAGACATGCAAAGCGCAGGGGGGGAAGGAAGGAGAGCATGGGTTTCCTCGGCCCTAACGTTGCCTGCGGGTGTTCGTATTAAAGCTCTGGAGATTCAAGTAGTTTGTACAGCAAATATCATGAACAGAAAACCCCTATCTCTCAAGCACACACTCGCAATAGTGTCCTGGAGCAAGGCAAGCTTTCACTGCAGTTTATCTGATGCTTTGGATTTGCAGAAACAACCAACTCCTTTAAACCGTGTGTGTGTTGTGCTTTCGAACGTGTGGTCTATTCCCTACACTTTGGTTCACACAAAGTCCAGAATGCTGCTGCCACCTCCAGGGTCCATCAGTGTGCAGAGATGCTTTGGTCTGTGCTTTTTGTTGTTTTGGGTCATTATTGGATGTGCTGGGATGAGTCGAATGTCTAAATAAAGACCGAATGGACATGGGTTTTAAAGCAAAGCCTGATTTTTTTCCTTCCTTTTTGTGGTGCTCCTTACACAGGGTTGCCAAATCTCACACATCTGGTGCTCTCGGAAGGAATTCCAGAAAAATATTGTCTCCTGAAACCCTCAGATTGACCTCAGTTTTGTCTTTCCTCCTCCACCAAACCAATCTCCCCTCAAACTGAACTCAAAAACTGGCACCCATGCTTACTTTCGCATGTTTTGGGTCAGGCCAGGTCTTTGTGCTGTTGTTAAAGGGACATTCAGGCCTAAAATCTAGCATTTAAGAATACAGGAGCTCCATCCCACCTTCAACATACATCATCAATCACAAGTTTATTTTTAAGCCTAAAAGTGTCACTCTTGGGGACTAATGTGACAGTGACATTTATTTTTGGCCATAATGTCCCTTTAAATAGACACACGAGTCCTTTAGCTGGACACACTGATGTGCCGATGCAATGAAAACTGATTTGAGAGTGAATGTGAGAACATCCATCCATTCATCCTTGAGCTGAGCTGCTTATCCTAACCTGTATGGCCTGGGGGCTTGGACACCATGGGCATCATGTGATATGAGAGACTCTATTTTGGATTCCACTTTTTTACATCTTAAAAAATAAAGGTTCCTCTGTGGTTCCTCTTAGAGCCATTGAGGTTCTTCACACCTCATAAACAATTTTTTTTCTACTGGATGGTTATTTCGAGAATCATGCGTGTCCCCAAAGGACCTTTGCTGACTTTATGTTTAAAAAGATGAAATATTAACAAACCGTGAATGATCATCAATAAACGAGGCAGGTGAGGATGCCGTTGGATTTGCATGTCTGCGAGCAGCACCGTTCTCTGTACTCTTGGACAGGAGGTAGCTAATGATTAGAGATGAGGAGAAAAGAGGGCAGAGGAGGCAGGACAGCCGTACGGCGTGACCCTTAGGAGGGAGAGAATTTCTTGGCCTACTTTAGTCCAGATTATCGGCTCAAACTTTAGGCATCGTGTAGCTAAAAAAAACTTGTATATATTAATTTTGATCATGAAATAAGAAAATAGATCATTCAAATATGCACTGCCATAAATTAACGGAGCGGTCATAACATCAAAAAGCAGTAAAATACGATAACGATGCAAACGATAAAACCCTTCAAGTTTTGGTCCATAACGGAGGTACGGCAAGTGGACAGGACCTTTGTCCATTCAGTTTGACAATGGCAGGCAGGAAACCTTCATTGTCAAGCTGGAGTGCTTTTGGTTTTTGCTCCGACCAAAAGACGCACCAGTCACTTTGCTACTTGGGACATATTTTGGGCAGGAACAACAAACTTCAACTCTGGGTTTCCACACCATGAATGGACTCCACGGCCTCCTGAAAGAAGCTTCCATGTCTGTAAGCAAGAGTCAAGGGGTTCCTAATGCTGGTGTAGCTAACAGTGAATGAGGGTGATGATAGCCAGCAGTTAGCCTTGTGCAAATGACATCATGCATAAGCCAGCGGCTTCCATTCACCGTCAACCACGTCAGCATGTTTGGTCAAGCCTTCAGAGACAAAGACGGGAGGGAGAGGGCCGATGCTGTTATAGTCTGGGAAATAGCTTGATTCTGGTATAGGGCTCTTGGACCAAGAACTGGTTTGACTTAGTGTGTGCATGCGTGTGTGTGAGGTCATGTCCAGCACCTCGGCCTATACGATGGCAACAAGTCATGCAAGATTCCCGCGAGAGCTCGGGCCATTCGGCTCACTTACACAGCGGCCACTTTGCTTATTACCTCTCAAAAAGAGTGAAAACGGAATAATCAGTTCCCAGCTATCTGTCTATTTTCCATTTTTTGAGTGGTTAAAAGTGGTCAGATATGACCTCGTATACTTCACTGAACCCAGGAGAGATGTGGCCACCATATTCTCACAACGGCCGCCATGCCATCCAATCAGGACACCATAACTGAGTCCCACAAATTACTACTAACGAGTTCATAGGTTTTAGAAAAGACGGTCCTAAAACTGCCCAGGAAGTAAATGCTCCTCCCAAACTCCACAAACTATAGAATCTGTGCAGCTTTAACAACTCCTGGGGTGAATTTTACTCTCAGGTCTCAAATTTTCCACCTCACGTTGTATCATTCCACCCCTCGGTGTGTGTAATTTTAAGGAGAAGCCCAATTTTGATTCAAAATGTGACATTTCTTTCATTGCCAGTTCTACAACTCCTGCTTCCAATGAGAACCGATGGCCTACCACATGCGGCTTGATAAGCAAAAGGGCCGTGTGTGAATAAGACGAAGGGGACCGGATCACGTCTTCTCCTCCGTGAAACTTCCACGTACGAGGCTCAGGGATCGACTCCCAAAAGGGGAGAGTGTGGGGAAATTTTCAGCCCATCAATCAGCCCTGGAGCAGTAATCTATATGAGCAGTGATGAGAAAATCACTCCCCCCTTTTTTACCTACATCTATAGATTACATACTATACAGAGTAAAATACGAGGGGGGGAGGGAGGTAAAAATGCAGATGCGAACCAGTACTTACATTTGCTTTCGGAAGGAAAAGAGTGGAGAGAAATGAAAATCTAGACATTATACTTTAAAGGTTTCTGTTATTTGGCAAACACATTTTTTGGACCTCTTTAAATACTATATACATTCACATTAAGTTACTGTTGTTATTTTAAATATATTTATATGTATATTTATAATATAAGGTTACCCTAAGGGTGGTTTCTGAGGTTCCATTCAGTAGCTGAATTCTCTTCTCTATATTGCACCTCCGTCCTCTCACTGTCTCACAATGCGAGCCATATAAAATACTCTACATGAGGATTTCTTTTTCATCAGTATTGATACAACAAATTCCAACAATAAGGTACAGCACAACCTTTCTCCCCTCGGAGTGTCTTTTTTTTTTTAAGTCCCGCTTCAATGTTCAGCCTGAACTGAAAAGAGAAGACAAAGAAAGGAAACCAAATAGAAGAAAACAAAAAGTCCCTTTTCCCCCCCGGAGTAGACACAAGGGCAGCGCAGGCAGACGGAGACGGAGACATACAGAAAAAAAGGAAATATCTACACGTTTGATCCCTTCTTACAAATCTGCTCTTTTCTGTCAACGAGGGGCAGGGCTTCACAGCAGGGGGGGAGGTAGAAGGAGAAGAAAGATAGAGAGAGAGAACCTACGCCGCTTTCATGAGGCGCATCAGTCTGTTTGTCATGCTTTGGACAAAAAAATCAAAAGAAAGGAGAGTGAAAAGACACAACTCAATGCAAAAAGGAGTTTTTTTTAGAAAAAAACATAAAATTGCTTCAGGAAAAAAAAAAAAAACCTCATCCTTAGTGTACAATCCTTACACGGACGGTCTTTTAGTTCTTTTTTTTTCTTTTGAGGCCAAGAGTGCGTTTCTCGTTCCTTTTTTTTTAATTTTCGCCGCCTCGTCCTTGCCTTCTTTCTCTCTTAGAGCGGGTCAGTGGGGTGGGGGTCGTCCGTTCTCTCTCCACAGAAACCATACTCAGGGTTGAGGAGGTGAAGTCGTTTGCGTTTGGTTACGAGACGAGTGCTTCTCCTTGACTCTTAGTCACTTTGGCAGTGTGTTAAAAAGGTTTGGATCGTTTTTTTTCTTAAAATTCATTTGGGTTCGCGTCAGAAGAGAGAGGTGAGTCCGGTGTAGGTTTTTTTTCTTGGCTCGCTAGCAAGGTAGTTATCAGGTCTTTAAGCTTTTTTAAAAATTATTATTATTATTATTATTATTATTAGCATTGTATTATTTCTTTTGGATTTTTCTTTTTTTGGACTTTTTGTTATTTGTAGTTAAAGCCAAAAACAAACCGGTGTTGCGTGCGGAACAGAGAGCTGTAAATCCAGATGTGGTCAGAGGGTAGAGGGGTTAATCCAGATGTGGTCTGCTGCAGGAGTTTTAACCCCTGTCCGTCCAAAACTGTCCCATCACTCTCTCTGAGGAAGAGTTAGGAGTGTCCTGGGTGGCCTCCATTCACGCTGGGCTTCAGTTACTGAGGCCACAAACGTTAAAGACAGACTGATCTGTATTCTGTCTTATTTTCAATAAGACATGAGCGGGACACGGTTTTTAATGCATTCCTTCCATGAAACCCTTTCTGTACTGCTTCTTTTTCATTTGCAGGGCTGGGACTTTGTTTTCTTTTTCTTTTTACACTCTTAATCATTCCAGAGGTTGACAAAAATGAATGTTGAGCTGTCCCGTCCCGCCAGGGTGAACAGGGTGTGTGAAGGTTGTTTTTTTCCCAGCTCATTTTTGGAGCAGCAGCAGCAGCAACAGGTGTGTGTAGGTGGATCATGGGGGTCAGAGGAAAAAAAAGAAAAGAAAAATCAGCGTGACGAGGAATCCAGCAGGGCCGGCGTGGCGGGGGTTGTGGAGCGAGAGGCACTGCTGGAGCTGGAGGTGGCGTCCTTAGGGCTGCTGGCTGCTCCGGCCAGGCTCAGGGGTCCGGGGGGGTTGCTTTCGGAGTGCGTGGGTGGGACGCTGGCAGACGAGGAAGAGGACATGGACTTGGAGGAGGAGGAAGGTGCCCCTGCACCCAAGGAGACACCGCCGGCACCCCCAGGCAGGCCCTGCAGGCCCTGGCCGCACACATGGTGGTGTTTCTCCCAGTCCTTGTGCTGGCAGAAGGAGCCGCAGTAGCGCGCCGTGTTGCAGCCGCTGCAGGTTTCGCTCGCTTTACGGCCGCAGTTCCAGCAGCTCTGCAGCAAAGAGACAAAAGGACAGGGGTGGGTTAGCAGTGGACAAATTCTAAGTGAAGGGACTATTTTTCATTGTGAAACAGAGCACAGCACAACATAACAAAATGCTTCCTCTGCATCACCCACACGTGCAGCAGGGGGCCGCTATTTAAAGTGTCCCGGGGAGCTGTGATGGAGATGCTACCTTGCTCAAGTGTAACTCAGGGCAACCTGCAGGTCCAAACCCAGGACCTTCTGATCCTGGGGCCAACTGCCCTAACCACTAGGCTATGACTGATCCTCATTGAAAATAAGTTTGCATGTCCTGCCCATCTCTCCGATTTCCTGGACAGTCCATTTGACCCTCAGGAGTGACCGTGTGTGTTTGTGTGTCTGTCCTGCGAGGGACAGAAAACCTATTGTTGACTGTATTGCGACTGGAAACATGTATTTATATATTTATAAGAATTAGTGACCAAAATCAACACAAGCAAATTTATCTTTTGTTTTTTTTTTTTGGTCCTATTGGTATTTTTCCTCGTCGGAAATGATCAGAAGTCCATCCAAAATGCCTTTAAATGTGAAGAAAAAACTTCACAAATCCCAGACTGCGGGTTTTGAAATGGCCCTCGGCAGATAAAACCGGGCAGCGGGAGAGACGTCTCCCGCTCGGAGAAAGAAGGGTGGTGGAAGAGATAAATGACGAGAGAGAGGGAGGGATGGAGGGAGGTGCTGGAGGTGCTGTGAGTGTGTGTTATATGAAGAGGGGAAGTGTGTGACAGTGTGTGTGCTATTTTGAGGCCGGCGGAGAGTGTGACTGATCGTGTGGCGTGAAGTGGACGCCACATGGATAAGCTCTGTGACAGAGAGAGGAAGTAGACCAGAGGGGGATGATTTGATTGTGTGTGTGTGTGTGTGTGTGTGTGTGTGTGTGTGTGTGTGTGTGTGTGTGTTTGTTTAATAAAACTTCTCGACATTAAGGGTTCCCGAGGTTATGATAATGATTATAGTCAGAAAACTCATTTAAATTAATTACTGGACATATTTTTATTATTTTGTAGACACACATCCATACAGTGGTGCTTGAAAGTTTGTGAACCCTTTAGAAGAATGTGAACCCTGCAGAAATATGCCCTTAAACTTCCCCTTTTAAAGAATTACATTTCTTAAAAAGTCCTAAATGTAAATGTGGAAACAAAAAAAGTGTGCATTCATTGAGGAGATGGTGCATCCTTACATATCCATCCGTCGTAAAAGTGTGTAAACGTCTGCTTAAACATTTCTGGTAAGTCCTGCACATCAGCTCGGAGGAGATTTAGCTCCTTCTTCCACGTTGAACAAACTT
The DNA here is from genome assembly GCA_017165825.1 of Hepsetus odoe. Lineage (NCBI taxonomy): Eukaryota > Metazoa > Chordata > Actinopteri > Characiformes > Hepsetidae > Hepsetus > Hepsetus odoe. The sequence continues at coordinate 16,648,230 of CM029391.1, forward strand.
CGTTTCAGGTCCTTCGCCAACAGTGAAACAGCAAGTTTCATTTAGTCTCGTTTTAATTGGATTCTCTAAATTTATGTTAGCAGTGTATGTTTGATGTCATATTTCTGCAAAATACCGTAAAAAAGGGTTCACAAAACACCGCTATATGTGTGTTAGACACCACCGTATCTTGACGAGGTATAAAATTAAACCTGTGTGTGTGTGTGTGTGTGTGTGTGTGTGTGTGTGAGCTCACCTCACTGGAGTCCTCCTGCTGGTTGATGACAGACAGGGCGTCCTCAGAGGCCTGTCTCTTCGCCTCGGCCAGCGCTCTCTCCATCTTTGAGCGTTCGGCCGAAATCATCTCATGAGCCTTTCTCTCTGCCTCGCTCACTGCCTTCTGCAGCTCCGACATCGCCTGCCTCTTCACCTCATTCACTGCCTCTTCTGAGAGAGAGAGAGAGAGAGAGAGAGAGAGAGAGAGAGAGAGATGGATAAAGATGAGGTAGATACATATGATCCAGAGAGAGAGAGATGATGCAGAAAAATAAAGAGAGAAAGAAAAACAGGAGAAGAAGAGGGAAAGAGAGAGAGTGCATGAGAAGCAGAAGAAGAAAGGTTTGGTCAAGAGAGAAATGAGAAGATGTAGAGACGTGAGTGAGAAAGAGGGAGAGGGGGAGAGATGAGTGAGTATGACCGAGAGAGATGAGCCAGAGAAAGGAGAAGAATGAAGAGAGAGAAAAGAGAAAGGTAAAGAGAGCAATGCAGTGAAAAGGGAAGGATGAGCAAGCGAGGGAGAGAGAGAGAGCAGGAGCAAGATGGAAGGTGCAAAACAGAACGATAGGTGAAGGCATGGAGAGAGAAGGAGAGAGAGAGAGAAAGGTGGGAAAGGAAAATTTAGATAGAGATTAGTCCCTGTAGGCCTTTCCTCCTTTCTTTCATATTCCCCTCATCATTCTTTATTGAGAACCTCTAAGCTCTCTGCTTGTTTTATTGCTCCAAACAGATGCACATCATCCAAGATTTAACACGTTCTGTCAGAAAAAGAGGAGCCCTTTAATAATTCATCCCAAACGGCTCTGCTTACAGTCGCTGACAACAGCAGATGTCTCTGAAGTTTGTTACTTTGTTTCACAAACTTGCCAATTAACCAAATATTCCGGGACTTTGGTCTCTCCCTCTCCCTCTCTCTCTCACTCTTCCTCTCTTCCTCCTAAGTGAACCAATAGGAGCTGAAAGTGAAGTTAATGGCTCCAGCACTGAGGATGCATAACTCAGATGAAAAGCAGGTCTGCGGAAAAGGCCTCCTCCTCTCCTCCTTTGTTCCACAAATGCCATTGTGTGTGAGTGAATGTTGTGTGTGTGAGTGTGTGTGTGTGTTTTTAGGACAGGCAGGTGTGTTTGGACGCGGTCGAAAATAGAAGCTCTGGCGCTGGCGGCTGTGATAATCGTTCTCCTGCTCCTCTCATTTAAACACAGTCCTGTTATAGCTCTTCCAGGAACGACCTTCATAAGGGAGGACGGGTGTGTCTGAGTCCAGGAGCACGAAGTGTGTCCTGCTTTAGAGGGTGAACTACCTCAGCTTTACAGGCCAGATTAGAAAAGCAGGATCTTTGATACACTAACCGGGGGGTCCTGGATAAACTGACTAATGGTGACTGGTGGGGCAGAGGCTACTGTGCAGCTACAGTCTGGACCTCTACACCTGCACAGTGGAGCTAGAAGGGTTTCTAATAAAGTGGCCAATAAGCTGAAATATTACGAAGGTGTTTCGAATAAAGTGGCCAGTCACTGGAAGTATAAAGGTGTTTCCGATAAAGTGGCCACTGAGTGGAAGTATAAAAGAGGAGTTTCTAATAAAATGGCCAGTGAGCAGAAGTCTATGTGTTTCCGATAAAAAAAGGCCAAAGTGGAAGCATAAGGGAGGTGTTTCTAGCAAAGTGGCCAAATCAGCAGAAATACATAAAGGTGGAAGTATAAAGGTGTATATTGTCTGTAGTCAGTAGTGGAGAGCAGCCAAGAAATAAATACCTGCCATATATCACCCTAACACACCCCTTTAGACTGATTTCAACCTGTGAGTGTGTGTGTGTGTGAGTGTGTGTGTGTGTACCCCCTAACATCACTGCTATCTCAGTGGGTGAGCTGGTTAATATTCTTTTCGCCCTCTTCACACAAGCATACACTCAGACACACACACACGCTCCCCCAAATTCTTTATCCTTTCTCCACCTTCATCCCTCATTTCTTTCACTTTTTTCCTCCTCTGTATCCGAGCGAAACCTCAGGACTCTCAATTATCAGACTCGCCACATGCACCACTAAGATTAGTTTGCAAATTTAATTAATTTTTATCAAGGAGACTTCGGAGCAGATGCTGGAGCAATTAGCAGGTAATGGAAAACATGGGGGCAGCGATATTAACGTTTTAATCCCACCGGGATCTGGCAGGTTTCAAGGTTTTTTTGAGTTTTTCCCCCCCTTTATTCTTCTTCAGAACCCGTCTCTTAAAAGCAGACTGGGATAAAATTTAACACGAGGGAACGGAATGAAAGGTACTGGCTAACATTAGGACACCGTTAGATCTCTGAGTTGGTCTCTGTTCTGCTGTCTCAGAGACACACACACACACACACACATACACACACATCCCAGTCGCAGCTTGCTGTGCGTTTGTTCCTTCTTTCCCAAATAAAGGAATAAACAGACATGTTGCATGCACATTGTGTCCAAAAGTATCCAGACATTCTTTGTGTGATCAGCTACTTTAGCCATTTTCTACATTTCTGAATAGATATGACCTAAAAGGTAAGAGAATCCAAATAAACAAATTAGACAAAAACATTATACTCTTTTATGTATTGAGGAAAAATTGTACAATATTACAACTGTGATTATTCATGGGGCAGTGGTGTCTTAGACTACGACCCAGGATCAGAACCTTGTGGGTTAGATTCCCAAACCATTAGGTTGCTCTGAGGATTCCTTGAGAAAGGTACCGTCCCCACCCCTGCTCCCCGGGGCTGGATATGGCTGCCCGCTGCTCCATCCATAATCTCTGAGCATGACTAATAGTGGTTCCCTTTATTTGGGAACAGAATTGGCTCAGTGCAGGAGATGGACGCTTTTTTGAAGTGAAAGTGACTATTCTAGTCTATTCTTTTTTTTTCCAGTTGCCTCACCTTTTATTGCACGACTCTTATTTGTGAGACTGCTCCAGGTCCCTGCAGCTTTTCTTTCTGTGCATATCAACTGGATCAGAAGCAGGGTGGGCCATACATCTACTCTATCCTTGAAAGATTCCTCAAAATCTGATTTGAACTTTTTTTTTTTTACTTTTTCGGGGGAGGTACGTCCTAGATAGGGATTTTGCCATGCAAGGTCTTTCATAAGGGCCATCTTGCCTTGAAAAATGTTCCAAGTTGGAGGCAATTCCTGCAGCAAGTGTGGTGAAGCCAAGGCAGATCTTTCTTTTGTTCTGGTCTTGATTTCTGGACTAACACATTCAAGATCCTCAGAGCAATCATACACCCCAACCCTCTTACAGTCTTGTTTGCGTCCCAGGACAGGCACTGTGGTTCGGATAAGCTGTTCAGATAATGAATGGATATCAAATCTTTAGCTTCAATGTCTTGCCAGTGGATCAAATCCTTCCGATCCACCCTCAGTTGGAGAAGAATCTGCTACTGGATTTGGACACAATGTATGCACCCATTTGGTGCATAAACACACTTACATACACTCACACTCTAGCAGGATGCAGTAGGGCTACTCACCCTGCTTGCTGTGGAGCTGCTTTAATGCTGGAGAGAGTGGGATGGTTGGGGCACCTGCATGAAAAACAACTGCAATTAAAAGGGCTTTGGAAACAGTGCAATTGCAGCACACACATCTGCAGCAGCTGGCGAGGTTTGCCATTTGACCTTTGACCCCTCTGGTCACGTGAGACCACCAGTGCACTGAATGACCTATTGATGGTGTGTGGGAACCCTGTGTTATTGTGGAGGTCAAGCCACAAAAAGCAATACATCAGCCGAGAATGAATGGGAGCGAGTGACAGTAATGCTAATAAATTCCCCATTCACTTTCATTGACTGTTAGCCACATTAGCATGGTGAGGTGAAGTATCTTAGAGGACAGTTAAGAGCAGCAAACTTTCTTCTCACTCTGTCCCTCCATCCTAACTTCCTATCCCCTTTTCTATCCTTTCTATTCTTTTCCAAACTTTCACCCATCCCATTCTTGCTCTCCATCCTGTTAATCCAATGTTTCTGTCTATCGCTCTCATATCATCTCTCTTTTCCTCATGTTCATTTTCCTGTCCATCCCTAATTCTTATTTCCTCCTTTTCCATCCCTCGATCTCTCTCTTTATCTCTCCTTTCCTGTCTTTTCATCCCTCCACCTTTCTCTGTTCCTTGTCACTCATCCCCCTCTCCCCTTTCCTCCCCTCTCTCGACAAACCATCTTTCTTTTTTTGAAAATAAGATAAGCAGCATTTAGCAGCTTCCCTACGTGTTCTTTACCATCCCTCTCTTTTCTCAGTGTTTAGACCTCTACCTTTCCTTTTTCACTTCTTTCTTCTTGCTTTTCAATCATTCCTGTTTCCTCTCCATTTGAAATATTCTCTTTCCTTCTTTTCCTCCTTTCTTTTTCTTTCTTTCATTCATTTTAAGCCTCCTTCTCAGTCCCTGGCCTTTCTTTCTTTCTTTCTGCTGATCTGGTTTCAGATCTGCAGGTGCTGCATTTCCACTGTACTTTTAACAACTTTCAAGGCCAGAAAAGACTAAACCATAACCTGTGTGTGTGTGTGTGTGTGTGTGTGTGTGTGTGTGTGTGTGTGTCCTTACCTGCTTTCCTCCAAATTTCCTCAGACAGGTAGCCGGAGGGCGGTCGGTGGAGGAAGTCTCGGTGGATATCTGCCATGGAAAGCATGGAGAGAGTCAGCTTAACTGTGTGTGTGTGTGTGTGTGTGTGTGTGTGTGTGTGTGTGACAGAGAAGAAAAACATTAAACACTAAAAACACTTATTCAACAAATATATTCAAGTCTTAAACAAAAAGCAAGTCATGATCAAATAACTCAAATAAACAAGCTAAAACCTAAAACCAAGACTAAAATGTAGAGTCACATGTATGAATTAAGGATAATAAAACTAAAAAAATATTCAGGCGACGAGAAGGGAGTGTTTGTGTGTGTCGTTATGTGAGAGTGTGTTTGTATGTATACTGGTGTGTGTGTGTGAGAGTGTATGTTTATATGTGTTTCAATGTGTTAGAGTGTGTTTGTATATATAAAGGTGTGTGTGTGTGTGTGTGTGTGTGTGTGTGTGTGTGTGTGAGGCATGCTGAGAGCCGTCTGCAGCACGGTGTGTACCTATGTGCTGCGGCTCGCTGCCGTTAGTGCTGCTGGGGGGGGAGGAGGGCTTGTGCTGATGAAGAGGGCGTTGGGTGGTGGAGCCCCCACCTTTTTTCATATCCTCCACATCGCTATAGCGACGGATCCAGTGGTTCATCTCCTCCCGGTCGGCCTCCTGGCACCGACGCAGGACGGTCAACGAGCGGCGCGTCTTCTCCACCATGTCCATTATACAGTTTAACAACTGAGGGAGGGAGAGAGAGAGAGAGAGAGATGGAAAGAGAGTGAAAGAGAGATGTTATATTTTTTCTCTAGCATCAGGACAGCACCTGTGCCTAAGTTGAGTAAAAACTTGCGGCTGTGTTTCAAGTGACTGTGTGTGTGTGTGTGTGTGTGTTAGCAGCAGTGGTATGAAGCTTTTAGCTGGGAGTGCTGCAGTGTTTGCTAAACCCATTAGAGCCGTCCAGGTGCGACCCTAAGTGCTTTGTAGGACGTGTGCATCTGTTCCGACGCATTTGTGATATTTTGTGTGTGTGTGTGTGTGTGTGTGTGTGTGTGTGTGTGTAATAGTGCCAGTGGTGCTGTGAGTGCTTGAGTGGATAAGCAGCACAAGGCAACAACAATAGCACTGAAACAGCTGGGCTGCCTGAGACCCATTCAACTCATTCATCCTGCACCTCTCTCTCTCTCCCTCTCTTTTCCTCCACTCTCGCTCCTTCAGACTTCTTGTTCTCTCCATTTCTTTTTTCCATTTCTGCCTGTCCTTTTGTCTTTTTGCTCCCGTCTCTTTCCCCTTGCACTTTATTTCCATCTTTTCTCAAATTTCATCCCTCCTGTGTCTCTCCTCTCTTCTCTTTCTGTCTCCTCTCTGTCCCTTCTGTCCCCTCTCCTCCTTTAATCACTCTCTTTCTCTCCTTTCTTTTACTCTTCCTGCTTTTGTCTTACGTATCTATTCCTCCTTTTCCCTCCCTTCACTCTCACTGTGTGTGTGTGTGTGTGTGTGTGTGTGTGTGTGTGTGTGTGTGTGTTAGTTATATTTATATCAGTGCAGTGTGTGTGATTTGGCCGAGGTCCAGCTCAGGCCGGTCTCTCTCTCAGCTGCAGAGCCCAGCTGGATCCCTGCGCTGGGTCCTTCACTCCATCTGTGGCCCTTTTTTAACTTGTGTGTGTGTGTGTGTGTGTGTAGGACATGGTCATAAAGGTGAGCTGAGTGCTGCTGCAGAGCCTCATGAGTGAACCAGTGAAGACACTATTCAGAATTATGAAACAGTTATTCTGTGCAGGTGCACACACACACACACACACACACACACACACACACACAGACACACATATATAGTCACTCTCTCACACTCACACACACCTGTAGCCTCCCCTGCGCCTAAGACCAACTGTTCAGGTGGAAAAAGGTGAACTGATAGGTGGGCTTACATTATCCAGGTGTTTCCACTCCTCTGCCCATTCGCGGTCGGTCAGCCGGTGATCAATCACCTCCTCCTGACGCGCCCCATGCACAGCTGTAACACACACACACACACACACACACAAGTGAGTATTTGTGCTTGTAAGCATACATACCTTTTTCGTAGTGGGGCTAAAGTCAACATGCTGGATATATTTTTAGCTCCTATTACCTGCACTGAATAGTAATTCAGTCTGGACTGAAATGACCCGGAAATATTTAAAATATTTATATGCAAGTTTTGGATTTGAATGACACCCACAATAATGACATTTGTTGACAATAACTTTACTGAAAAGACTACTTTTAACAATAAAGGAAGCAGATCTGACCTGTCTGGCGGTGGCGCTCTCGGGCCTCCCTGTGCTCCATGTGTCTGTAGGCATCTCTGTAGTGATGAGCCAGGGCCATGTCCTCTAGTCGGTACTGCTGAGGGCCAGGGGGGTTTGGGTGCAAGCCGTTGGGGGGGTGTGTGGGCAGGCCGTTGGGGGGGCCGTGAGCCGCCAGGCCACTGCTGGGGCTGAAGCGTTGGCTGGGGCTGACTGTACACGGCCGCTTGGCCAAATGCTCTGGGTGAAGTCCTTCCCTTTCAGCTCCAACATCTTTGGTCCTGAAGTGAAAGTGACTATATGTCATTGTGAGAACAGCACACAATGAACCACAACAAAATACATCCTCTACATTTAGCACACTACGCAGCAGTGCGTAGCCATATCCAGCATCCAGGGAGCAATGATGGGGATGATACCTTGCTGAACGGAACTGCAGGGCAACCTTCTGGTCTGGGATTCAAACCCATGACCTTCCAATTATGAGGCCTAGTCCTGAAACACTAGGCAAGAGACACAAAAGGAGCTCAGAACATGAACTTAAAGCCGAATGCTCCAGCGTGGATTAGGGCTGCCCGATGTCACTGCCTTTCTCTGATGTTCTATGAACACTGATGTGTTGAAGTGGGACAGGGTGTTATTCCAGCAGGAAACCGATAATCAGTGTGCTGTTCATTGCTGTGGATAAGTGAACAGAGCACCGTAGTCTCCTGAATGATCCAAAAGGAGTGGCTCAAGTTGATTTCCTTCTGAAACTGGTGAGAATTTCTGTCTAACTGATGCTGAAATGTGGACCACGACCCAGACTGACTATGGTTTGGAAACCACTGTCTCTGATTTGACGGGACTGCAAAATATATGTAAACAAATGAACAAAAGGTTCTATTTAATAATGTATCATTGTTGTCTGCATGTGCATGACTGTCTACAGCTTCCAAATATTATTAGATTTATTTTATTTATTACAAATAAAAGTATTTGACATTTTATCTGCCACAAAGTCGAATCAGCACTTCTCAAACGTGCCTTTTTTCAAAGCTCTTGTTCTGAAAAGCCAAAGTCTATATCTTGGTCTGGAAAGGCCTTTTGTATCAGGAGCAGATTAAATGCATAAGGCATCGGGCATTTATTGGGTTGCCAGATCCCACCTAACAGGAGAGTAACGATTCTGAAAGCTGTGGTGATTTCAGGGTGGGGAATATTTCAGAAACTCTGTGATCCTCTGTGAATGGGGCTCCTGAGACTAAAACCTACTGAAATACAATGTCCAGTTGTAGAGTCCCTTTCAGCAACCTGCTCCTAAAATACCTCTATCAGAGGTCTGGGTAAAGTATTTTTTTTTCTTTTTTCAAGAAAATTTTAGGTTTAATCTTGATTCAGTTTTTAGTAAGAGTTTGTCATTGCTCTATTATATCAACCCCAGAGCCGAGAGATGTTGCTGTAAAAGGAGAAGAGTGAAATAAACCACAAAAACAGGTCTGCGTTGACCTTAAAGGGTCAAGAAAAGTAGAGCAGATAAGCTGCTGCTTTTCTGACAGTAATGCGTCTCTCTCTCTCTCTCTCTCTCTCTCTCTCTGTGTTTCTGTTTTTCTCCTCTCCGCCCTCCTACACTCGCTCAGTCCAGCTGTGTGCCATATGTAGACCCACCCACCAACTCAGCAACTCAGAACATCCCAGCCCTTAATCCCCTCTCACTCTCTCTCTCTCTCTCTGCCTCTGTCTCACTCTGTCTCTCTCTCTGTCTCTCTCTCTCTCTCTGCACTGTGTGTGAGCGCTCTCTGGCAGATGTTCGATGACACTGGTGTGTGTGTGAGCCATCTGGCCGGCCTGCGCTCCAGTGTTGATATTAATCTGTTTAGCTTCAACGCAGCGTCCAGGCATCCAGAGGTAAATCTTCCTCTCCCTCCCTCCATCACTGCTCAAACCACAGCAATGCTGAGCATACGTGTGTGTGTGTGTGTGTGTGTGTGTGTGTGTGTGTGTGTGAGAGGGTGGGTGGGTTTCTTAGTCGTGTACATTTTCATGCCTTAATGGACTTGTTGGGACAGCTGAGGAAGACAGGTTAGCTAGTTTGTATTATTTTTTAACACTAAAAGAGGAAAACATTTCTTTTTGCTAAGTTTAAGTCAAGAGTTTGAACATTCTTGTCACATGATACACCATCCATCCATGCATTATCTGCCGCTTGTCCCAAACGGGGTTGCGGGGCAGTGCTGGCGTCCAACCCAGCGCACACAGGGCGAGGACGGGGGACGCACCCTGGACAGGTCGCCAGCCCATCGCAGGGAGGAGCAGGACGGGGACGGCACCTTGCTCAAGGGTACCTCAGGGCAACCTATTGGGAAGTTCGATACCTATTGGGTATCGAACCTATTGGGTTCGAACCCCCGATCCTCCGATCATGTGGCCGACGCCCGAACCACTAGGCCACCACTGCCCCTTATATATATATATATATATATATATATATATAAATACAGGACTGTCCAGATATTTTTAATGTCTTGTTGAGGAGCAGTTCTCCAGATCTTTTTGATGGACAAAGTTTTTGTCTCTCATTTTCAGTACAGTCTCTGTACCTGAGCAGATTCAGAAGCAGTGTGAGATCATCTCCACAGAGAACAGAAAAGAAAAGGCTGCTGACTTTGGGACGTCCTTCAAGAAGCCTTCAAGAAGTGTACAGGAGAAGTGTTCCTGTACACCACTTAAGGAAACGACTCTTCTTAGAGAGTCGAGGCTGTGCTGAGGAATAACGGTGGTGGTGGTAAATACTGACTTTAAAGCTGGTTAGAATAAAACTCTTTGTTTAGACTGGAGTTACATGTGTTTGTACACAAATCACTGACTTACTGTCTCACTTTCACACAGAACAGAAAGAAATCAAAACTTTTGCAGTGTTGCATATTTAATATCTTTAATATTTTCAAACCGCCATGTTTCTTGGATCATTTATATCATATTGCGCCCTTCAAATTATATATTAATAATATTAAATCATATAAAATTATATAAGTAATATATCTGACTGAAACACAACTATACTGTAGACAGTGTTTTGACACCAGAAATGCTTTAAATTAAATCCCCATTACATTTGAATGGCTGCTACTGTTTCACCATGGTAACAGCGACTACATTAGTACTAAAGGGGTAAAAGTGGGGAGGTTTTGGCCGAAGCTGCTCTTTATAAAACGGCCCACTGTGCCCTGTTGTTGCCACATCTGTTCCAGAGTGAATCGTCTTTGTCAGCGCACTCAGATTTCCCACAAATCAAAGCAGCAGCTGGAGCAGCCGCCATAGCACTGTAAGCTCGTGGCCCAGAGCCGGAGGTGTGTGGATTACAGGCAGCTCGCCCGCTCCACTATTCTCTCTCTTTCTATCTCTATCTCTCTATCCCTCCCTCCCCCTCAGGATCAGCTCAGGCAGGGGTTCAGAGGACCACCATCTGGACACATCCATGACATATGGACAGCTCACAGGAGATAGATAGGGAGAGACAGACAGACAGACAGACAGAGAGAGAGAGAGAGAGAGAGACAGCAGTTGTTCTTTAAATCATGTGGTCTGTATTTCTCTGGTCCTGGCTGTGTGCTGGCATGGCTGGGACAGTGAGGCTTTAGGAGTGCGTGTGTGTGTGTGTATGTGTGAGTGTGTGTGTGTGTGTTAATGTTAATATGAGGATGCTGCAACACTGATAAAGTATGATTGTCGTCTGATCGTTGAGTGATGCTAAAACATCTGGACATGTGAAATCCCTCTACTTTATACACACACACACAACTGGAGCATTTAATTCATTTACTTAAACATTTACTCCCTCACTCGTAACCTAATCCTTCGCTTTCTACCTCACTCACTCACTCACTCACTCCCAGCTCACTCACTCACTCACTCATTCACTCCTTCTTTGCACTTCATAATGTTCCCGGGACCTGTCCCATATCACCTCAGCTCAGTGTGTGTGTGTGTGGGATGTTTACAGTGTATGTCTGTATTCCTGCTCTTTGCTTGACTGTGTAGATCTTTATAAGTCATATTTAGACTGAATGGTCCAAACACCGACCAAAGGGAAAAAAAACAATGGTGCAAGCCAGTGTGTGTGTGTTTTCACATCTGTGTGTGGGCATGTATGTACATCCATGTTACCTGTCTGGAGTGCGGCGCTTGCCGTGTTCGTTGAGCTCCAGCAGTATTTCTGAAGAGTCCAGCGGCGAGCTTGCATTAGCGTCCAGCAGTAGCTGCTCGTGCTGAGCCAAATACTGCGCTGGAGTCTGCTTAGCCATCCGAGCACAGTGTAACAACTCCCTCTGCAGCAACGGCAGGTTAGCCTGAGAGAGAAGGAGAGAGAGAGATAAATTATTACCATCATGATCTATTATTGTCCTTATTGCTGTCAGTAATTAAATACTTTATCAAACAATCCCATTTCTTCTCTTAGATGCCAATAATCAATTGTGGCCTGGTGGTTATGGGCTTGACCTTAAGGTCAGAGGGTCACGGGTTCAAGTCCAAGACCAGTAGGTCACCTTGAGATAACCTTCAGCAAGATATCGTCTCCATCACTGCTCCCTGGCTACTGGATGTATGGCTGCCCACTGTGTCCACTGTGTGTGGGTTAAATGCAATGGAAGCTGCACTGTGTGCTGTTTCACAACTCTACAGCATTTAGCAGACACCTATATCCAGCGTGACTGCCATTTTTTAAATTCTAATCACAGTGACAGTCTCCCTGGAACATCTTGAGGCTAAGGGCTTTGCTCAGGAACCCAGTGGTGGTCATGCTTGAGGTGGGATTTCAACCTGCAACCTCTTGGTCCAAACTTCTCCAAACCTTATCTGGATTTTCATGAAGGTCTTGGTGTGGTTAGGAGTTAAACTCAGCTGCAAAAATGGGCTAAACTTCAGCACTTTAAGCAGCCAACATCAGGGGAGGTGTTCCCAAAGCAGAGGAACCACCTTCTGGCTTTGGTTAGCAATGCTTTGCTTCATGATCTGTGTGACTGTGGAGTTCTAGCCATGTAGTTCTTACCTAAAGAACCAAAAGTTGGTATCTGGTGGACTGAATTACAAGACTGAATGAGTGCAACTCACTCCTCCTCTGATACAGGTCTTTAATACATTCTAAAGCTCGAACTCCACTCCTGCCGACCCCCACTTGCTTCCTGAGGCTGCCCTGATTAAAACCTAACCTTTACCTATCAGCAGTGATCAAACGACAGGTCACCGTTCGTCCGACTCAACATCCCTCGCCTCAAAAACAGAAGACCTGCCTTGAGATTTCCCCTGATCATCAGATTAAACGTGTACTTGGCTCAATTTGCATGATTTAACCCAGAATTTAGACAGATTAGCTTTACTGTGCTTTAGTCACAGTGTACTCAATAGAGTCTGATCTATGAAGACAGGGAATCAGGGAGGGCGAGAGAGAGAGAGAAAGAGAGAGAGGTTGAAACAATCCAGACTCTATTTTGGCTGTCATGTCTCTCTCCCTCTCTCTCTCTTTCTGTCTCACCCCTCCTTCCAAGCCCATTGTCAGTCTGACACACACCAGCTGTAACACACACATGCAGAGACCCTTTGTGTGACCAGTCTGTGAGTGATGTGCTGGACACCAGTGATAAATCTCCCTCACACTGAGGGACAGCCTCAGCACTGTCCATCACACACACTCCATCACACACACACACACACACGGCTCAGAGCACTTCATCTTAAACACATTACATGGAGGACACTTCGCTTGTATAATCTGAGCTGGAAAGTTGAGAAGAGAAGAGAAGAGAAGAGAAGAGAAGAGAAGAGAAGCGAAGAGAAGAAAAGAGAAGAGAAGCGAAGAGAAGAAAAGAGAAGACCCATTCTGGTCTGAGTGCATGCATTAGTTTTTCTGTGTGTGTGTGTGTGTGTGTGTGTGTGTGCATACACGTTGCTAGAGGGCACAGTATGATTGGGCTGAGCTCGTCTGCAGTGCTGCAGGAGGACGCAGGCGGCTTTAACATCTGTCAGTAAAATCTTCTTTTGGCCGCTCCGCTCGGGGTAAACACAAGTTTGCCAGTTTTAATGAATCGCAAATGAGGGCCATATGGAGAGGCTGGATCATCAGAGCGCAGCCACAGCACAGCCGGGCCCGCTCAGGGGGCTTTATCAGCCGGACTTCAATCACACACACACACACACACACACACACACTGGGCTGTGGGAACTGCAGGCTAGCCCAGTCAGGGGAATACAGTGTGAGCTGCTGAGAGAGGCTACATCAAGTGAGCGAGTGCATCAAGTGTATGTGTTTGAGTTGGTTCTGGCCATCATCCATCTACCTTCCTTTTGTTTGTTGCTCTGCCTGTCTGTTTCAAAGTCTCCCCAACACAGACCCATATGGTGTGCCATAAGGAACGGCTCTATACACACACACACACACACACACAGAGCCAGGCTTTAGTACAGCTCAGAGAAGGACATATGCCGCTTTTCCACCAGTGCTTTAGCCGTGCCGCAGTGCAATATTTGCATTTACACACTCGCTGAGGGAGAAACTGAGCTGACTGGACCGTCCGGTTCAGACCCGGGCTGCTGTAGTGCTGCACGAAATGGACATCAGCTTTGGGATTGCTTTACAGCTTCGTCCGCAGCCCTTTTAAAAATCAGTGTTTTTGTGACACAAAGCAAATTTACATTTATTTTTACATATTTTGCTTCCGAAGATCCAAAATTTCTTGTATTATGAATGTATTGCTGAGGAACAGTTCTCCAGATCTTCCTGAAGGACAGTGTTGTTGTCTCTCATTTTCAGTCCAGTCTCTGTACCTGAGCAGTTTGATAGTTCTGAATTGGTTAATCCACACAGTGATCTACGTCTGAACCTTCAAGCAGAACAAGATCTTAAACTTAAGACATGAAGCAGTGAAGAAACAGGGGCAGATGATTCCATCGGAACCCCTTTATCTAGAACCTTGTATCTTTAGACACTTCAGAGCCTGGAGCACAAAAAACTTAAATCCTCAATATGACAATAATAAGACGGTTTGACAGGAATAAAAAATAGTGTTTGTGCTGCTCTAGAACGAAGCTATGAGTAGAGGTGGGAGATGACGTCACAGGTTCTTGTGACAGGTATGAATGAAAAGCTCAGAAGGAACCGTGTCACATAGAACTGTGCTGCAGGCACAGCACACATGCTGGTGTTAAAGCGGCAAGCGTGCAAGTGTGTGTGTGTGTGTGTGTGTGTTTAGTTTGTTTATGGACGCTCACCTTGAGGAATGGAATGACGAAGGGTCGCAGAGGGAAGTTTGTGGCCTCCTGAAGTTTGGAGTGGAATTCTTCGATTGTGAGAGTGGAGTTCTGATCAGAGAGAGAGAGAGAAAATGAGAGATCTGTCTGTCTGTCTGTCTGTCTGTCTGTCTGTGTATCTATCTGTCTGTCTGTCTGTTCACCCATCCATATATCTGCCTGTCTGTCTGCCTGTCTGACTGTGTATTTATCTGTCTAGCTGTCTGTCTGTCTATCTATCTGTCTATCTATCTATCTGTTTTTCTGTCTCTCTATCTATCTATCTATCTATCTATCTATCTATAAATCCAGCAGAGTCTCTCACCACCAGGCCGAGGACGAGGCTGCGGACTCGTTCTCCGATTTCAGGGGAGATGTCGTTGCCGAACTGCTGCAATGTTGTGAGGAAGCGTTTGAGTTTGCAGAGCTGCCGGGCGCCGCAGGCCGGGGGCAACTGCTGAGTGGGCAGAGAGCCGGTGGATGAGCTGGCCGGGCCGTTACTGAAACCATTCGGGGTGGAGGGAGCGCCGTTCAACGCAGTGGGCGAATGACTGCTGCCGTTCAACACTGCAGAAACACACACACACACGCACACACACACACGCACACACACACACACACACACAAACACACCAGGTTAAAGAAGGTTAATAAAGCCTCATCTTCCATCTAATAGTCTGGCAGATAATCAAATTCATCCCAAATGTGGTGGATCAGCCGAGAGATTTTTTCATCACTTTTGCACCAGACTGATAAGTAATAGACACTCAGTGTTATTAGACACAAATCCAGACAGAATCCAGGCATGTTTAATAGATACCAGGTCCAGCTGTGACCTTTAGATAATAGAAACAGCTTCTGTTGTTCGCGGCAACATATCTTGGCTGATCAATCACATTTGGGGAAACGGGCCAAGTGGGAAAATGTTTGTTTAATTTTTGGCCGACCTATTGCCTCATAACAGGCAGAAGACACACACATACACACACACACACTCCACCCAGCTGGTCTGTCACTCTCTGTCACTCGCCCACTCACTCACTAGGACACAACTATAAGAGGAACTTGTTAAAGAGAGGTTTAAAATAGCTCGGCGGCCAGAGTTACTCGTCTTCCTCCAGCAGGTGTGCGGCTAAATCGGGGCTACAACACATGTCCACCAGCTGAGCGCAGATTTGCAGCTTTAGGGTGCAGAAGCCCTTCCACTCGTCCATCAATCCCTGCTGGTCTCCTTTCTTTACCCCCCCGGCTCTGCCATCATCCCTCCTGCTCTCCTCACGAGAAAACACGCCGTCTTACGTTTCAGGGTTCAGACAACATGGATAAAAAAAACAAACATCATGGCAGCAGGATGGCAGTTACAAATCTTCCTTATTTCCAGTATGAGAGATCTTCAGGGGCAACATCCAAAACTATGTTATAGTCCCTATATAGTGCACTATATTTGGGCCACAACCAAAATTTGGCCTATTCACTATACATTTTGGGCAACATCCTAAACTGTACCCAATTCACTGCACAGTGCACTTTCTTAGGCCATGTCCAACACTGTCCCATATTTCCTACATGGTGCACTGGTTTGGGACCACATCAAAAGCTTTTGTACTCTGGGCTGTGTCCCATTTTTCCAGTGTATTGCACTACTTTAAGATGGCACTAGTGATTAGGATGCTATCCTTACCTTATTTTCTGGACTGCACTAGTTTAGGACTACACCCAAACCTTTTGTCACAGTCTGTCGTGCATGTGGTTCCGGTTTGGCACGACAGATGGCGCTCTGTTCTGACTGAGCACACCTGGGCTCATGGAGACACAGGTGTGCTTCACTGGGGCTGCTATTTAAGCCCCAATGAGTCAGAACAGAGCACGGTTCATTCACAAGGCGAAGCCTTAAAGTTAATGGTGGCATTTTAGTTCCCTGTATTTTGGTTTATGGTTAATAAAGTTATGTTCCGGATCACTGGCTCTGCACTGACGTCCTTCCCGCACCACGCCTTTTCAGTCTTTTCACTATAAACTGCACTACCCTGGGCTATGTCTCAATCTCTGCTATATTCCCTATATAGTGCACTACTTTAAGACTACACTAGTGTTAAGAGTACCGTCCTTGCTTCATTCGCTATACTGCATTACTTTAGGATTACACCCAAATCTTTAGTTTATTCACCACATACAGCACTAATTTGGAATAGGGGCATTTACTACAACCTATATTCTGTTCTGTGTTCTAGAGCTGAAGTGCAGAGAATAGTAATTTGGGACCCTTTAGTGCTCCTTATTTAAGTGTTCTAGTTCTCCAGTGTGGGGAAAAGTGATTAGATTTACATTTGCGCCATTAAGCAGACGCTCTTATCCAGAGTGAATTCCATGTCCTAATTACAGGGACAGTCCCCCCTGGAGCAACTCAGGGTTAAGGGACCCAGTGGTGGTAGTGCTGGAGGTGGGACTTGAACCTGGGACCTTTTGAGCCATAGGTCCATAGACAAGTACCCTACCACTAGACCACTGCCACCCTGATTAGGGGGCCATTAGTGCTCCCTACGTTAGCGTGCCAGGGCTAAAGTGCTAAAGAGTACCAGCAAGAGTGAAAAGAAAGGTTTACAGGACACTACTGAGACCAGGTATGCTATACGGTAGTGAGACCAGCTATATTATACGTGATCCTATATGGGTTGAGATGCTGAGATTTTCGTTGGGTTTGTTGTCGATGGAAAGGATTTCAAAAAGTGTATTAGAGGGACAGCTCAGGTTGGACGTTTTGCAGACAAACCATTACTGTTTCCTTTATTGTGTTCGAGTGTTTCTGTGTAGGGAATCGTGATTAAGGGTCTATTACTGTTCCAGAGAGTAGTATAGTGCTCCAATGTAGAGAACAATAATTAAGTCCTCATTTAAAGCACAGCAAGGACTGCTGTTGCATTTGTCGTTGCATATTTAGCCCCTTCTGCTGCCCCACTGTTGTTGGGGTCACGGTGTGTGTATGTGTGAGAGTGTGTGTAACTTTGCATAAGCTCAAGGCTCGGAGCCACTTGCCACTTGGATCAGTGGCATGTTCGCACTGCCGTATGTGTGCGGATTCATGTTGCAGAACGCGGGTTCTTTCATTCCCCCCCTCCTCCTTTAATCTCTCCGTTCCAGGCTGGACACATGTGACTTTTGCCATGTGACTCTGCACTTGTGCGCTGCTTTTAGGGGTGAGCGGAGAAGCACAACAGGTGAAACAACACAGCCTGCCATTGCTATATAGGGTAGAGAGATGTGCTCGGCTCCGAGATATCCCATGCTTCTGAGCGGCTAGTAAACAAACCACACACTGCTCAGCAGACAATGCCACGGAAACAGAAAAAACACAAGCACATAGTCTCAGGCTCGTCTTTAAGGGTAGTTTGGATGAGCGTGGTGGAACGCTGGAACGAGTGTCTATGCGACTCACATCCTTGTCATATAAACCACCTCAGTTCAGCCAAAAACATATCCAATGTCTGAACCCCCGCATGACTGCATGACATCTACCCTGAACTTTACACTTTACAGCAACTTTACATATTCGGTGGCCTAGTGGTTAGGGATTAGGCCCCAGGATTGGAAAGTCATGGGTTCGATTCCCAGAACAGAAAGACGAAAAAAAAATATATATATACACATCAGATCAGTAATTGAAGTGAGTGACTTTTTGTCATTGTGAGCACACAGCACACAGTGCATCCTCAGTATGTAACCCACACACATTTGCATCATGTCTAATGCACAGGGAACAGTGATGGGGACGGTAACTTGCTCAAGGGTATCTCAGGGTAACCTACAGGTCCGGAATTCAGACCTATAACCTTTCAATCCTGGGGCCAACTCCCTAAACACAAGACCTCTGCTCCCACTAATATTGCATATATTTCTTGAATTATTGCAATATTTTTGTCATATCATCTCAAAATCATGGCCTGTTTCATCAGCTCAAATGACCGTACATGTAGTTTACATTCACAGACTGCGGTCCATCATCCCAGAGTGTTAGCGATTGGTCTTAAAACACTGTTTTGACAACATCTTTGAGCAAGAACCATGAGAATATGCTCATAAAAAGCCATTTCTGACATGATGTGACAATCTGTCACAGTTTTTTCAGTCCTCAGAGATGGAACGAACTTCCCTTTGAGTGCCTTTTTTGTCTTCAAGCATCATCTGAAGGCTCACCTGTTCTATATATCTAGGAATATCCAGGGGACTTTTTCTAACTTTCCCTATACTTTTTCACCATTTTCTTCTTTTTACTCAAAAGGTTTTTTTTTTCTGCAAATAGTTGACAGCTCTCACTCACTCATTATCTTGTCTGCTTGTCCTGATCAGGGTCACGGTTGGTGCTGGAGTCTGTCCCAGCTCTCACAGGACAAAAGGCTGAGACACACTCTGGACAGGTTACCAGTCCATCACAGGAAAAACACAGAGACAAATACACTCACACACACTGGAGGCAATTTAGCATCTCCTCTCCACCCTACATGCAAGTCTTGGGCCGGTGGGAGGAAACCAGAGCTCCCGGAGGAAACACACACAGAGAGAACAAACTCCACACAGAAAGGACCCAGACCATCCCACCTGGGAATCAAACCCAGGACCTTCTCACTGCACAGCAACAGCACTGTCCACAGCACCACCATGCCACATTTCAGTTGTTAACTTGAAATGTAGGTTGCATTCGAGAAGAACAGAGGACACAAAGCACTGATGTGCCTCGTTCTGGATAAGAGTGACTGCTAAATGCTGTAAATGTAACAATAAATAGGGACACTCTGTCCACCCCTACTTTGGAATCTGAGAAAGTGAAACGTAAGCCCATTTATCTGCGCAGTGAGTGATCATTTATTCTCAACAGTGATAATTATTAAGGTGCTGTTATATCTCCTATTTTGGCCTCCGCTAGGAAGCCCAGCTCAACCCAGACCTACTTTATGCAGATAATCCTGCTTTAAACCTGCTACTGATGCACCTGAACACACCTGTGATGGCTGGAGGGCAGCAAGAAGAAGTTTAGGAACAAAACCTTTTCTATTATTGCAGTACTCTTCCCTACATATTCATGACCCCACGAGAAACAAATCAAATAAATGAATAAGTGAATAAATGGAATGCAAAAAATAAATGAAAAATTGAGCTTGAAATGTATGTACACGTGTAACAGCCTCAGAAAAGCCCTTACTGGTGGTGGGTGTGAACGAAGCATTGCGATTGGCTGCCTGGCTCACGGCAGGTGGTGGAGGTGGCATTGTGGGCGGAGTCGACCTGGGCTGTGTTTTGACATCAGCTGGTGAATCCGGCATTGTTCCAACCTTCGGTTCAGCACTACCTACAGGTGAGGGGGGGACAAGGGGTTAAAATAATGTGAAATAAACACACGCACACTATGCACAGGCAAACGCTGTGTTAAGAGTCGAGATTGTCAGAAATGTCCCATATGGTCTCCCCAAAGACAGTACACAGTCAGCATCAAGGGACAAAAAACATTAGCAACATGATTGCTTTGAAGCTCATTTGAATAATCAGTGATCTACAGATTAACCTAAATATGGGAAAAAAATGCAGCAATTTCTCCGCCTCCTTTCTTTCACTTACCTCCACCGTGGAGCTTAGAGAGGAGCACTAATGTCAGAGCCCTGGTGTATCAGCATCACACTAATAGATGTCTAATCACGCAGAGTCATGATGTGTCTGATAGCTATAGAGCTGAGCAGTCCTTGCAGGACAGATACTCGCAGAGTGTAACGGGGTTTGTGTGCTGGGAGTGAATCCAGTAACCCCTTCTGTTGGAAACATCTAGTACCACCTGTTCTCCTGCTCAGCTGCTGCTGACGGGACCCCACTGTTGCCCCCTGCAAGTCCTGACATCCCCATCAGTGTCCTACATACACACTCACACACACACTGTCTGCCCCCCTCCCTGGCCTACGGATGGAAATGGGCTTGACTGTCAGTGACAAGTGCAGCTGGATCTGCTGCTGTCCATCACAGAGTTTTACCTAAATCGCAACTCTACCACCGTCAATCAGATCTTGCACCACCATCATAGAGCCATTTATCATTATAGCATGAGCTCCAGCCCATTTCTCTACCCTAATTATGACCATCACACCGCTTTTTCGTCAACGTAGAGCTAGTGTGTCATCAATTAACTCTACCTCCGTTATGGAGATCTAAACTACCATGAGCCTCTACTGTCCTATTTGAGTTGAAATATAACCAAAGAGCTCGACCACCATCAGATAGCTCTACCGCCATCATTGAGCTCTACCGCCATCATTGAGCTCTACCGCCACCATTGAGCTCTACCGCCACCATTGAGCTTTACCACCGTCAGAAAGCTCTACCATGATCACTAAGCTCTACCACCATCACTGAGTTTTACCACCATGATGGAACTCTGTCGTCATCCCAGAGCGCTACCATTATCCCAGGCCTTTACTACCATAATGGAGTTCTACCACCATCACAGAGGTCTAACAACTCCATCAGGCTCGACCTCCTCTCTTCTCTTCTCTTCTCTTCTCTTCTCTTCTCTTCTGCTCTGCTCTGCTCTGCTCTCGTCTCCTCCTTGCTGAACCAAGTACTTCAATCCAAGGACGTCTATCCCTCACTCACCTTGCTCACACCAGTCAGGTGGCATCACTTTCTCTCAGGAACATCTGCTGAAGCGATCACTGCTTGTCCAGTTACTGAAAGAGAATCTCTCCCAAAGTCTGTCATCAGACAGAACATTACTGCAGTTAACACACTCCCTCACACACACTCACACACACTGGCCCTGGTCACTGCACACAATTTACATTCAGAGGAGCGCCTGAGGGAGACAGGTTTAAAACTCATAAAAAGAAGGAATATTTACACAGATGGCGTGTCGTTCAGAGCTCATAAAGTGAGAGATCCTGTGTGTGTGTGTGTCTTTGCATGCACTAGAGAGTGTGTATGAGGGTGCACATTCTTATGAGTGCTTAAGTAAGTATGATTATGTATGTGTGTTTGATTGCGGTTATGTACATGTGCATGCTTTCGTGTGTCTATTTGTGCATGCATTTGTGTGTGTGTGTGCATGTGTTGAGCAGCAGGCTCTCTCCGGCGCCTCTTGTCTCAGTCCCGTCACTCACTGTGGATCAGTTGCCTCCGCTCCATTCGCCTGTCACCTTCCACCGGGTCAGCTAGGCCCCCGCAACACACACACACATACACACACGCTCAGGCCGTATGCTGCGGTCACCCAGGCCATGTTCGGAGGTCCACCCCCCACCCACCTCCATCAGCTCACAGCCCTGCTGTCCTATCAGTGGAACTGTCAAGTGCAAAAATAACCAAACACACAGGGTCACAGCCAAACCACTAACAGGCAGATAATTGGTGCTCGACCTTACAGGGACAACAGCTGCAGCAGGGTGACAGGGGACAAAGGCAGGACCCTCGGGGGGCAGGTGTGGCGCTCTGCAGTCTAAGCTGGATCACCCAGTGGGTGCACAAGGTCCAGAATTGCTACTTTGCTGTCCCGGGTCCTTTAGGTCAATTGTAAATCTGTCAGGGACATTAAGTTGGTGATTTATTATTCGCTGGTTCAGCAGTGAGGAAAGTCATTCAGGTTTGCTGGGACCTGGATCAGTGTAGAGAAACACACTGAAGAGCAGGAGTTTAATATGTACTGAAGATGATGATGATGGTGATGATGATGATGATGATGGTAAAAGCAAAGACAAACTTTTCTGCCTAACATCATCCGAATACACGCTTCCACAGTTAATAGATTTCACAATATACATTTTAGGCCAAATCCTCCTCAAAACTCTGGGAAAACCATGTTTCTGATGTCAGGAGACATTTCTATGAGGGAGATTTTATGTCCAAGGCAACTTTTTATTATCCTGAACAATTTGGAGAGAATTCCATCAGAAAGAAACATCATGGAATTTGTTAATGATGGTGGAAATGATGGGTGTTTGTTGGAGATTTTTTGGATTTTTTGGAAAAGAATGGTGTTTACTAGAAGATTTGTTTTTAATTTGTGTTTTTAGTGTTTTTAAAGATTAAAAAAAAAAAATTCGTTGAGTTTGCAGGAGAGTGATGTTTTCTGGAGAATCACAGAGTTTGTAGGAGAGTGATGATGTTTTCTGGAGAATAACAGAGTTTGTAGGAGAGTGATGTTTTCTGGAGAATGACGGAGTTTGTAGGAGAGTGATGATGTTTTCTGGAGAATGACGGAGTTTGTAGAAATGTGATGATGTTTTGGAGAATTTCAGTGGAGTCTGTAGGAGAGTGATGTTGTTCCCTAGATTATGAGTGTTATGGTCTTTTTTGGAGAAATGTGGTTATGTCCTGCTGAAGACACACTAAGGGTTTGTGAAATCACTTCTTCAGAGTTAATGTGACTGTTTCTCACTAACAGGTGAAAAGAATCAGAAAAGAAGCTGAGGCTCTGGGGATGATGGTGCCCATGACAGCCGTTAGGAGTGTATTCATTAAAAACTTGTCCAGTGCCCCTCAGCAATAAACATAACAAGGTGTTAGTGTTAATTCCCCTGCTGACCAAAATAGCTGTGAGTGTGTGTGCAGAGTGTGTGCAGAGTGTGTGTAGAGTGTGTGTAGAGTGTGTGTTGAGTGCGTGTTGAGTGCGTGTTGCAGACATTTGCGATGCCATGGCTGAATACAGGCAGGTAGAGTCAAATACCCAAGAGAGTAGACAGTCCCCCTTGTCCATCTGTCACCCAGTCCAGTCTGGGTGACCTCCAGACAAAGAACCAAATGCATGTACACACACACACACACACACACACACACACAGAGTCATCAGCTAAAGTATACATTTCTGTCTCTGAGTCCACTCCCATACTTGACCTCCTGAAAAAGAACCAAAAACACACACACCCTCTGTAATTCTCCACAAGATGGTGCTCAAAACAATAAATACAAAGAGAAAACCCACACCAGCAGGATCTCACAAATCCATATATATTTTCATGTACATAAAACATTTTTATAAATATAATATAAATTGCACTGACGGATTAAGCTTCAAAATGGCTTTAAATAACTTTTCTGTGTGACACTGAAACTGATTCTATATATATATATATATAATTTTTTTTCCGCATTTATCCCATGCACAAAACAAACACACACTGTGCAGCAGTGGGCAACTATGAAAGCACCCAAGGAGCAATGACGGGTACGGTACCTTGCTCAAGGGTACCTCAGGGCAACCTACTGGTAAGGGATAGTTTTACATACAGCACTGACGATAGTAAAAACTACAGACAGGGCAACCTACTGGTAAGGGGTACACAAGGAGTACACTTCTGATTCTGTGGCCAACTCCCTAAACACTAGGCCACCGCTGCCCCTTTACTCTTTCTGGCCCCCTTACATATACAGCCGGGTACGCTTAATTACTGATGCTCCATCCCTATTTATTATTTTTAATCACTAAATAATTGTATATAATAGTCACTCATGTAGTTCAAGGTGCTTTGATATTCCAGATCATCTGATGTTTGGTTTGGGCTAATCAGTCAGTGTTTCAAGATCCAGAAGTAAATCAGCTTTTGAATAAGGAGCATCAGAGCTTCGGCTTCTCTGTGTGACCCTTGCTGTGTGTGACTGATGCACTAAAGCATCCCGTCTGAAAAACAGCCCTTAATCAGTGCTTTAATTTGCTCCTGGGGGAAAAAATACATCCCCCACCTCCCGTTCTCCTCATCTCCACATGGCAACTGCTGCTGCTCTCCCAGGGGATTCAGGGAGTGGCCAAGGCCTTGCTGAGGGGGCCATGATATCCCAAGGGAAGGAGAGAGAGAGAGAGAGAGAGAGAGAGGGAGGTCCGTCCTGCACTCTGTACATGCACTGTGGGATTACAGACAGCTGTTTAATCTGACCAGCTAAAGGACACAGTCAGACAGAGAGAGAGAGAGAGAGAAAGAGAGAGAGAGAGAGAGAGAGAGAGAGAGAGAGAGATGGATTTTACTTTTAATACATTAGGAAGTCCGCAACGTGCAAGCCCCCATCTGTGACCATCTGTGTTCCCATTGTGTGCAAGGACAGCAAAACACTCACCGTGAGAGGACATGGGAGAGGACACGGGATAGGACACGGGGGAGAGAGAGAGAGAGAGAGAGAGAGAGAGAGAGAGAGAGAGAGTGAGAGTAATCCAGAGAGCCACTATTTCTCCAGACATTCTGAGCATCTGGACAAAGCTGCCAATCACACTGTGTGGTACATGTATTAGCTGAAGCCATTCACCTTTATATATATATATATATAGCTAGATAATCACTTTGTGGAGCAAAAATTTGCCCAGTACTGTATGCAATAATGAGAGTTTTTTTTACTTTGACCTCAGGAACTTAAAAAGAGTGCTATTTCAAAGAAGTCCAGACACTTCCATAAAAAGTACTAAAACAACACACACGCACACACACACACACACACACACACACACGCACACATGCCTACAGTTGCAAACCCGCTCTTAAAGAGGAGTCACACTGAGAGATCAATAAGCCAAATAGATCTGCTCGGGATACAATGCTTTTTTAATGGACCTCCTAGAGATGCGTGTAATTCCTCTGTAATGACGCTGGGCCGCCACCGGCCGTTTCTCCGCATGTCTGAGCTTCTTGAGAGCTAAAAAAGAAAAGCGTTTGCCACGACCAGCTGGAGAAACGGTGCCATGAGCACACACTCCGGTTTGTAATTCACTCTCTATTTCTGGGGCCTTTATAGCCGGGCAGACATGTGCTCCCACTAAAGCAACAAACACAAAGAAACCATGGTGTAATGACAAGGCTTTATAAATGCAGGATGCAGTTTTTTCCACCGTGTTTGGGCTGCACAAGTACTGCGTTGGGGACTCAATAATGCATGAGATTATAAACAAAAAATAAACAAAAGAATTGGTCAAAAGCACCATCATATATTTCCATTTCACTTGTAGATCCTATTGTTTCATGTGTTTCATGGGTTCCTCAATATTTGATCCATTTTACCACACTTTAAGGAATAAGCTGCATGTTTCTGTGTAAAGCGAGCAGTTTTCCTGGATTTAGTGAGTCAGTTCTTGATGAAAATCATTGTATTCATAGTTTCGAGGCATGGAGGGCTGCTTCTTCTTTTATAATAATAAAAATATAAAGTTTTGTGAATATTTCATGATATTTTTTCATATTTCTCACCCTTGCTGGCGCTTATCACTGCTCTCATAGTGCAAAAAGCAGAGAAACACCCTGGACAGGTCTCCAGTCCATCACAGGGCAGAGACACAGTCCCACCTGGAAGTCATAGCATCTCTAATCCTGAAGTGCAGGTCTTTCTACTGTGGGAACTCCTGAACCTTCTGGCTGTGGCCACTGTGTTAGGCAGGCTTGAAAAATATATCATCCCACCACTCCCATACAGGATGGTGACCAAGAGGTTGTGGGTTCGAGACTGGCTCCATCTTCTGCAGGAACATTAGAGCTCTTAACCCCAAGTAGCTCCAGGGAAGCTCTTTTATCAGGCAATGAACATCGCTGCTGAGTTTTGACCAAAAAACATCCAAACCCCCTAGTGTTGAGGTACAGGACAGCACAGCCATAACAACCATCCGTTTGGGTTTTTTTTATTTTTATCATTTTAATAAGGATAATCTACATTTATGATCTAAAATAACAAGTTTTGAATTTAAATTATGGAACAAGAATAGTTTAAATCACAATCTTAATATCCTAAAGCTGTAATTAGATATTTCTCCCCATCGTCCCGTCCTAGTCCTGGTGCTCGGGTGTGTTTTGCTCCATGACTGGCTCCCACTGTTACAGTAAGCTAAGCTGCCATTACTTCCACACAGACACAAAGGAAAGCTCCCCTGTTTCTCTTTCTCTCTCTCTCTTGTTTCTCTCAATCTCTCCATATGGGTTCTCTTCTATCCCCCTCCCTTGCTCTCTCTCCCTCCTTCGTCTCTCCCTCTCTCTGTAATTCCCCTAGTCTCCAGGAATGCTGTTGTTTTTAATTTCTCCCAGCTGCTCTGGCACAGTGCCCGACCGCCTGCCTTTCCACATCTGCTCCCCATCATGCCACACAAACACACACACACACATACGCACACAGCGGCGCTCATCAGAACAGCAGGACCCCCTGCCCTCCGTACCCTGACACTGCCACCCCCCAAATCCATCCATCCACCCCCCCAACCCGACATATAAGCCCAAAAACAAATCCATCCAGCCATCCTCCACTCCTCCGCCTCCAACATCCTCTCTCCAGTGCTCCATCAGGCTGGGACGGGGCAGCACAGACTCTGTTTGCCGGCCAGAAGGGTCACACACCAGCCCCCCAGGCCTGGAGCTTGGAGACCACATCATTAACTTTGGAAGGATGTGGATTTTAAGCATATTCCAATTTTTAAAACTAGCTGCTCTCAAAAGCCCTGGTGAGAAAATATGGTGCATTTCTGAGGCTGTAGCTCAACAAAAACAATAATCACAAATGGAAAAATAAGGCTCACTATTTGTTTATCTATTCGACTGTTTATGTGCCTTTACGATGTTGCTGAAGTGACCTTTAGGGGTGTGTGTTCAAAGTTTTGCCAGTATTTATGACATGATTTTGCTCTGTTTTGCACTTCCTCTACAGCAGAACAAGACTTACTGACTATATACAAAAAAATATTTTTTTCTCTGAATATCTCTTCACATTTAAGCCAATTTTGGTCTATGATAAGAGTTTCTTCCATTATAACAAATGGATCTGAACGAAAGACTGTAACAAAATCTGACATTCCTCAATCTCAAGAACTGTGGATATAGCCTACTGTATTCAACTCCAACAAGTTTTTTAAGGAAAGATATTTAATATCAGTGAATCTTATTCATTTGGAACTCGGTTTATTATTCTTGCTAACAGCTCCAGGAAGACTCTCTCTATTATCGGGCGACATCCCTCTGGATAAGAACATTTATAAATACTATAAATGTAAAAAAATGCCTCATCGTCAGCCGACCAAGAACTATAACCAGGCTGAGCTGCTGCAGAGTAGAAACATCAAAAATGCCTGGTTCCCACAAAGAGTTCCTGCAGCACCTTTCCGAGTCACATGTCTTTAATTTCCAAGGGGACTCCAGTTCTGAGGCTCTCGAATCCCAGACCAGTAGGTTGCCCTGAGATACCACTGAGCAAGGTACCGACCCCATCACTGCTCCCCAGGCGTTGAAATGGCTGGCCCCTGCTGCACGGTGTGTGTAGGTGAAATACAGGGGATACATTCCGTTGTGGTTCACTGTGTTTCACAATAGCAAAAAGTCACTTTCACTTTCAGTTATTACAGCGCCACCATGCTGCTGCTTCCTAAAGACAGGCTTCTCTCCCGCTGCTTCAGAGCTTTCTCTGTCTATTCCAGATCAGGAACACACACACACACACACTCCACGTAGTCTCCATGAGCCTAGCAGACCGTCTTCAGCTGTGCAAATAATGTTTAGCAAAAACAAACATCCAGATAACAATAAATGCCTTTTTAATCAAAAGTAGGACGGACCCCAGAGAGCACGTCTGTGTGTGAGAGAGGCCGTCCCAGACGTGGACATGAGAAAGAATGCCGGAGTGCAGAGCAGCACATATGTCAGACAGCAGTGCAGTCGGACATGGAGACCCAGCCAGGACGTTCCGGGGCTCTGGTCCAGCTGTGAGAACGTCTGCAGTGAGTACAGTCAACAGAAGTGCTGTGTTCACATTAGGAAGTGAAACAGGATGTAGAAATCAGTCTCTACCTGCACAATTACATAGTTTTGACTCTCATTTTCAGTCCAGTCCCTGTTCCTGTGCAATTTCTAAGGCAGAAGCGGTGTGGGATCATCTCCACAGGTACAAAAGGCAGCCAGATGTCCAAGGAAGAGCTTCAAGAAGCCTGGAGAACTTTTCCTTTTCCTGGAGAATCATTCTGATGGTCCCCTTTAGATGATCTGCACTTTCATTATTGATAGACTGCATCAGTGTACAGTATTAGGGCTAGGGGTATATTTAAACTTGATTCTGGGATTAGGTTAAATCTAATGTTTCATTAGCCGAAAGCTGCATTTAATAAATAGACTGGTCAATAAAAAGCTGAGCATCTACAGTGGACCATCACAATAACGTGTCCTTGATGAACTGATACACTTTCTTTTTAGTAATCCTTTATTTATAATCCCACGAATGGGAAATTCGTTCTCTGCATTTCACCCATACATAGCAGTGGGCTGCTATTGAAAGCTCCCGGGGAGCAGTGATGGGGACGGCACCTTGCTCAAGGGTACCTCAGGACAACCTACTGGGAAGGGGTTCGAACCCCCGATCCGCCAATCATGTGGCTAACGCTCTAACGCCCTAACCACTAGGCCACCGCTGCCTGTCTTTAGGTTTGAGCACAGAAGGAGTTCAGAGCGAGGGAGCGTCCTTCAAGAAGCCTGGTTGACTTTTCCTGAAGACGACTTAAAGAAATGACAAACTCGTTTAAGAGAAATCAGGATGTGCAATTTCGGTGGTCGTACCACATATTGACTTTAAAGCTGATTAGAACTCTCTGCATTTTAGACTGAATTTTTCTGAATCATTAAGACAGAATGATGCAGCTCACAAGGAAAAACAAAAACAAGAAAAGGCTGGTTTTCCGTGAGGGTTGTTTAAGAGAACAGTTCTCTCTCTCTCTCTCTCTCTCTCTCTCTCTTCATCACTGTGGTTAAAGCAGTGGCTCTCATTAGTGTAACTGCACTGAAGTCTTCTCTCAGGAAAACCATCAGCTGCCCTAAAGTCCTGCCTCTGCCCAAAAAGGCTCGAGAGGAAAAAAAAAACTTCCTTTTCTGATTTTTTCCCAGTGGCTCCTCATTAAATCCAGATGTTGTGCAGCACCCCCCCCCGGCCCACGGCCGAGTCATTCCTAAATAAAGGAAAGTATTTGTGACATTCGGCCGCTGGACGGTCGCGCCAAGAACAGCTCCATAACCTGCCCATCTGGAGAGTGTTAGGACACACACACACACACACACACACACACAAAGTGCTGATCACAAAGTGCTCGGACACACTCTGAATCTACTTGTTGCATTTCCTAGTTTGTTTTGTTTTATGTTTTGTGTTTTTTTCTTTTCTGTTGCCGGCGGTAATGGCGGTGGCTGGGGAGTGTGTTCACGGTGTGTGGAGCTTGTGTGTATCTTCAGGCTCAGTGTTCACTGCCTTCTGTAAAATGAGCTAACACACACACACACACACACACACCTGAGCATCAATAACTGTCTCTCTCACACACACTCACACACACACATCTCAGCCACCTGGGGACCAACAGTACTGCAGGCACACAGCCGTCAACAACACATCTGCCAGAAAGAGAAAAGAGAGAGACTGAAAGAGAGAAACAGACAGGGTAAAAGACAAAAAAGAGACAGAGAAAGAGGAAAGGGAAAAGGAGGAGAGAGAATGAGAGAGAGGGGGGTGGGGAGAGAGAGAGAGAACTGGAGGTGGGCAATGAAAGGTTCTAAAGGGGAGCATAAGAGAAAAGGCTGGAGAACCGCTGGTCTATTAGAAATCAAGTCTGTATCAAGTTCCTCCACTGGAGAGATGGAAAAAGGAATAGAGGAGAAGTGGGACACTCTCTCTCTTTCTTCTTGGCTCGTTTTCACCTCATAACCCTGATGTTTTATGGGACCTGAACACTTTCACCGCTATTTAAGGCATGTCTGTGCTGAAGAAACTGAAAGCGTCTGAAATTTTGAAGGACTTGATTGGACTTTAGAGCAGATGATGGTTCTCCCAAGAGAAGACTTCAGTGCAGCTACACTGAAGCCAGTCTTTCTTCACGCATAATTCTCCAGACTCCTTGAAGGATCTTCCAAAGCTGGCTTTGTTCTGCTTGAAGGTTCAGACGTAGATCACTGTGTGGATTAACCAACACAGAACTATCAAACTGCTCAGGTACAGAGACTGGACTGAACATGAGAGACAACAACACTGTCCTTCAGGAAGATCTGGTGAACCGTTCCTCAGCAATACACTAAAATACAAGAAAGTCTGGATCTTTGGAAGCAAAATATGAAGAAATGATGGGCTCAAGACTTTTACACAGCACTTTATGTATAAAGACATGCACCAAATAGGTCAAAAGTTGTTTTATTAAACTTAAATAATGGAAAGTTTTCTTCCCTGTTTCTTTCAGGAGTTTCTTTTTGTGCAGGCAAAAACCAGCCTTTGTACACTTCAGCTTATCAAAACACATTTTTTCTCTTTTGTATCTAAACTCTGCTTTCTCAGAAATATTGAGCAAGCCGTTTTCTGTTAAATTTTATGTCTCTTACTGCTGAGCACCTTCCTCTGATTTATTCGCGTCAGAAGCGTTTGCATTTTTTCTTTTCATCCTTACAAAAAAAAATCTGCTCATCTTCAATTCACCTTTGTTTGCGACCCATTTTAGCCCGATGGCTTCACCCGCTGACCCTGTGAGCGGCGGCTACGGCACCATTCGTTATCTTTGGTGAAGTGAAAGTGAAAGTGACTGTCATTGTGAGCACAGCACACTGCAGCGAAACACGACCTCTGTATTTCACCCACACAAACTGTCCAGTGGTGGGCAGCCATATCCAGCCCTTGTGAAGCAGTGATGGAGATGGTACCTTGCTCAAGGGCACATCAGGGCAACCTACAGGTCTGGGATTCAATCCCATGACCTTCTGATCCTGAGTCCTAGATCCTAAACACTAGACCACCCCTGCTAAGCAGTCGCTCTTGGCCAGCTTTCCCCTTAACGCCCATATTACTCAAATTATGGGGGGGAACCGGAGCCAAAAATTAGCCGCAATTGGAGCATGTTTACTCTCTGCACTTCCACAAACAAGCTCCCCAATCAAAACACCTGCAGCTTCACCCAACACCAATTAGCTCATCAAGCTTTTAATTACTCTGTTAATTGCATACAGGCAGCGTGAGGGGCGGCTGGGGAATTAGACTCGGGGGTCCTCCAAGGACCCGCCTTCACAATCCTGACAAACAAAGAAGAGTGTGTGCCAAGCAAAACATCACACACACACACACACAGCTCAGATTCGCCGCTAAGACGACTGGAGAAAAACAAGAGCGGCCATGGCAACCTCCATAGACACCCACCATCTGTCATCACCGAGTGGTGCGTCTCTTCTGGAAGGTCATTCCTACATTGGGTCAAGCAATGGTTTACAAAACAGCACATGGACCAGATATACAGCCCTGTGCAAAAGTTGAGATCGCCTCATTTCTTCATATTTTGCTTCCAAAAATTCTTTCTTTCATTTTTAATGTGTTGTTGCAGAGCAGTTCTCCAGATCTTCCTGAAGGACAGTGCTGTTGTCTCTCATGTTCAGTCCAGTCTCTGTACCTGAGCAGTTCTCCAGATCTTCCTGAAGGACAGTGTTGTTGTCTCTCATGTTCAGTCCAGTCTCTGTACCTGAGCAGTTCTCCAGATCTTCCTGAAGGACAGTGTTGTTGTCTCTCATTTTCAGTCCAGTCTCTGTACCTGAGCAGTTTGATAGTTCTGTGTTGGTTAATCCTCACAGTGATCTACGTCTGAACCTTCAAGCAGAACAAAGTGTTTAACTTATGACATGAAAAATCTAAAGAAATGAGGGGTCATGTTTACAGTGGCTGGTCTTGAGACACACAGTCTACTTTGATGTGGCTCCATCTAGAAATACAGAGCATCATTTTATTTGGTTATTATGTTCAAAAGACTGTTTCTTTTCTTTTTTTGCAGTTTTGTGGGCATGCAGATACATCTGTCTTTTCGAAATTGGACAGTATTTTATCTTTTTTTTTTATCAGAAATCTGTTCACCTTTGTGGAAACAGTACATGCAAGAACAATAAAACCTGAATAGTTTTCAGAAATCTGTCACCGTAAACTATTTCCGGTCCTTCCAGTCATATGGAAGGATGGACACGAGGCCAAAGAGGACATAAATGACAAATTTCCCACGGTCGTGAGCTCCATTGCCCATTTAATGGGACACTTTGCACTCAGCATCTCCCCCGCCTGTCTCCTTCTCTCATCTCCTCCTCCGTCCTCCCTCCATCTTTCCCTCCCGGAGCGCAGAGGATTCCGTATCCAGGAAACGGCGGCAGTCTCACTTCCTGTGTGACAGGTGTGCAGCATGGGGCGACAGCTGCTCTTTCACTACATCATTATATCCCCTAATCCCTCTCTCTCTCTCTCTCTCGCTCTCAGTCTCTCCCTCTCACTATTAGTCACCCTCTTTCGGTCACTGTCTATTTATCTATCTATCTATCTATCTATCTATCTATCTATCTATCTATCTATCTTTTGCCTCTTTCACTCTGTTTGTATCGTTCTCCTTCAGGCTCTGTATATTGATTCGTTTAAGGTTTAATTCAATTGAATTCAATTCAGTTCAATAAAAACAGTAGTTTGACATCAGTAACAATTAAGATATCTCGCTGTCTCTTTATCTCTTTCTCCCTCTGTTTCTCTCTCTGTCTGTCCTTCTCTGTATCTCTTTCTCCCTCTGTTTCTCTCTTTCTCCGCTGTCTTTCTCTGACTGTCTGTCTCTCTCTCTCTCGCTCTCTCTTTCTCTGTCTTTATCTCTCTCACTTTCTCCCTCTGTCTCTCTCTTTCTCCCTGTCTGTCTCTCTCACTCTCTCTCTCTCTCTCTCTCTCTCTCTCTCTCTCTCTCTCTCTCTCTCTGACCAGCTGCAGTTCTGTGTTGCTCATGTTTGATGTTTGTTTTGGCTCTTGTGTTATTGAGGCTCGTTGATTTACAGAGCACAAGAGACTGAAACCACACACACACACACACACACACACACACACACACACACACACACATACACACACACACACACACATCAGCTGTCTATCTCATGATGTTCTGCTCTTTAGCCACAGAGGTCACTTTTCTCAGAGGGTCTCAGTCCTAAACTCATGGGAACAAAATCAGGCAGTGTCGAGATGAAACTTGACTGTCTGGTTAAAATAAAAGAGTAACGGGTCCTTTAAAATATAAAGAGTCTCCTGTTTAAGCTTTTCACTCGTTTCTGTTTCCCTTTTTCTCTGAAAAGTGTCTGTTTTCAGAGCAGGACCATGGGCAGCTCCCTAATTGACGGGGTAATTTTCTTTAATAGCAGGGCAGTTAAAATGTCCCGGTGTGTAGACACTAGAGACGTGTGGACGACGGCCGTCCCTTTTCTCTCTTGTTCTTTTTCTCTCTCTCTCCCCCACCCTCTCACTCGCTTTTCATGACTCTGCATCCTTTTTTTTCTCTTTCTTTTAACTTGTCTGCCCTTCGTTCTCTGTCGTTTATGAATTGGAGTCCATACGTCCTTGTTTTATCTCCTTTCGTCTCTCTTTGCCTCCCATAAACGTCTGGCCTGTTTTATTTCTCATGCGTCTTCTTTGTCCTCTCTCACACTCCCCCCCTCTTCTCTCTGCGGATGATGAGTCGGCCCCTCGATGTCTCTTTAATAGACATATAAAGAGAAAAAATACCCTCAGACTCTCTGCAGGAATTTCTTTTGCGGCAGCCAGAGTGAAATTCTTTCCTCCTTTCTGGAAGAACTGATCCCGTTCCTTAAAAACCTCCACTTCCGAAAGGGAGCTAAACGTCCTCCTGGACAGGGAGGGCTGCCAGTTTTAACCTTTTGTGTTATTTAATAATCCTGCAATAAACATTTTAGAAAAAAAAGGCCTGTCACTTGTTACTGAACTAGTTTTTTCACATTCTTTACACTTTTTACATCTTAACTTATAAACGCTCCAGTTCAGGAGACATGTTATAACATGAAAATAGGTCATGTTTTCTACAGAGAACTCACTGTATTGGAAGATAAATGAAGAACAAAAAACAGAACAGTTCATTTTAACAGTAATGTGGTAAAACTGACGACTGGGATCTGCTCACCGATGTCACTCCACCCTAAACAACGAAGGATCAGTGGAAAAACTGGGAAAGACACTACAGAGTGTGTGTGTGTGTGTGTGTGTGTGTGTGTGTGTGTGTGTGTGTGTGTGTGTGTGTGNTGTGTGTGTGTGTGTGTGTGTGTGTGTGTGTGTGTGTGTGTGTGTGTAAAAGCCTGGGATGCAGCAGAGCGCAGCTCAAACCCATTTGAAGGATGACGGGATCGTACGCCACTCCACTTCTGTTTCCACCTGATAACGGCCTTTTAATTTGCACAAATGTGGAGAGAGAGAGAGAGAGAGAGAGAGAGAGAGAGAGAGAGAGAGAGAGAGAGATGAGAAAAAGAGGTAGAGAAACAATAAGAGAGGAAAACGAATTAAGTGGAGGACAGAGGGAGAGAGAGATGAGAAAAAGAGGTAAGGAAACAACCGAGAGAAATAACAGAGGAAGTGACAGAGAAAAAGGGGGTAGGAAGAGAGCGAGAGAGAGAGAGAGAGAGAGAGTGTGAGTCCAGAGTGCTCTATCTTGAATCAGTGCTACTTCAGCCTCTGTGCTGAATAGCTGAGGGCGAGAGAGAGAGAGAGAGAGAGAGAGGGAGAGAGAGAGAGAGAGAGAGAGAGGG
>CM029391.1:16698089-16711651 GCA_017165825.1 Hepsetus odoe
TCTCTGTCTCTCTCTGTCTCTTTCTCTCTCTCTCTGTCTCTCTCTCTCTCTGTCTCTTTCTCTCTCTCTGTCTCTCTCTCTGTCTCTTTCTCTCTCTTTGTCTCTCTCTCTGTCTCTGTCTCTCTCTCTGTCTCTCTCTGTCTCTTTCTCTCTCTCTCTCTCTGTCTCCTTCACTCTCAGTCTCTCTTCCTCTTTCTCTTTTTTAATCTCTCTCACTGTCTCTGTCTATCACTCACCCTCTCTCTCTCTCTCTCTCTCTCTCTCTCTCTCTCTCTCTCTCTGTCTCTCTCTTTCAGTCTCAATATTTCAATCTCTCTCATTCACTCTCTCTTTAAATCTCTCTCTCACTGTCTCACTCTATCTCTCACCCTTTCTCTCTCTGTCTCTTTCTCTCTTTCTCAATCTCTCTCACTGTCTTAGTCTATCAATCACCCTTTCTCTCTCTCTTTCTCTCAGTCTTTCACCCTTTCTCTCTCACTTTCTCTCTTTCTCTCACTCAATCTCTCTCTTTCTCTCATATATATATATATATATATTCTTTCTTTCACACTTTTTCTTTTTGATTCACAGATCAGTAGATGTGGAAATCAGTAAAAAAAAAACAGTCAAAAAACATTTCATAGAAAGAAAGAGAATGTCTGTGTGTGTGTGTGTGTGTGTGTGTGTGTGTGTGAGAGAGAGAGAGAGAGAGCGAGAGAGAGAGAGATGTACAGAAAGACAGAAAGCGCTTCATCATAACGGATTTCTGCTCCACCCGCTCAACCACATGTCTGATGTCGTTTTTATGTGGAAACAGATTTGAGCTATTTTCCAGGAATGTAAATAAACTTTTTTGATATAATATTTGATATAATATGTCATTAAATATATTTTTGAAAAGTGTCGCTGGTGCTGACTGAACTGTGAAATGTTCATATTCATTTCCAACAATTTTACTTGATTTGAATTCCAAAGGGCAACGACTATAAGTTTATCACAGCGTTCGCTTACGGATGAAGAAAGAAAGAAGCTGCACCGAATCTATTCACCATTTTTAATACATTTAAATTCAGCCTTTATTTCTCAGGGAAGGTAAATGTGGTGCAGGCTGGACCCTAAATACACTTTCATCCCTGACAGTAAGTCATACTGACTCCTAAACCACAACCACAAATCTGCTCCACCTTCATGGAGAGCTGGATGAGGCTTGGAAGACGTTTACAGATCTGGGTGAATATTGATCTCTAGTTTTAGCCCCTGGTTCTAAACTAAAGAAGCATGAGGAAGTCTGGGCTGAATGCTTGGCTGATTGACCACATCTGGGGTAATTTTGTTTGTCTTGCTGAATTATTCCTTTAATGAGGATTTTAATCGTTCTAATGTGAGATTCCCGTCACCCAGGCAGCTGTTCGGCACCAAAACCGATGCCCGGTAAAGACATTAAGAGAAAGAGACACACAGCTTTTACAGTTTCGCTAGAATCAGACTGGGGTTCTCCATCCATCTCAGCGGGTTTTGTATGTAAACTTCACTAAAGCTGAACCGAGGTGCTGAAAAAGGGAAATAAATTAAATAAATAACAGGCATTACTCAGTTTGTTGGTGAACATCTGTGCTAGACGTGTGCGTGTGTGTGTGTGTGTGTGTGTGTGTGGACCGTTTGTGTGGAGGCAGTTTGGCAATGCTGGGACTGAAGATAGCAGGAAAAGGGGATGCAGCTCAGTATCGAGTTCTGAACATCTGTTCCTCATAGAGACCGCAAAGCTGGTGCAGAGGAAATAGAAAAAGGAAGGCTAACTGTTAAGCCCACACCCACACACGCTCACACACACACTCACGCACATACACACACACACACACACACACACACACACACACACACACACACCGCTGCTATAGTCTGTTATGCACTGTCCAGGCTCTTTATTTGAAACCCCTTCACTTTGCTGTGGAGCGCACCTGCTGATGCTCAGTTTGTGTCCTCTGGTCCACCATCCTGCCATCCTCTGGTCCACCATGTCCAGGATGCTGCTGTACTGAGAACAGCTCAACACCCACATGATACCTGAACAACAGCAGCCTGGCGGCCAAACACTGAACACTGGTGAAACTGGTGTTCAGTAACAGGTGGGCTGCAGTCTGTACCGCTGCACCTGTACAGTGGAGCTAGACGTGTTTCTATTAAAGTGGCCAGAAAGTGTATGTGTAAGGGTGTTTCAATAAAGTCGCCAAAAGTAAATATATAAGGATGTTTCTAATAAAGTGGTTGGTGAAGGGAGGTGTAAGGGTGTTTCTAATAAAGTGGCCAAAAGTTAAAAAATATATAAGGATGTTTCTAATAAAGTGGCCAGTGAAGTGAGGTGATCAGGAACAGAAGGTCGCCGGATCGAATCCCAGACCAGTATGTTGCCCTGAGGTACCCTTGAGCAAGGTACCGTTCCCATCAGTGCTCCGCAGGCACTTTCAATAGCTGCTCCCTGCTGCACGTGTGTGGGTAAAATGCAGAGGTTGAATGTCTCACTGTGTGCTGCGATGTGTTTCCCAGTGACAAGAACAGTCACTTTCACAAAGGGTGTTTCTAATAAAGTGGCCAGAGAGTAGAAGCATAAAGGTGTTTCCGTAAAAGGGGCCGGCAGGAGGAAATGTAAAAGTGTTTCCAATGAAGTGACCAGTGGACAGACGTAAAAATGCATTTCTAATAAAGTGGCCATGGAGGGGAAGTACAAAGGAGGAGTTTCCAATATAGTGGCCAGTGAGTGTGTAAAGGTATGGAGTTATTTGAGCAATTCTAGTAATGGAAGAATGCAAAACACCAAGTAGAGCATCTCTCTCTCTCTCTCTCTTTAATGACACCATCCGTCTCAGACTGATTACTTTGTGCAGCACTTTTATTAAACAACCCCCTTCCACACACATACACACACACACACACACACAGCTTTACAACATTCCTCTGAACATGTTTATGCCTTCAGTTATGCAATAAATACCCGAGTGGTAACTTCTGTCTTAGAAAAATAAAGCAGTGTTTGGGTTTGTAATGAACTCATTGGGATGAAATGTCCATCACTCCACTGTTCTCATCTTCCTTTCACACATCTGGCCTTACCAAAGAATCACACACACACAGACACACACACACACACACACACACACACACACACTCAGGAATGTATCTATATATTTAAATAGCTGTGGATTAGGCCTTTGGCTGCTCATCTGCTGTGTGTGTACGAACAAACTGACACATCCCTCCATCCCCTACACACACACTCTCCCTCACTCTGTGTGGACAACTCTTATCCCCTCAGCTATCACGCTCTTCCTTTTCTGCCCTCTCTCTCTCTCTCCCTCCTTCTCGCCCTCAGTCCATGGTAACTCTAGTAACTCTATAAGTATAGAAGCTAAATCATTTCTTCTTTTTTCTCTGTACTTTTATTCTTGCTCTTTCAGTCTCTCTAGTTTCCCTTTCTGTCTTCCTGTCCCTTACTTCTTCCTCTCTCTCTCTCTCTCTGTATGGTCTTTTCTCTCTTTTCTTACATCATTCAGTTCTCCGCCTCCCACTCCATCTACTTATATGCCACTTTCCCTCTTCCCTTACTCTTTCCTCTCTTTCTCTTCCGCTCTTAGTCCCTCTTTCACTCTGCTTGTGAGGTGTATGGCGGGAAGCACAGTCACTGTGTGTGTGTGTGTGTGTGTGTGTGTGTGAGTGTGTGTGTGGGGGGAAGATAAGACTCTGTTCAGGACCCCGTGTGCTGATGTCTCCCCGCCGCTGTTATCTTCCTCCACAGCTGTGCTAAAGCTCCTCCACAGCTGCTTCCAGCCCTCACCCCAACACCAACATTGCGAACTACAACTCCCACAATCACCTGCTCTCTGATTGACAGGCGGAGATGGGAAGTAATGAAGTACGAAATAACATAATTACTGAACTTAATCAGTGTTTTCAAGTATCTGTACTTTAGATAAGGATTTTTACTCCCTCCATTTTAACCCAAACATCTTACATTCTCCTCCTTCCATTTTCATTTGATTGAAATTCTCCATTATTTTTACTTTCCATCACCTTCCCAACATCAGAACCCGTTTCAGCCTAAATGGACAATGCTGAAATAAGACAGTCCCTCTGTGTGTCCAACAATGCTGGACAGATGGGACGAGATGTCCGGGGGATAAAAAGGAAGAGTGGATGGTGGAGAAATTGGTGTGGGTGATTGCAGGTGAGAGAAACATCAAGGAGATGCAAAAACCAAGAGAAATGCAACATCAAGGTTTAGAGTAAAGCTGCAAAATGAAGAATCATACCTCACAATACGTGAAAGCTCTGCTGTAGAGTTTACAGTTCACCCCTAACCATTTAGCCAAAACTGTTACCAGGAAGCAGGAAGTAACTAAATTGCCTGGGGAGCAGTGATGGGGACAGTCCCTTTGCTTAAGGGTACCTCAGGGCAACCTACTGCCTGATTCCCTAACCACTAGGCCACTGCTGACCCAGGTATAAAAGGCCCATATATGAAATTCTCAAACTTTTTAACACTTAAGTCCATTGTAAAGCATTTCAAATGCCTTATGTTAACAAGCTTGGCCTACAAGTTGTGATAATGTGGGTAAGCAATGGCC
The DNA here is from genome assembly GCA_017165825.1 of Hepsetus odoe. Taxonomy (NCBI): domain Eukaryota; kingdom Metazoa; phylum Chordata; class Actinopteri; order Characiformes; family Hepsetidae; genus Hepsetus; species Hepsetus odoe. Next base: position 16,702,688 of record CM029391.1, read on the forward strand.
AAGTGATTAGAGACCCCACAATCAGAAGGTTGTCCCAAGTCCCGGACCAGTAGGTCACCCTTAAAAACCCTTGAGCAAGGTACCATCCCCCTCTCTGCTCCCATGGCACTGGTTATGGCTGCCCATCAGTGTAAGTGGATTAAATGCAGGGGATGCATTTCACTGTGCTACACTGCTCACAATGACAACTAGTCACTTTCACTTTCACTGGTTTTAAATACGAGTTCGTGGACACAGCAGCGGGAGGTCAGTTTGGATCTGGTGAGGCAAGGAAAGGCAGCTGGGGCAGGTGTGTTTACAAGTGCCCTGTCCGTCCTCCACCATCCAGCATTCCCCTGGTCGAGTGTATGTGTGTGTGTGTGTGTGTGTGTGTGTGTGTGTGTGTGTAACCAGGTTCAATGTTTTTGCCTTTGACTCTTTATCACACCACAACAGAGGCTGCTTATGAATAAGCCTAATTAAACTGCGCTTATCAGAGACACAGGCACAAAGCCCATTACTGCTGGGGACCACACACACACAGCAGCAGGTAAAGGAAAAAAAAAAAAAACACTGTAAAATCCTTTCAGTTCCTTTTGGACTCATTCAGAGCCCATAAAATGTGTGTGAGTGAAGCACAGAGTGCTTATCCACGTCTGGAGCGATGGCGCTGCTCTTAGAGTCAATTACCTGATGGTCATAGACGGAAGCAGTAACGCTCGCATCACACGCTCAAAGAGCCGAATCAAAGGCTCCAAACCACGAAAGGAAAATAACTTTGGAGATGAAACGAGTCCTACAACCCATAAATATAGTAAGCGCAATAAAACAGCTGATTTTGTGACATCACAAAACGAGCCAGACTCCGCCCAGTCTTGCACCTGTTATTTATTTTTAACCTTTAACACTTTAAAAGACTCCCATATATTAAAATCTCAGCAAACAATAAACACAAACAAAGCACAACTTATATAAAGTATCAGTGTGTCATGAAGTGTCCGAAACCACATTAGCAAATCTATTACAGATCCCAGAACAGTTTGTGCAGATTCAGTTAGCTTGATGCTGGATCTCAGCTCACCTGTGTTCCGTCTCCGATGCCCGTGGTTTGGCAGCCGCTGCGTTTGGCGCCTCTGGCTGGTCAGCATCACCGTGGCAACTCTGTGAGAGATCAAGCCACTGGAAGAAGTAGAGGACGAAGAGGAGGAAGAGGAGAGCCTCCCAGATCTCCTATGTTTGTCTCTGTGAAGTTCTGCGGTCATCTTGTACATTACCTCACACACTTCCCAATCAGTGCCCAGGGATCCAACAGGAATCGAACAGATCCTGTCAGTTAGATCTTAGTGGTTGCTTCCAATCAGATCACAGGATCCAGACTGAGTCAGGCACTGGATCCGAGCTCCAGTCCAGTCACAATCTGGGATCCCCTTCAATCAGAGCCCAGGGCTCTCAACAACTTGTCCAATTAGATTCTTGTCCAGGCAGGATCCAGGGGTTCTGTCCAATCTGAGCTCAAGCCTTTTGCAATCTTGTGCAATAGACTTTTGCAGCCAGGACCCAGGTGTAATGTCCAGTCCGAACTGTCCAATCACAGCCCAGGGCTCTCAACAATCTTGTCCAATTAGATTCCTGTCCATTCAGGACTTAAAGGTTATGTCCCGTCAGAGTTATCCAATCAGAGCCCAAGATCTGTGTTCAGCAAGGACCCAATGAGCCCACTGAGTCTTTGTCCAGTATTCAATTAAACTCCCATTCAATTAGGGCTCAATATTCTTTGTCCAATCTAAGCTCTGTCGGATTCTGGGATTCCGTCCAAAAGAGACAGCAGCAAAGTCTCTTCAGATCCGATGCTTGGCTTTGGGAAACACGTGTACACACTCACACACATCCGCACATGCTTTCATGTGGTGTAATGGCTGCATCCAGGACCAGAGGAACTCAGCAAAACACACCACACTTGTCTTCCACTCGGTAACTCTTCAGCGTCAGAAAAAAATACAAAAATGACGGCACACTTCTTCACGTGTGACCCCTTGACACACTGTGGCAGGACAGCATGGAGCAGCAACACATGCTCCTCCTTCAAATGGTTAACTCCCTCCCTCTCTCTCTCTCTCTCTCTCTCTCTCTCTCTCTCTCTCTGTCTTAGAGGAAACTTATAGGAGGAACCATTTGCAATGTTAAACCTGGGTTTGTGTGGCATTATGAGTGTGTATGTATATTATATACACAAACAATACACACACTCACACGTTTATTATATTCACATACATACTGGCTGGGCTTACTGTGTACAATATAATCTACTGTGCAAAAGTCTTGAGCCCCTCATTTCTTCATATTTTGTTTACAAAGAGTCAGACTTTCATGAGGAACTGTCCTCCAGATCTTCCTGAAGGACAAAGTGTTTGTCTCTCATTTTCAGTGCAGGCCCTGTACCTGAGCAGATTCAGAGCATACAGAAGCAGTATGAGATCATCTCCACAGAGAAGGGAAACAATAGAAAAGCTTTGGAAGAAGTCCTCCAAGAAGCCTGGAGAACTATTCCTGAAGGTGCCTTAAAGGAATAAATAAAAATATTTTCTTCTAAAACAGCGTTCATGGATAATAAAGACAAAAAATGAATTTTTAACAATGAAGAAACAATTTAACTACACCTTTATAAACTGCAGCTTTGTTTTGATGGAGGTATCAAATATGAGAAAATGAAGAGAGAGAGAATAAAAAGAGAAAAAGGGAGAGACAGAGGGAGATGATAAAAAAAAGAAAAAAGAAGAAAAGAAGACAGAGGGAGAAAAAGGGAGAGCGAAAGAAAATAAGAAAGAGCAAGAGAGCAAATACAGAGAAATAGAGTTTGTGTGTGTGTGTGTGTGTGTGTGTGTGTGTGTGTGCTGAGTGCAGCCATATGTGTTCCTGATGGCTCGGTTATGGTGGCTGAAAGCCCGTCGCCACGGCGCTGGTACTGAGAGGAAAGAGGGCTGCAGCTGGGACCCACTGTGGCCCTCTGGCCATCACACTCACTCACACACACACAGACACACACACACACACACACACACAGTGGAGGACAGAAGTGAAAGGGGATGTGCACACACAGATGTACCGTCTGCCACTGCCAAACACTCACAGATGGTGGCCGGCAGAGTGGATGTGAGAGTTGTGTGTAAGTGTGTGTGTGTGTGTGTGTGTGTGGTCTGTGTGTGGTCTGTGTGTTACAGGTGGGACTTTTGTAAGAGGGATCCAACTGTAAAACCGCAGAAAGTTTCAGGGACTTTCCTCTGTGTGTCAAAACAGTCTCCAGCTTTTGGCAATTTAAAAAATCTTTAACCATCAGTACCAGCCTGTTTCACCAACCCACCTGGCAGAACCAGTACCAGTTCCAATCCTGACCATCTGGAATGATGTCCTGGCTGCAATCACATCCTTACAGCAATGGTCTAACATCTAAAGGCTTCCTAAAAGAGCTGAGGTTGTTACTCACTTTATGGTTTGAAAAACAGCTCCAGTTTCCTACAGTCCAAAGACATGTATGGTGGACGTCCCTTTGGTGTGATGGTGTGTGTGTGTGTCCTGTGCCCTGGCAACCTGTCCAGGATGTTGTATCCTAAAGGTTCTGATATCCTGGTTAGGATACACCGGACAGATGATGGATGGATCAAAGACAACATCAAAGACTGCCTCTTTATTTTCTCTTGTTCAAGTGATCTCAGGAAGCCTACCTACAGTACTGTGCAAAAGTCTTGAGACCCTAATTTCTTCATATACACAACACTGAGTGGCTGGAACAGTTTGTCAGACACTGAATAGGATTTTTGCACCAACAAGGTGATTCACAGCAAAATATAAATATTAGTGCCTCATGTGTGCGTATGTAAGGTGAAATGAATGAAGTCTATTTTTATATATTCTAGGACTATCAGTCAGTCATTTTCTGGGCGACTTGTACTAATTAGGGTCGCGGGGGGGTGGGGGGGGGGTGATGCTGGAGTCCATCCCAGCTCACACTGGGTGAAGGAAGGGGACACACCCTGGACAGGTCACCAGCCCATCGCAGGGAGGAGCGAGCTGACGGGGACGGTACCTTGCTCAAGGGCAACCCACAATCCTCCTATCCGGGGCCACTTCCCTAACCACTAGGCCACCGCTGCCCCTATTCTAGGACTGATCACACCTTATTGGATGGGGTACTGGAGCCTGTCCCACCACTCAGAGGATGGAGAAGCACCCTGGATATGTGCATCCTTGCCATGTGATGCTCAAATAAATGAAACTATTGAAAACTGGACTTAAAATAAATGGCGAAAACTTGGATTTCATGGCTTATAAAAGTGATGGGCCATCAGGGTCATGTAGCAGAGGGAGAGGGTTTGGAGTTAAAACAGTGCCTGTAGTTAGCCACTGGGTTTTTAGACTGAAGACCAAATGACCTCGATCACTGGACACACAGCTACGTTGTTCACTTCTTATGGACACTAATTGTATAGAAGTATCTGCAGAACACACACACACACACACACAAGCTGCATGTGATTCACACAACAGATCAGAGTGTATTATATCAGTACAGTCTCAGAGCATGAGCACCCTCGCTGTGTACAAGCTGATGGGCTTGTGTGTGTGAATAAGGGTTCATGAAAGTTTGTGTGTTTATGAGGAAAGTGTGTGTGTGTGTGTGTGTGGGGGTCAGTTCCCCACGCTGTTGACTGAGTGTGTGCTGCTGTGTGTGATAGAGATTACACTGTAATCGCTCTGGCCCAGTTTTTCAGCCTCCGTGACCCAGCCTCGCTCCGGACCGACGATAAGGTCAGCAGGGGTGTGAGGTGAGCTGTGTGTGTGTGTGTGTGTGTGTGAAGACATGGTAGGAAAATCAAAGGAAGGAAGGTCTAATAGAATAGACCAACAAATCGCTCCTGACTGTAAATGTGAAAGCACTATGTTTTATTTTTGGAAGCAAAAATTCATGTCTTGGCTCATTGAAGATTAGGATGAGAATCTTTAAATATACTCTACTGAGCAAAAGTCTAAAACCCCTAATTTCTTCATTTTTTGCTTCCAAAGAGCCAGAATTTCTTGGATTTTTAATGTCTTATAGAGGAACATTTCTCCAGACTTCTTGAGGGAAAATTCTAACAGTCTCCAGCTTTCAGCACATTTCTCAGTCAGAAACACTTTTACCATCGGTACCGTTCCACCAATCCGCCCAGCAGAACCAGCACCAGGTCCAGTCCTGATGGTCTGGTATGAAGTCTTGTGTGTTCCAACATCTAAAGGCTTCCTAAAAGAGTTGAGGTCGTTACTCACCTTATGGCTTACAAAAAAGCTCTGGTTTCCTCCTACAGTCCAAAAACATGTCTGGTGGACATCCCTGGTGTGATGGTGTGTGTGTCCTGTGATGGAAATGCAACCTGTCCAGGACTGCTGTGACTCAGAGTAGGATAAATTGCCCAGATAATGGCTGGGTCAAAGCCAACATCAAAGACCTTTCTCTTGTTTAATTGTTCACATGAAGCGTGACTACATTACTGCAGAAAAGTCTGGAGCCCCTTATTTCTTCATGTTTCCCTTCCAAAGAACCAGAGTGACTTGTATGTTTAATGTCTTGTTGAGGAACAGTTCTCCAGATCTTCCTGAAGGACGGTGTTGTTGTCTCTCATTTTCAGTCCAGTCTCTGTACCTGAGCAGTTGGATTGGTTTTTGTTGGTTAATCCACACAGTGATCTGCGTCTGAACCTTCAAGCAGAACAAAGCATCTAACTTAAGACATGAAGCAGTGAAGAAACAGGTGCAGATGATTCCAGATGATCAGGTGATTCGAAACACTGAGTGGTTGGAACCCCTTCATCTAGAACCTTGTATGTTTCGTCCCTTCACACTAAACATTTGTTTGCATTTTTCATTTAATCTGCTCAATATGTGAAAGGCATTGAATAGGATTTTTGCACCAGCAAGGTCGTTGCCAGCAAAATATAAAGAAATAAAGGTGGATAAAGACTTTTGCACAGTACTGTGTATATATTTTATATCAAACCTGTGCTTGTAGGTATGCATTTCTATGTGTCTGTGTGTGTATGTGTGATTATGTGTGTGTCAGGCCTTATCTCCCGGCACGGCTGTGCAAGGCCTGACTAGCCGTGTCAGAGTGATCCTCCTATCTGCTGCACACAGAAACCCAGCCGGAGAGCAGGAGAGCGCTTAATTAGGCCTGCAGCCAAAGAGCAGCACTGCAGCAGAGAATACACACCTTCACACCTTTAAAATGCTGCCTGGGAGGTGTGTGTGTGTGTGTGTGTGTTCCTATTGCAACGTTAGTTCAGCCAAACATAAATTGTACAGTTTTCTTCCCTCGTCTTAAAATGGATTCATTATATTTTTTCATTCATTAATCTACTGAAATATCACATTTACATCCATTGCAGACCCTTAGTTGTGTCACAATCTACTTTCTATTTGTCCTTGAGCTTCGACGATTTGATTAGAGTCCAAATTGAAGTAATTGGACATTGTTATTAAAGGCACACACCTGTTTATATAAAGGTCTCACTGATTATGGTGCATCTCAGACTGAAAAACAAGCTCTGATTTTGACAGAATTGGACATAAACCTGCCTGTGCAAAGTCACAGATCTGAGGACACAAGGACGTCTCTGCAGCAATGGATGTGATTTGTAACCTCCAATGCTCCGCCTTCTTCTGGCAGCCCTTAAAATTTGAGTAATGTTGAACGATGTTAACCAAGAACCCAACAGTGAGATCCAGAGTTCCTTTAATGGGGAACTGTACAGAAGGACAACGCTCAGTGTAACACTAACCCAATCTGATCTATCCCAGCTCTCACAGGGAGAAAGACAGGGACACCCTGGACAGGTCGCCGATCCATCACAGGGCAGACACACACACACACATTTGGGGGCAATTTTGCATCTCCAATTCAGCTGATGTGTCTTTGGAGGAAATGCACACAGACAAGGGGAGAAAATGTCCACTCCACACAGAAAGGACCAACCATTTTTGACATTTGGTTACACTCTGGGCTGGCAGTATGGGCAGTGAGGAGGTCCTGGGCTTGATACCCACTGGACATGTTCTCCCTGTGTCTGTGTGTTTCCTCCAGGAGCTCCAGTTTCCTTCCACTGTCCAAAGACATGAAGGTGGATTGGAGATGCTAAATGTGTTTGTGTGTGTGTGTGTGTGTGTGTGTGTGTGTGTGTGTGTGTGTGGGTGACCTGTCCAGAGTGTCCCCGTTTTCGCCCCGTGAGAGTTAGGATAAGCTCTAGCACAGAAATTATTCATTTATTGGTAATGAATCCAATCCCTGATAAAGAGTTTTATTGAATAATTTTCAGAAATTATGAGAATGAATAATTTTCATAAGAATCATAATAAACCCAGACACTCATTAATTTGAGAATTTATTTGAATCATTTTTCACAGAGTTGTTATCTGTTTGAATCATTGTGAGTCCAGGAATTTACACCCCTGGTTGAGAATAGATGATGGGGGTTTCTTGGTGGAGCTTCAGGAGTGGAGTGTGTGATGTGTGTGTGTTGTTTTCTTCATGGCTGAGTGCAGTACTAGAGAGTGTGAGACAAACAGCCGTATGGCAACTCATCCTGCAGTGCACCTGGAGCATCATGCTCCATGAACCCTGGCCCACTAAACAGCCCCACCCCCCCAAAAAACCCCAACACACACACTCACACACACACACACACACAGAAAACCTGCTAAATACACAAAACAAATTATTACTAATAATCCTGTAATGACAGATTGTACAATAATTCATAAAATAATTATTACAAATTATTCAGGAATTGAAAGTGAAAATTACTATTCTTGTCATTGAGAAACACAACACAGCACACAGTGAGCCACAGTGAGCCACGGTGAGCCACAGCGAAATTAGACCTCTTATTTTTACCCACACCCACATGCAGCAGGGGGCAGCTATTGAAAGAGCCCAGGAGCAATGACAGAGACAATACCTTGCGCAAGGGTAGCTCAGGGCAACCTACTGGTCTGGGCTACCTACCGCTGCCTTTGCTACAAATTGTATTGAACTGAATTGCAACAAATTGTTCTGTTTCTACTATTGGCTGTCTTTCTCTGTGTTGAGCAGTATTTAACTGTGTTAAGCTGTGAACTGTGAGCTGTATTCAATTGTGTTGAACTGTATTGATGTGTCCTGAACAGTGTTGATCTGAACTGAACTGTATTGAACTGTGTTGAGCTGTACTGAACTGTGTTGAATTGTGCTGAACTGTGCTGAACTCTATTGAACTGTGTTGAGCTATACTGAGCCATGTTGAACTGTGTTGAGCTATACTGAGCCATGTTGAAATGTGCTGAGCTTTACTGAGCCATGTTGAACTGTGTTGAGCTATATTGAGCCATTTTGAACTGTGTTGAGCTATACTGAGCCATGTTGAACTGTGTTGAGCTATATTGAGCCATGTTGAACTGTGTTGAGCTATACTGAGCCATGTTGAAATGTGCTGAGCTATACTGAGCCATGTTGAACTGTGTTGAGCTATATTGAGCCATGTTGAACTGTGTTGAGCTATACTGAGCCATGTTGAAATGTGTTGAGCTGTACTGAGCTGTATTGAACTGTGCTGAGCTCTACTGAACTGTGCTAAGCTATGTTAAGCTGTATTGGACTGTGTTCAGTCGTAATAAATTGTGTCAAGCTGTGCTGAGTTGCATTGAGCTGTGTTGAGCTGTCAAGCCATGTTGAACTGTATTGAACTGTGGCTGAACTGTGTCTTGTTGAAATGTGTCAAACTCTATCAAGCCATATCAAGATGTGTTGAGCTGTGCTGAGTTGTGTTGAGTTTTTGTTCTGAGCTGTGTTGAGTTGTGTTGAGTTTTGTGAAGTTGTGTTGAGTTGTGTTGTGCTGAGCTGTGTTGAATTATGCTGAGTTTTGTGAAGTTGTGTTGAGTTGTGTTGTGCTGAGCTGTGTTGAGTTATGCTGAGTTTTGTGA
>CM029391.1:16746613-16756613 GCA_017165825.1 Hepsetus odoe
GAGAGAGAGAGAGAGAGAGAGAGAGAGAGAGAGAGAGAGAGAGAGAGAGAGAGGGCGGGAACACATTAAGCTGCCCGCTGAATCAGACCCAGGCCTGAAGGGTCTCAATTCAACATTTCAATTTGGCTCACAACACTCCTGTCCAGCAGATGAAAAAATATATTTCAACCAGTTATAAACCAAATTAAGGGCTCAAATGGTGCTGCAGAGTGACTGAAATGAGGGCAAACGTGATGTTTATACTAAATGTCTCATTTGTTCTCTTTCATCGTTTCAAATGTATATTTTGACTGAAATATGTTGACATATTAAAATTGTTCACACTTATTTTATAGAATTAAAGTCTCACATGTCTATTCACTCTCACTCATTTTCAGAGACACTTGTCCCAAACAGGTTTTTAGGGGGGGTGCTGGAGTCCCAGCTCTTACAGGACAATGGCAGAGACACACCCTGGACAGGTCACCAGTCCATCGCAGGCCAGACAGACAGAAAAACACACTCACACACACACACACACACACACACACACACACCTAGCTGCTAATTTAGCATCTCCAATCCACCTGATGTTCATGTCTTTGGATGGTGGGAGGAAAGCAGAGCTCCCAGAGGAAACACACACAGACTCTGGGAGAACATGTCCACGCCACAAAGAAAGGACTGTGACCATCCCACCTGGGATCAAACCCTGGACCTTCTCACTGTGAGGTTACAGCGCTACACACTGCACAACCCACTGCGCATTTACTTAAAAGTTCATTGTAAAGATGTGTGAAATACCATTCTTTCAGTCCCAGACAGGGACAAATTTAACTGCATACATCCACTATCTCCTCCTCTGTACTCCTCTGGTCTCTTTTGGGATTCTGTCGTTCAGCATCATCGTTCAGTGCGTCCAATTGCAAAACAACTATCCAGCTTTTTAGAGAAACAACCCTTGTAAGATAAGTGAAGGGCATTCAGTTTCCATTACTTCCTGTCCTCTGCATTTTGCTATTTTTCAGCGACCCCTTGCATGTCCTCTCTCACCACGTCCATAAACCTCCTCTTTGTCCTTAATCTTCTCCTCTCCCCTGGCAGCTCCATCTTCAACATCCTTCACCTGATATACTGCTCGTCCTTGTCTCCAATGCATGCTAGACAGGCTGATGTGAATTTTTTGGTAATGTTCATAATTTGTACCATCAGATTAATTACAAGTGAAACTAGAAAAAACATTATATGCATTCTTACTCCTCTTTCCATATGGTGACTTTTATGGACGATGCTGTCCAACGGAAGGTATAAGTGGAGCACAATAGCCTACTTTTGCATGTTCTACATAAGGTAAGTGTTATAGCAATACGTTTGGATGTGCAGGAGAGAGAGAGAGAGAGAGAGAGAGAGAGAGAGAGAGAGAGAGAGAGAGAGAGAGAGAGCAAGAGAGAGAGTATACGTAAATTGGAGGCAGTAAAATAAAGTTGCAGTAACAAAAAAGACAGACAAGCAGGAAAAATGGTCTAAATGTTCAGATAGAGAGAGAGAGAAAGAGAGAGAGAGAGAGAGAGAGAGAGAGAGAGAGAGAGAGAGAGAAGGAGAGAGCAAGAGAGAGAGTATACGTAAATTGGAGGCAGTAAAATAAAGTTGCAGTAACAAAAAAGACAGACAAGCAGGAAAAATGGTCTAAATGTTCAGATAGAGAGAGAGAGAAAGAGAGAGAGAGAGAGAGAGAGAGAGAGAGAGAGAGAGAAAGAGAGCAGAAAGAGAGGGTGAGGACAGCTTTGATACGTGTTGTTGTGCAGGATGATGAAATAAATAAATAAATGTGCACCCGCTTGGCCATGAATATTGCATTAGGGACACGAGTGGGGAAGTGCAGTGCCTGGAACATCTGGTGCCGTCCGCAGGGACCCTTGTGGCGAGAAAGCCGTAACTTCCAGAAAAAAAAAAAAAAAAAGCCCATAAAAGGAAAAAAATAGACTCTGCGGACAGGCCTCCGCATTATCCACCCAATTTGTTTGGCTAATTAGATTTTTAACACCAGTATCCACTGGTTTCAGTGAGGCGGTGAAAGACAAACCCAGGTCGTCCTTTGTGATACGCAGCTTTACTTTGAAGCTGCATAGTTTTGGAACATGTGGGGGTGTGTTGGTCCAAGAGGTGAGCCTGGTGCTGCATGCTTTATTGAGATCTTTGTGTCCTCCTTTTTTAGAGTCGCCATTGAATTTGTCTAATGAATCAGTGGCTGTAATAGGAACCTGTGGCTGAATTCATTATTGTCCACCTCCATGAGCGTGTGGGAGAAAGAAACAGTGATGGGGGAGAGGTGTGCGGGGAGCGACGGACAGCCTTGACTGGAGTGTGAAAGCGGCAGTGGCGAGAGAAAGAGGGAGGGGGATTGTATTTGCATAATGGCGAGCAGCTCAGCGCAGCTCACAGGTGCACAATGCCAGTGGCCTTGTCCATTCACTACACCCCAGAGATGCCCAGGCCCTTACGGTGGCCTGGTGACTGAGCCGAGAGCTGCGCTGGTGTGTATGCATGTGTGTTCACTGTCTAATGGAAAAACTCTTGTCATCAGGCGTGAGGACGCCAGGCTCTGCAAAATTTCGATGTGTTTTCTTTGCACCAACACACCTAATACTGCTCAACCAAGGTCCTGGTGATTTGATCAAGAAATTGATATATGGTAGAGTTTAGGGACTAGACCCTAGGATCGGAAGGTTGTGGTTGAGTCCCAGACCTGCAGGTTACTTTGAGGCATCCTTGAGCAAGGTACCGTCCCCAGCACTGCTGCCCGAACGCTGCACATGGCTGCCCACTACTGCACGGATGCATTTCTTTCTTTACTGTGTGCTGCACTGACTAATAGTCACTTGAAGCCACTGGATTGCTTTGATGGTGACACCTCTCTGTATATAATAAGTCTTCCTCTTCTTCGTCTTTGGGTCGCCACAGTATCCATTTCTCCCTGTCCTCTGCGTCTTCTTCTTCCACATGACCGCCTGCATGTCCTCTCTCACCACGTCTATAAATCTCCTCTTTGGTCTTCCTCTTCTCCTCTTTCCTGGCAGCTCCATCTTCAACATCCTTCTCCCGATATACCCCTTGTCTCTCATCCGCACATGTCCAGGCTGACCCAATCTCACTGACATTGTCCACAAACTGTCCAACCTGAGTTGCCCCTCTAATAAACCTGTTCCTAATCCTGTCCATCCTTGTCACAACGAAAATCTCTAAAGCATCTTTAACACAGCTCTGCCGTCTGTGTTTTTGTCAGTGCCACCGTCTCCAACCCATATAGCATAGCTGGTCTCACTTATGTCGTGTAAACCTTCCCCTTCACTCTTGCTGGTACCCTGTAACAGAACAAAATCTAGGCCTAACCTTGACAGCCTGACCCATTATTTTCATGGACGTCAGAAAAAGGATGCTGTGATGTCCAAAGTGTTTGTTCCACCTGACTGCTGGGACAGGCTCCACTCCACCTCCTGACCCTGGTTAGGTGGTTAAAATGGACGGATATCCTGTTTAGGAATCATTAAAACTGGCTAAGCATCTCAGTGTAATATAGTAAGTTCTATAGCAGTGGTTAAAATCAAATTAATATCAAAATAAAGAAAGACTTTTCAAAAGAAAAATATTCTTGATCTTCTTGATCACAGCACAAATCATTGCTTCTTCATTCTGTGAAGTCAAATGAAATATTGACTTTAAAGCTGGTTAGAATTCTAGACTGTTTAGACTGGAGTTACATGTGTGTTTGCATACAAATCCCAGAAACTATTGTCTCATTTTTATACAAAAAAAAAAGAAATGTGGGTTTTGTGTGTATCATTACTGTAATTTACTGTAATGATCTGTTTATCGGAATCTATTGATGATGCCTGGAGACTGATGAAACAATACAACTTCCCAGTATCCCCTGTATGAGTAACCGCTTCCAGTACATTATAGAGAATGTGTGTTTGTGTGTGTGTGTGTGTGTGTGTGTGTGTGTGTGTGTGTGTGTGTGTGTGTGCATGTGTGTGTTTAGCACTGGTACACAGGTGCAGTAGTGTGATAGAGTCTATGTATGAACGAGCTCAGCTCTTAATCTCTCTCTCTCTCTCTCTCGCTCTCTCTCTCTCTCTAATAGAGTTCTCTGACTGAGATCACTGCCTTTACTCCAGCAGTAGCACTAAACAGTCTTAATCACTATTGGCTTCTGCTTTATTTAAACAGCAGAGATTAAATTATGTAGTCTCTTTGATTGGCTGATTGATTTGGGATTAAGCATCTGTTATATATTCCCAGATTACTCGCTGTAAATCACTCTACAGTTATTACTGACAGACTTTATGAAACTGAACATCGCTGATTCCTTCTGGATAGAAATTTCTACCAAGGTGTTACCATCAGAATGTAAAAACAACACACTGTAGATTAACACTGGATTAAAATCCCATCCAAACGACTGTCAGACTATTAAACTACAAACTGCAAATTCATACTGGATTAAAGTCTATCCAGAAAAATTACACACTGATTCATACGGGATTAAAATAACCCCAGAATTATTACTGTCAAACTCTCAAACCGTAAAAAAACTACACTCACTATAGATTCATACTGGATTAAAGTCCATCCAGGAAACCTAGACATTATAGATTCACCTGCTTCCGTTTAGGGTCGCCTCAGCAGATCCTCTGTTTCCATTTTTTCCTGCATCGTCACACGTTGTAAATTCATACTGAATTAAAATCACTGTACAAATATTAATGTCAGATTATTAAAACAACACAATGTGAATTCATTCTGGATTCCAAATTTACCCAGAAAAAAATGACATAGCGTAGATTCATAGTGGATTAAAATTCACCCAAAAAAAAAAAAATGCAGTGTAGATTTATACTGGATTAAAATGATGTCACGGGTGAGGTGTGTTTTGGGCACGGTAGAGGGCGCTCTGTTCTGACTGAGCACAACTGAGCTCATGAAGGCACAGGTGTGCCTCATTGGGGCTGACTATTTAAGCCCCGATGAGTCAGAGCAGAGCGCGGCTCATTCGTTAGGCTCAGCCTACACACTATGGTGGTTTTGGTATTCTTGGTAACTTGGTTTAGGCTGCAGTTCCTTGGTTTTAGTTTGAACTGCAGTCCTTTGATCTTGTTTTGTAAATATAGTTAATAAAGTTATGATCAGAACTCCTGGCTCAGCGTTGGCGTCCTTCCTGCACCCCGCCATCGTTACAAATGAATCCAGAAAAAAAAACCTATGTACTTTAGATTCATACTGGATTAAAATCACAACAGAATTTTTATTGCCAAACCGTGAAAAAAAAAAATATATATATATATAGATTTTATTTGTAGATTGTAGAAATGTAGATTCACACTGGGTTAAAATCCCTCCAGAAAAAAGTGCACAATGTAGATTCATAATGGATTAAAATCCCTCCAGAAAAATTACAGTCTAGATTCATACTGGATTAAAATCACTTCAAAATTATTCCCGTCAGACTGTGAAATGTACACTGTAGATTCATCCTGGATTAGAATCGGCACTGAAAGACTACACACTGCAGACTCATTCTGGGTTTAAAACACTCCAGTTCCAGAAGTGTAGTCAGTGAAGAGGATGGGAAAGTGATAAAGCATGTCTTTTTGCTGGCTGTGTGCAAACACAGCCCCTCTGCTCTGCAGGCTTGTGGGACTTGAGAACCTTCAGAGGAGAAACCTGTTTTAAAAAGCAGATCCATCACCAGCAGGCATGAGCAATTAACTAAACCCGGAAACGGTTTACCAGAAATTGTCGTTTTTGCTGGATGAATGGAGAAAACATTATCATTCTCTTTTGGGTCTGTTTTTTCCCCCCCATTCTATATTTTATTTTATCCTTCAGTCCCTCATTAAAAATATACTGAGTGTGCTTTAGTAAATGCAGGACTGTTTTTTTCCCTTTTTGACAGCTTTCCACTCGACTTCAAAGAGCTTTATTTTCCTCTGCAGACTCCTCACCAAGTCTGAGCCTTAAATCATTTATTCTCTCGCTCCTGATGTGTTGTTCAGAATGCAGCCAGACACACACACACACACACACCAAGGCTGAGAGCTCACTCTGCTGTTGCTCAAGCAAACAATTAATCCAGCGTGTCTGACAGGTGGCACTGAAGGTCCTTGAGCTTCATTTTAGAGACACAAATTGTTCAGAAAGAAAAGTCCAGAGCTTTCAAGAACAGACCTGCGCTTTGATACCTCCTCTTAAATTCATTAAGAATTAATACTGTCAGCTTCTCTCTCTCTCTCTCTCTCTCTCTCTCAACCTCAGACCATCTCAGTGGTCAGAAATTGACCCCCGATAAACACAGACATACACTGATCATCAGTTCAGTCTCTGAACACCAGCGAGTTGGAGCTTCAGGAAAAGAGTTTCTGATAAAGTGGCCGAGTTGTAAATTCATTAACAGCAGTGTGAAAAAAACACCCCCAAATACACACACTCACACACACACTCACACACACACACACACAGACACACAGTTTTAGTGCTAAAGAGGGTGTGATCCTTTAACGCTGATGTAAGAAGAATGAAGCATGTAAACATGCAGTTGTGCAGGTAGAACATCCCTAAACACCACTGTGTGTGTGTGTGTGTGTGTGTGTGTGTGTGTGTGTGTGTGTGTGTGTGTGTGTGTGTGTGTGTGTTTCTGGTGTTATGACTAGGCTCAGAAGCAGGTGTTAAAATAAAGGTGTAAAGAGGAGGTGAGTGAGTGTGTGTGTGTGTGTGTGTGTGTGTGTGTACTTTATTATTATTTATTATTTATATTATTTATATTAGAAGAATAAATCTTAGAAGCAGATTTTAGTCCATTCTTGATGCATCACTGGCTGTAGAACCGTAGTTTAAGCAGGTTTCAGAAACGAGAATGTGGAATGGGTTGAAGTTTCTTCTGCATCCTCCTCTCAGACACCTTCTCCTGAATCTCTTCTCTTTCAGTCCAGCCGCCTGCATGTCCTCTCTCACCATATTCATAAACCTCTTCTGTGTCCTTCCTCTTCTCCTCTTTCCTGGCAGCTTCATCCTCAACTTCCTTCTCCTCATATATTTCTCGTCTCTCCTCTGGACATGTCCAAACCAACATCTTGCTTCTCTGACCCAAACTGTTCAACCTGAGCTGTCCCTCTGACCCTGAAGCATCAGCTCTGGCACCTCCATCTCCACCACCTTCTTTTCATCAGCATCTCAGACTCTGCTGCCCCCAAAACGCTGCACAGAAACAGTCTTATAGTATTTTACTATCAGAATTTCATAGAAATGAACAAAAAGAGGCATCTCTTTATCGTTCACTGAGTTTTAACTGTAATAGCCTGAAAAGAAGGCTCTAAAAGTGATGTTTGTCCTTGGTAATACACACAGACACACACAGACACACACACACAAGTTTTAACTAAAAGATATGACCTTGTGTGGCGGGTGAGAGGGATGAAAAGAGGCGATACGAGCAGCGTTTTTAATCCGAACCTGTGACGCTCCGGCTGCACAAACTCAATTGGTCTTTTGAAGGTCACAGAATCGTACCAGCAGCTTTTGGGGAATCGTGAACTGAACGGCAGGAGTTTGAGCGCAGCCAGAGGGGCTGACATTTCCATGTGTCAGCTTGTGTCCTCAAGGGTCAGGCTTTTCACAGTGTGTGTGTGAGTGTGTGTGTGAGGGCGTTGGTGTCGCACAAAAAAAAGGACACGTCTTCACAAAGGTACAAACAATGCAAATGTGCCCTTAAGGAATCTAAAGATTTAGTTTTGAAGCTAAAGTGAGTTAAATTTGTGTAGTTCCATTGATTTGGTCCACAGCAGGGAAGAAACTGCTTTATTGTGTAATGTGGTTTGGTTTCACACACCAGTATCTGGACCAAAATCTGTTCCTCTATGTTCCTCGAACAGGATCATCATCCAGGTTCACGATAGAAGGATTATTATTCAGGTTGATCTGGATTATTTATTATCTTCTGCGTTCATCGCTTTAGAAAACAGTTCAGTTTGAAGATGAGGCTGGAGAACAGTGTCCTGGTGCACTGGATTCAAATCAGGACAGTTCAGAAACACATGAATCCTCCTGAAGTGGGACTATTTGGTCCATCAGGGGGTCTTTAACACGTCCTACACCCGTTCAGCTCAGATAGGAACAGAAAAGAAAAATGCAGAACTGCACCAGAGTTCACCAGGTGATGCAGAGACCATCTATTTTTAGAGGATGAATTTGGTGCAAAAGCCTGTGTTTTCTAACCTACACAGCTGCTTTCCCACCTGAACTGCATCAACTGCGCATGCAGAGTCTTTTTCTCTCTCTCACACACACACACACACACACACACACACACACACACACAGATTATTAAATGTTTATTATTTATCTGGAGGAGGGAAGTGGTGTTGCTACTCATGTTTTCACATTGTTGTAAACTGAATCTAATTTTTTTTTTCCAAAAGGAAAGAAGAATTTTACCCTTTCGTTGTCCATCGTATCTGAAGTGAGCTGCTTAAAATCATTTAAAAAACATTTCCAGATTTTAAACCTCAATTTGTGCTTGAAACCTTCCATTCACAGCTTTAAATTTCCCCCCTAGACCTTTATATTAAGATTTAAAAATGTACAGTACTGGTGTGAAAAAATGCTGTAAACAAAGAATGCTTTCAGAAATATAAATAGTGATTGTTTATTTTTATCAATTTACAAAATGCAAAGTGAGCGAACAAAAGAAAAATCTAAATCAGATCAATATACGGTGTTACTACCTTTTGCCTTCAAACCAGCATCAGTTCTTCTAGGTACACTTGCACAAAATCAGGGATTCTGTAGGATTATAGTCGGTGTCTGATCAACCAGTTTTACCAAACAGGTACTGTTGATCATCAACGTCACACGGAGGAGAAACACAGTCATGTTTGGAACGACCGACCAGCCGAGTTGTGTACGAAAAAAACTGTGTACGAGTGTGCCTAGAAGAATTGATGCTGTTTTGAAGGCAAAGGGTGGTCACACCGAATATTGATACTGATTTAGATTCTCTTTTGTTCATTCACTGCATTTTGTTGATCGATGAAAATAAATGATCAACACTTCCATTTCTGAAAGCGTTCTTCTTTTACAGCATTTTTTCACACCTGCCTAAAACTTCTGCACGGTACTGTATATTTTTTATTCAAGTAGCAGCTGAACTCTAAAATAGAATAGTCAAGAATTTTGTTTATTTGTTTAAAATATCTTCTTATTTTTTAATATAAGTTCTTTTCATTTATATTATTATATAATATTGTGGTCATTTTATTTCAGCATTTTTATTGATTTAATTTTCTTTTACATCTGCATTAAAGAAAAAGAAAACACTTGTTTTGGTTAAATCCAACTGAATGATGCTGAATCCATTTTTTATCAAACATTGTGTTTGAATACCAGGCAGTGATTGGTTGCTGATAAGCTCATTTGTATAAGGTTGCAGTGTCAGTGATACTTTGGCCTCTTTTCTCATTATAGCAACGTTACAACTCCTTCTGTTTCACTTCAGGACCAGCTCAAAAACCTCCCTGGTGTGTGTGAGGCAGTGTGTGTAAGGGAAGTGTGTTATGAATGTGTGTGTGTGTGTGTGCGTGGGTGTGTGTGTGTGCAGTACACTGCAGTGTTTCTTTCCTCCAGTGTTTCTGCACTCCTGATTAAATCAGCAATTCAGATAAATAGTGTGTGTGTGTGTGTGTGTGTTTGTGTTTGTGTGTGTGTGTGTGTGGGCAAATTAAAAGCAAAGCCTGACACACAGCCATATGGTCCAACTCTCTGAGAGAGAGAAGCAAACCCAGACCAACCTGTAAAAACGTCCTCCTGCTCGGAGCTGAAGATGCTGCTGGAATTTAAAACGTTTCTCTCCCAAATTCCTCCATCAGGACCAAATATTCTACCTTTGCAACCTGACGGGACCCTACAGGTGTTGAGAGTGAGTTTAAAGGAGTGTATATCACAGTCACTGGCTGGTTATTAACACCTTACA
>CM029391.1:16759113-16760741 GCA_017165825.1 Hepsetus odoe
CAAAGCAGAGCTTTTATACTTTCAAAACCAGTGGCACCAATGCAGCAATGACCTATACGAGAATAAACTAACCTCTCTGAGCACACACACTTTTTAATAACACTGATCAACACCGCAGTGGGCCTTAACCGTGTGTTTACTTTCTCATTCGGCCTTTTTTCGCTGCTGTGAATCGTCATAATTATTTCGCAATGAATGCATTGAAAAGATTGCGTAAAAAAAAAATGCCGAAATGAATGCACAGTTGACATAAATGACCGACTGACACTGATAGGAAATGTAAGCATAATAAATTATGTAGCGTGAATGTGATATAAAGTACTGTTCACTATCTAACTACCATAAAAGCCTGTCAGCACAAGACAGAGAAACATGCTGGACAGGTCACCGTTCAGGTGCTGTTATAAATCAAGCAAAACCTGTTAATAAAGCACTTCACTCCAGATTGCTGTGTAAAGGAAATGTGTAGTGGAGCAACAGAAAAAGCACTGCAGCATAGACTGAGCTCAGATCGAAATCTCTTCACATTGTCTGCATCCCTGTCGGTGAACATCTCTGAACATTTGAAGGGTGTAAATTTCAAGCCCACTAATCTGCCCATCGACAGCTAATTAATAGAGCCGTCAATTAGGACACGGCAAACACTCTAACAAGCTTGATGCCGTTAATTCTCCAGCCTGCTCCCACTTTGTCTCCTCGGAATTTTCTGCAGAGATACGAGTTATCAAAGTGTGTATGTGTGTGAGTGGAGGTGCCCATTTGATGGATCCACCTCAGTGCACATTAACGCTGCCACACTCGATCAGAATGGACGACAGTAAAGAGTGATGGCGGACAGAGGAGGGAGGTAGATGGCAAAACGGATGGTTAAGACAAATGAACAGATGCAGCGATGAGAGAGAGAGTGAGAGAGAGAGACTGACTCTTACGAAAACAACCAGAAGATGCAGGACCGGAGACAGATATGTTTTCTTAAAGTTGGATGTGGAGGAGTTTGATTAAAATAAGGGAATGGTGGAGAAGGTGAAGAAGTGTAATGTTGTGCGGATTTGTGGAATGTTGTTTGAAAAAGAAATGAAAAATGGGAAAGTCAAATGGGAATTGTGGAATAATGTGGAAGAGAATTAATCAAATGCAAGAGCGGCGTCGTCAGGTGTTTATGGAAAAGGAATAGTAGGAAAGAAGGCATGGATAGAAATTTTGCAGAGGAGAAATAGAGTAATATTGTAGAAGAGGGATAGTGGAATATAGCAATTGTATTGAATGTTACTGAAGGGGAATACTGGAATGCTGTAGAAAAGGAAGAATGATATATAGAAGTGGCTGGATTGTTGCTGTAGTGGCATAGTTCAGTGTCTAGAAAATCAAAAGTGGAACCTGACTGAATGAAAAAAGTGGAATGAAGTAGAAACAGAATAGTAGAAGGTTACTGAAGAGGAATAATAGGATGTAGAAGCGGAATCACTGATTTGTTCTTAAATTGCAGAAATGCAATGTTTAGAAAAGATACAGTGGAATGTTGTTGAAAAGGAATAGTGGAATGTAAAGCAAAATAGTGAATTATTGTAGATGTGGAATAAGGGATTTTAATTGAGCAATAGTGGAATGATAAGATATGGAAGAATGGA
>CM029391.1:16763655-16766155 GCA_017165825.1 Hepsetus odoe
GTGTGTGTGTGTGTGTGTGTGTGTGTGTGTGTGTGTGTGTGTGTGTGTTGAAAGGACAAGGGGGGAGCAAAGATTAGAAGGTGCGAGACAGCAGATGGTTATGTCTAAAACAGCAGCGAGCAGTGGGGCGACGGAGTGAACGAGGGACTCATCTTCAAATATTTCAAGGCAGAAAAATTAATAACCAAACAAAGGGTTTGTATTAACACACCACTCAGAAACACACACACACACACACACACACACACACACACACACACACACACACACACACACACACACATGCACACACGCACAAACACACACCTGGTGCCGTTTGAAAGTGTGTTTTAGTATAGTTAAAGTAACATATTTAACATTTAATTATTTACTTTTATCTTTCTGTTTTAGATTCTAATACTCTGTTATTCTCCTCCACTCTTCTCTTCTCTTTCTTCTCTTCTCTTCTCTTCTCTTCTCTTCTCTTCTCTTCTCTTCTCTTTCTTCTCTTTCTTCTCTTCTCTTCCATTACTCATATCTCTTCTGTTCTTTTCATTCCTCTCTCTACTCTTCCTTTTCTTATCTCTTCTCTTCTCTTCTTTATTACTTTTTATTTAGCTTTTGTTTTTTTATTTATTTTCTTCTGTTCTCTGTCATTTTCATTCTCCTCTCTCTCTTCTTTTCTTTGTTATCTCTTTTATTTTCTAATTCTCGTCTCTTTTATGTCAGTTATAATCTTGTGCTTGTGATTTTAGATCTGATCTTACGGTGAAGTTTATTCAAGAATTTTTTTGACATCATTAACTCTTAAACATCTTGAGCTGTTTGAAGATTGGTTGTAAAATATGATTCTCCACCTGAACCAGGTGTTTCATCATTTATATGAGCCTCACTCTGGATTTGATCAATAAATTGTAGAAATACAATTAAAAAAACTAAATTGAATACTAAAAAATTCAAGTATTATGCTCTAGTAGTTTCTTTACCTGAAACAATCATTGGTTCAAGAGATTTGGTCACATAGTTTCTTTTAAATTCTCTTTTTCAACCATGCTCAGCTCTGTATGCTCTCAAAAATGTCTTTAACATAAACCAGTTGGGTTTTTTTAATTTAATTGATAATGTTGGATAAACTTGCTGTGTAACGCAGGTCAACCTTCACACACACACACACACACACACACACACACACACGTGAAGGTGAGTGGACGCCTTTTCTTTTCTCCTGCTTTGTCTCAGTGTTATCAGGAGAGACTCAGAGTGTCCGCTGTTTACGAGGCAGCAGCGATGGACCATATGGAGGAGTTTTGTCCCGCCTGGCTTTGGCACAGATGGCGCTGAAAGCGGTCCCACAATGCCACTGTGCCCATTGTTCCTCCATCTCAGCCATAATAAGGAGATGGCAAAAATAATAATGGTCAAAAAGAAAGACACAGGCTGTCCTAGTTTGAGCTGGTGCCCAGAAGGGCTGTTTCCTCAGAGAAAGCACCCAGTCCAGTAATTAAGCAGTATGATAATGAACGACTAATTAAGCCTGTCCAGGGCCATCGTGGGACAAAAGCCCCTCGACCCGTTTCTGACAGCCTGTCATCATTTCCCCAAAGGGCTTTTCACCCTGACCCTCCAATAAACACCAGATCTGTCCAACACATACAGCAATACACACATAGGTAGACAAGAGCCACATGCCTCACAAACATTCATGCACACACACATGTGCACATTTGCACATTCAAACACATTAACTCTCTACCATAATGCTAACTTCTGTTAGCACTTCTATGGTATTTCGAATTCGATGTTAGCATCAAGCTAATGCTTTTGACGCATGAAAGCTGGTTCTTCATTTACACATGCACTGCAGTCTTGAACTTTTTCAGGGTCAGAGGGGTTTTTGGTCTGAAACGCCAGACGTGAAACTGACTACGTTTCATTGTGAACACAGGGTGGTGGTGGTCTAGTGGGAGCATACTTGCCCATGGACTTTTGGTGGCTCAAGAGGTTCCAGGTTCGAATCCTACCTCTGGTACTACCACCACTGTGCCCTTAACCCTGAGTTGCTCCAGGGTTACTGTCCCTGTAATTAGGACATGGAAGTCGCTCTGGATAAGACCGTCTGCTAAATGTAAATGTAAATGTAAATCAGCAAAATGCATCCCCTGTATTTAACACACAAACACTGTGTAGCAGTGGGCAGCCATTTCCTGCACCCAGTGAGCAGCGATGGGGACGGTACCTTGCTCAAGGGAACCTCAGGGCAACCTACTGGTCTGGGATTCAAACCCACAACCTTCTGATCCTGGGGCCTCATCCATGAACAGATTCAGGCAATATCAAGAGAGTCAGCTGCAACTAGGAATCAGTACTTAAACTATGTCTCTACAGTCATTAATGTATCAAGAACTGACTGAGACTCATTACACTAGCAAAGAGTATCAACAGTCAGTTGAGTATCCAGAACTGACTGAAACCTGCTTATGGCTTCATTTTCTGGACACAGTACCCTTTTTGAACTGGAGCT
>CM029391.1:16768655-16773655 GCA_017165825.1 Hepsetus odoe
AGGTGAAAAACAGAGATATAAGAGCAAATCATACGGTTCGGCAAATTCCTGTACTGCATCCGCCATGGTATATAAGTTTCTGAAAACAGCAAAGTCTCTGCCAGAGGTCAGTTTCGGCTGCACCTTGGACAGCAGTCTAGTGTTTAGGAGGTTGTGGGTTTGAATCCCAGATCACTAGGTTACCCTGAGGTACCTTTGAGCAAGAGACCGTCCTCAAAACTGCTGTGTGCTGTGTGTTTCACAATGATGAACAGTCAACTTTGCTTCATCTGCATCTGTCTTGTGGAGAATCCTGCCCCTCACATTGCTGTCGGGATGAAAGTTTATGGGACGGGTTAATAATGCTGCCACTCAGGAGATGAAGGACAAGAAACTCTTCACTGACAAAGTAAAGGTGAGGTTTCCAAAAATCTGCTGTTAAGTTTTCAGATTGAAAATGACCCTTTAAATAACTCATTATTTAACTATTGGTAGATGTTAACATCACTACGGTTGCATGGAAGTGATTGGAACCAGACGTCTCCAGCACAAATATTGGCAGTTTATTTCCACCAGTGAAGCTACGCATGTCTTTCCTGATTGGCTAGATTTTGGGAAAGGACGAAACTTTCTTTATTTTTTTACTAAATCGTGGCTTTGATGAGTGTGTTACAGAGAGAAACACTGTTTTTTTGTTTTTTGGGGTGAGACATTTCACACCTCACTCTCTCTCTCACACACACACACACACACACACACACACACTGGTGCTCTCATGCCTCTAATCAGAGCCCTTTGTTTATTCCCAAATTATCTCACATCATTATGCATTCTGGTCTCCAGTCCTGGCTCAGATTGTTTAATTGCTTATTCAAGTGAGCTATTTAGGAGACACACTTCACTGATATAGCCACAGTCACACACCAAAGAGCTTTTTTTTCCCCTCATTCGACTCCGGATACTCCGCCAACTTATTGGTAATTACCGTCGGCAGTGGCAGACGGGCCAAAAACGAGGCGGGGGTTTGACGCAAGGCGTTGCATTGCTTCTGCTTTGTCATGCTAAGCGACATCAGTTCACATATTAAACACATTTCAGTATTTGAGCAGCACAGTGTTAATACAGGACAAACGGCCACTGTAAGAATATTACGGAATAATATTTGAGTGTTATGGTGAACATTCAAAAAGGAGAGTTATTTGAGAGCTGAGTTAAAACAGCTGTTTTCGAGGGAAACACTGACACGGAAAAAATCCTCAAATCTGTTTTATTAGTGTGTTACTGTAGTTTAACACCTATAATAACTCCACTCTCCAGTGAATTCACTGCCACTTCATTTCTGAGGCCCCTAGTGTGTGTGTGTGTGTGTGTGTGTGTGTGTGTGTGTGTGTGTGTGTGTGTGTGTGTGTGTGTGTGTGTGTGTGTGTGTGCGTGTGTGCATGTGTGTCCTCGTTAGCATTAAGGGTGCCTTGTGAAATTGGGCAGTGTGTGTGTGTGTGTGAGTGCGCATGTGAAAGTTGTTGGTGTGTGTGTGTGTGTGTGTGTGTGTGTGTGTGTGTGAATGTGTTCCTATATTCACGCTGCCATTGTCACAGAGAGATGACAACACACACACACACACACACACACAAAGGGTCACTCATCCTGTGGTGTGCTGTTCTGAGTGTTGTTGCGGGAGGTTGACAGATGGTGTATGGATCATATATGTGTGCGTGTGTGTGTTTGTGTTTGTGTGTGTGTGTGTGTGGGAGGGGGGGGGGCGGTCTGGGTGGTCAGAGGGACAGTTTAAATCGGCCGTCCAGACAGACAGAGAACATTTACCACATCAATAAGTGTGTGACCACAATGAAGCACTACAGCTATTACACCAGCCTCCTGCTGCCCTCTGCAGATCACACACACAGAGGAATCACTCTGAATCCACCCACAAAAGCATTCTTGCATAGTTACTGTTGCTATGTTGGACAAACTTTACAAAATGCTGGGAAAAAGAAACTAAACAATCTTAATGTTTTGCAGGTTGAACTGATAAACTTCTACACAACATGGTAACATGTTTAATGTCCTGTTGAGGAGCAGTTCTCCAGATCTTCCTGAAGGACAGTGTTGTTGTCTCTCATGTTCAGTCCAGTCTCTGTACCTGAGCAGTTCTCCAGATCTTCCTGAAGGACAGTGTTGTTGTCTCTCATTTTCAGTCCAGTCTCTGTACCTGAGCAGTTTGATAGTTCTGTGTTGGTTAATCCACACAGTGATCTACGTCTGAACCTTCAAGCAGAACAAAGCGTCTAACCTAAGACATGAAGCAGTGAAGAAACAGATGCAGATGATTCCAGATGATCAGGTGATTCGTTCGATCAAGTGACTGCTAAATGGTTGGTTGTCTAGAACCTTGTATTATTAGATATTTGCAGACTGTGTTACAAACATTTGTTCCTATTTCTTTCATTTAATCGACACATGACAAAGATAAAACAGTTTGACAGGAATAAAATTGGTTCTTGCATCGACTGGGTGATTCTGTGGGAAAATATATAGAAAGCCTCAATATTTTTGCACGGTACAGTAGGTGTATGTTATTTATGAAAGGGTTACAGAGCTGTAGGTTGATCTACACTGTGGTGTTATCAAAGTCGTGGATGAAAAGGATTTTTGGAAGAAAAGTTTGCAAGTTTGCAAAAAGTACTAATCCTACGAGAAAGAAAGAGATAAAGTGAAAAAGAGGGTAGCAAGTGAGTGTGGCCATAAATTTGGAGGGTAACGTGGGTGCACATGCTATAAACATTAATTTGGGGTTCACCAATGACCATTTAGTCCTGACCTTTTGACCTCGACCATACAATATGGCCACCAGGCTTTGGCTCAATAACCAGGCCTCAGTATTGATTAGACAAACAGTAACATGATGGTCGAATCAGCCAAACATCTGCTCGTCTGGGCTACATTTAATTCAGGGCCACATCTATCTATCTATCTATCTATCTATCTATCTATCTATCTATCTATCTATCTATCTATCTAAACTTATATATTTGTGCACTTTCTAACAGCACATAAAATATATGAACAATTTGCAAAATATGAGAAAAAATCTTTCAGTTGCATTAAAATACTTTTAATGTAATTATGCTTCTATTTCTTATTAGAGTTTCCTGAAGAACGGTTCTAGGTGAAGTGCTTTTCCTTCCCAGCAATTGTGTTCTGGGTTCAGTCCCAGCCAGGACGTCCTGGGTTCTTTCTGTGTGCCTCTTTGGGTTTCCTCCGGGAGCTCTGGTTTCCTCCCACTGTCCCAAGACCTCCACTACACTGATGTTACTCCATCATACGTCTGTGTGCATGTATGGGTCAGCGTGTGTGTTTGCTCTTTGAAGGACTGGCAACCTGCTCAGGGTGTGTCTCCGTCCTTTCACCACTGGGACTCCAGCAACCCAGTCCTGCATAAGAGTCTCAGATAATGGACATCTACATGGTTTGAGATGTGATTCTAATGGAGCATGTGTGATTTAGGCTTGAGAGGATGACATTAATGCCTGTACTATTCTGAGGGGAGATGCTCAATCTCTGGAGTAGAACCTGTTAAGAAATTATTACCCCGGACATGTAAATTTAGTCCATTCCAGATAGACGGACACTCACGCCGCATAACCTGCACGCACTAAAGCTTAAACAGTCCATCCACTCCTGCTGTCCACTTGTGTGGAATTCTTTCTTTATTCAGTGTAATAGCGCTGGTATATTACAGCCAGGGGACATCATTAATCTCTCTCACACGCCTCACCGTCCACCAGAGTTTGACCACACAGTAAATTAAAATACATTTCAGCTCGTGGCCAACCGTAGCCATTAAGAGCTAGTGACCACAGTTTTTAACGGTGCATTAATGGATGGGCACAGTGCTGCCAGGCCTCAGACCTGATCAATAGGTCCCAAAGTGAGCTCAGGCTCACTGGCGCTCCAGGCAGCGTCAGTGTGGCACCACAGCACCATCAACATTGTTCATTTGGCCCTTTTTACAATGCAAAGCAGTTTCACAGATCCCGGGTCTGAGCCCCTAGTGAAGAAATCGAGGGCAAAAGAGGCAAAGAGAACCTCCTTATAGTTGGAGGAAGAAATCTCAGGATGAACTTGTCCTACTCCTGTCAATGTTTTCATTTTTAACGCCATAAGACACCCCAAATATCTGTCCTACTTCTGATATTCTCAGAACAGAATCATTATTTTAGCTTTATATCCTCCATTATTTTTATGTTCCTTCACCTTCCCATCATCAGGACCCATTTCAGCCTAAATGAACAAAAGCACCCAAAAAAGACGTCCCTCTGTGTGTCCATCGATGCAGGACAGACGGAAGGAAATGTGAGAGAGAGGACAGGGAGAGTAGACGGTGGAGAAAAGGCGTGTGTTGAGTGTGTGTCCGTGACAGGAGAACTAGTAGAGATGTGGATGAAAGTGAAGCGGTGAAGATAATGTTGATTATTTTCAGTAGATTGTTTTTATTGGAGTTCAGTTAATGAGCTTCAGTCGACTCGAAACAGCCACTAGAAACGTCCTTCAAAGGATTATTTTTTTCCTTTAATACTTTGCCTACATTTCAGTGCTTTTCCAGCAGTGTTTGTTTTACACAAGTATCTGTACTTCTTTATTTTTAAGCTGAGAAGTTGCAGTTATTTTTGCGTTTATGCATTTTGCATATTTTCCCATTTTAATGTGATGCTGAACTGGACCTTCACAATGGAAGTGAACAGAATCACAGTGAAATTTCATCATCAAAGGACTAAAGACTCATAAATTAATCAAACTGAATCCCATCATGAGGTCAGGAATTAACTTCTGCAGTGAAGTTATTCGGCAACAGGAAGTTAAATGATTACACACATTTATAAAATCAGTAAAAACATCATGTTCGTGACTGTCTGGGCAATTGCATAAATACACAAACACACACACACACACGCTCACACTCAAAGCATTAAAACACCTCTGACTTGCCAGGGCATGGACTCCACGAGACCTCAGAAGGTGTG
>CM029391.1:16778655-16841155 GCA_017165825.1 Hepsetus odoe
TAAAAGTGGTGTCCCAGCATACAAGAGGAAATATCAGAAAGACAAGCTGAGATGGAGGGATACTTGAAACCGATGAAAGACTAGTGTTTTATTTTATGCATTTCTGAATCCAAATTAGTTTCAGAGCCCTGAAAACATCGATCAGTGGCGTGCAGTTGAACAACTGCATAAACTGCGGCTGCAGGTAATGAGGGACAGATTTAGAGCGGTGACTCTGAAGAGGTCCCACGCTGTCTGAGAGTCGGGCGGTGAAAAGTCCTGATTGTCTCTCTGGCTCAGTCATTTCCGCAGCCTTGGGAGGGAGTTGAAAAGGAGCGGAGGAGATCAATAACTCATTAGAGAGACACCATCAGCAGAGGCAGTGTGCCCTGAGAACTCAAACAAGCTGAGACTACAGAGAGACGTTCTCTCCCATTCAGCAGCTCGGTTCTGACCTAATCTCACCAAGCATTTGGAATTATATCAGACGGCTTGCTGGGTTTTAATGTCAGGAATAGAGTCATAGAAGAAGCAGTGGCCACTAAAGCCTAACCTTAACCAATCACAAAAGCTGAAGGCAGCCCTCATAGCTTCTCCATGGCATGCAGCATTGAACTAATAATAAACAAAGAATCAGAAATTAAACTAGGTATTAAGGATTTCTCTCTGCCTTGAGCAAAGTATTCCAAAGCTTACTCTGAGTTTTAACACATACATGCGACAGGAGAAAAAATTTTATATCTAAGGAGAAACCTTACATTTTTGATGGTTCTTCACACTCACTTATATCTCATTTTAACTTTTAAGAACCATCTATTGAAGGATCATTTAGAGCAATGGCTCTCAAAATGTTCCTCAATGAGCTCAAATGCTTTCTCTTCCTTATTGCTTTATCATTTGGAAGAATCTTTTCCATCTCTGAGCAACAGTTCATGATCCTGAACATGAACAGAGCCATGATCCTAAATAACCCCTCAATGAATGGTTCTTTTAAAAAAGAACCCTATTAATGAGATATTTCCAAATGGTACAGAAATAGGGAAGATAGAACATCTGGAGGGCTCTTAAGGAACACTTTGAGAGCCATGGCTCCAAATGACCCTTCAGAGTACGGGTTGCAGGACAGACATACACCAGTCCATCTCAGGTCAGACAAACACTAAAAAAAACACCAAAGGGGAAACTTTAGCACCTGATGTGCATGTTGTTGGACTCTGGAAGGAGCACCCAGTGGGAACCCATGTAGACCCAGAGAGCACATTTTATTTATCTTTAAATTTGTCACATCTTGTTTCACCAGCCTGTCTAAAGCCATGTTTTGGACAGTGATGCAAATATACTAAACATATATTTATAGTTATCTATTATGTCTGAAGTATTCAAATAAACTTAAGAACATCCTACAGTCCATCCTTACTAATCTGCAATCACCGTGGTGACCAACCACTCTCATCTCCACTCGCACAGCACCTCAGCCGATCATCCTGTATGATTAACACGTCACATTGGATTCGCTTATCGAATAATCATGCTGCTGCCTCTGGAATCCTGTGAGATTTTCTAATCACACCTGCTAACCGTGATTCATGAGTGATTCCAGGCCAGACTGCATCAGCTGAATGCCAACACAGAGCGGCATGTGTGTCTCACACAGCCTGGTCCCCATGGACACCATCCCGGTGCACTGATACCCTCCACATGGCTGCCAGCCTGTGCCACAGTCTGGGCACCATCCAACATAAGTGCTCTAAGTAGAGGGTCAGTTTCAAGCCACAGCTAACTGATGCTGAAGAAGGCTTTTACTGGTCACCATCTCCATTTTTAATTAGATATTTGTGAGGGTGAAGAACCTTTTAAAGTGTCTAGAGCCTCCACACAATGTAGATATTCTGAGAACAAAACCTTTACATTATTTGAAGATTCTTCAAACCTTTAAAAGGTTCTTTGCACACACGTATATCACATTTACTAAATTGGCATCTAAAGAACCATCCATTGAAGGGTTATTGGGGCAGAAGTTGTCTTCTGCAAAGACCTCCAGATTTTCTATCCTACTTTCTTGTTTACAGCTTGAATGTGTAAGGAACTGTTTGAGAGCCATTGCCTTCAATGGATGGTCATTTTAAAGTATCTAGAACCTCTATCCAATGTACGTTTTTCAGGAAGAAAGAGTACAAAACTCTGAGCTCTTTATAAAGTGCCTTGCACTCACATATATCTCCTATAGAAGTAAAACTTCTAAGTAAAAAAGAAGTAAAAAAGAATCCATTTAAGGGTTATTCAGGGTCATGGCTTGGTCATCAAAAATATTCTGAGAATGGTTCTTTAGAGATAATGTTCTTATTGATATATATTTGAAAACCTTTAAAATATGTCTAGAACCATAAATATAAATACATTATAGGATGAAAATTGATAGAAAAGAAGGTTCCTTAAACCTTTAAAAGGTTCTACACGTGTGCAGTACTTTTAAATAGAGTTTTTAAGGAACAAAAGAGGTTCTTCTGTTTGAAGTTACTAATGATTTAAGAACTGCAATGAAACCGATGTAGTCATGAGAGTTGAGGTCCATGCATGGAACCTAAGGGTTTACAGGGTTGAACCTATATGGCACAACGTTCACACATACACACACAGGCACACACACACAAACACACATAGACACACACTTTTTTGGCAAATGTACGAACAGCCCCCCACATGAGCCTCACAAAAGAAAGCTCCAGCACACAGGGAGGAGGTGGGTTCTCCTTCCATTGTGTAATGACCAGCATCACTGACATATGCTCCAGAAAAGAGAACGGCTGGAAGCCTGCTGAAGTGTCATAGCCCAGCGTGTGTTTGCCCCGTCCCGCACCATGATGATCGCTTATTCCCCTGCCACCACACATATGCTCAGGACATGAAGCAGTTGGACATGGCCGTGGGCTAAAGTGGGTCAGACCGCCACATATGGAGCCATACCCCACTGTGTCACCATCAGCTGAGCACAAACAACCACCACCAAGCTGCTTCCTTTGGAGACTTGACAGATATAATCTGGTGGCCTGCACTGCAAACACGAATAAAAACAAAACAATAAAAACCCTCTCGATCCAATCTAGGTCGTGGAGCTCAACGGAAGCCATCGCCATGCTCCCAGATGAAATGGATGTCTTCATCATTTAAAAAAATAATGCCCATGACGTGCCTTTGTCAGATGCTTTCCCCAGAACCGGCATAGCTGTTCCACTTTGAGATGAGCAGACCCTGTCATTGCCTCATAAAAAATGCCGGGCGCAATGCTTTATTCACAAGTTCTGAGGCATCTTGGTCCCTCCTGAGGTTCCACCACTTTTGCAACATTTAAAGAACATGACAGTACTACCCTTCGAAAAAAGAAAAATGACAAAGTATCCCTTCCAAGTAGCGAGAGCTTTGTAATCACCTCTGAAGGAATGGCATTTGCGGGACTTTGGGAATATCCTGGAAAAGAGAACACGTGCATCCTTAATGGTAGACAATTTAATTAGCAGCCTAAACCACACAAGTTTTTTGCACAGCGCCATACAATATTGAAGCTTGATGCAACTCCCAAGAAGGATCTCTGTTTCTTTGGTGTTAACCAGAGAACATTAATTATGGAATAATCTCAGGGTTCCTTGCAAAGTCAAGAGGGCCTGAGATGATCTGCAGACACCTTGGCCGCTTCCAATATTGAATTCTTTGGCAGTTTGATGTTTAGAGTTTGTAATTCTCTTGTGCAACGAAATATCTCGCGTAGCTGATGCCAAAAGCCATCTCGGACATTTTGGACAAGCCTACAGCTATTTCGTCAAATGGGTCCAGATGTGGCATCTTCGCCCTCCTGTTCAGTGTGTGAATCTGAGAATGTGTGGTGTGTGTTTACACTGCTGTATCTCTTGGAAAGAAGTCAAGTTTGCAGCTGTGGCTCCAAATTATTCATCGCCCTCTCTGCACCCGGGAGGAGCCACAGGTAGTTGATGAAGTGGCAGTGCCAAGCATCCCAACTGGTGAAGACAATGCGCAGCTGCTGGGAGTCAGCTCGGCCAGATGCAGCCTCCGCCGTGCCATGTGTTCCGAGTGGGGCAAAGGAGGAGGGGGGGTGGCAAGCTTGCCAAGACATTCTCATCTGGTGCCAACCCGATGCATTTTGGCACTCCCTTCGGTTTCAGTTCCCAGCTCGCTTTACTAGTATCCGAAAAGAGGTGCCTCTCTCTCTGGTTTGATGTTTTTTTTCTCAGAACCCTGCGCCAAGCAGACAGAAAGTTGGCGCCCGCTGCCGGACGTTTTACCTGCCAACGCGGGGGCCCTAGAAAAAAACGTCCTGGCTTGGAGCCCTGAGGTCTCTGCGGAAGCGGTTCGGGGGCGATCACCGCTCGGCTGGATGTCCTTTAGCCTTGCGTCCGCTCCCAAACCATGTTCCTTGTTGTGTTTCTGCATTTCCTAGAGGTTTGTGCCAAGAACATGGCCGTTCCTTGAAACCGAAAATGCTAAAACAGAAGGTACCCATGGTCATCTTCCAAGCGATCCTCAAAAAACATGCTCGGGCAGTGCATTTGAGTTCGGATCAAGGTTGAGATTTCAAATGCAAAGCAAAAGCAGAATCCAGTTGAGCTCTTTTCATCTTCTGGAGGGCACCCTCTCTCCCAGCATCTTCTTCGTGTGCGCATGGCTCGTTCGCTGGCGATACTACTCCTCAAACTGGAGGGGAGATTCTGAGACAAAGCTTCCAGTTTGCAGGAACATGCCATCCTCGTTTGCGGCAGAGGGGTTTAGGGAAGTGAAAACTTTTTGAACGAGTGCCATCTCTGAGCAGTCCTTATCTGAGGCCCGCGACTGCCAGCTGGTGGCTGAGTGTGCCCGTGCTGTGAGCCGATGCCAAAACCAGTAGGCTCGCGCCGAGACTGGCTAACAGCAGCTTAATGGCACAACACATGTTTAGGTGTCAGCCCGCTAATATGCTTGTGCCATCAGGCTGTTCCTGCTTGTCTGTTAGAACAAAGCTGGATCAGACTTTAGGCATTAGTTGTTGGCTTTCAGATTCTAAGATGAAGCCTTTTATTCATCAGTTTCACTTGAAGTTTTTTACAATTTAGGTGGTGTGATGACTGATTTATTTAAATAAATTCACTATATCGGTTCGTTAGTATACCCATGACAATTTAGGCTAGTTATACTATTATACTAGGCAGCAGCAAGGTGTACAACATCCATCATCTAAAGGAATGAGACAAACGTTTTACAAGCTGAACTGAAAGACATTGGCCTAAATCAGAACTGCATTTGAAATTGCTCCATGTTGCAGAAATCATGCTGTATTTCTCTTTAACCTCATTCTCAAGTCTAATATAGCAAATGCTTGGTAGCGATTACTGAATGAGTGAACCATTCTAGGTCAGTGGTCACCAGTGTTGCTTCACGGTATGTAGGTGGACTGGTGGATTGATAGTTTGCGACTGTGTGTGTTAGATTGTTTATCTGTGTGTCATGGGCTTGAAAGTTCAGGTTCAGGTTCAGAAAGTACAGTAAGTTTTGCCAAGTTTTCTATTGAGCTTAAGCCTCCTGGAGTGGATTTGAACCTTGACCTTTATTTTGGCTGGATCTCCATCAGTTTTAGTTTGTTTTTGAAGTGATAGATATCTGTGATCAAGAATGTCGATGGATAGCTCCAAATACAGAAAACGGCTGCATATTTTCACTTTTATTGATTTCCCTGCTCAAATACACATAACTATTTAGTGAACAGATGAACAAATTCATATAATCTAAGCTACAAAAATGACCAAAAAAATACAAACTAAGATGAAATTCCTCCAGGAATGGCAGATACTGATCTGAGTGGTCTTTCTCACAAATGACACTTTAGTTCTCTTTTAAATAAAATATTTATAGAATTTTCTAGAGATGTCTAGAGAAGTGTGCCATTAATTTATGCTGCACAGATGGAGTGTTTTGATTTTTTTGTGCATCGAAGAAATGTTTGTAGTTTTAAACAAAAGTGTGCGAAGACTGGCTACTTAGAACGTTCCTCTTGCTTTTGTTTCCCACCCGGAACCATAAAGAGGGCGTACTTCAGAGAGTCAGTTCAAGGTAAGAGGTTGGTTTAATTTTTAAAATTGCTCCTGTTTCCGTTTCATGTTACATCTTTTACAGCTGCCTGTTCATGTCAAAGCTTAATGTGTAAGATGATAACTGTAGAATGGTATTACTTTTCTATAGAAGGCTGTTTATTTAGTCATTTGTCCGCGGCGCTCTGTGTGTCACCGCTAATAGGCGCCGGGTGGCTCCCACTGTTTTCTTAAACAGACATAAACAGAAAAAGAAGCAGAATAAAATCAATCAATAAAATCACTTTCAAAGGGCTGACAGCTGGATATAAGCTGTTCATGCACCTTAAAAACATAAACGGTTGGATTCTCCCAACAGAAAGTCTTATAATTACTTATATTACTTAATTAGATATATAATAAGGGTTCCTTTCAGAATATTATAGTAAATTCTGTACAGTCACTATAGTTTATCACAAGAAGCTGCAGAGATAAGCATAAAGGTGTGCAGCCTTAAATAAATCAGCTATAGTGCAGGGGTTCCCTCAGATCAGTCAGGTGTGTTTTAGAGGCAAAAATGTAAAATTAGCACTCACACACACACACACACTCTTATCTTTCTGTGGTTTTCTGGATTTATTTATCATATTGCATGACAGATATTTTTGTTGTGTTCTAATTTCTAATTTAGTGCCTTCTTTTCTTTGGTTCTCATGTTTAATCTCTATAAAACACTTTTGAGCTGTATGTAAACATGAAAGTTGCTATGTAAATAGTTGTTGTTGTTATTATTATTATTATTATTATTATTATTATTAATAATATTTTTATTGGGAGGTTACCCATACCCCTTTACAGATTGAGAAAAATATACTCTGCTTTCTTTTACTTTTTTTCTTTGTGTTCAAGAAATAATATTAATCCATAAGTGCTCTCTACGTTCATGCTGTCGTTTTACATCTTCAGTCTCCACACTTTAGGACACAGTTCAGGATGGTCTTCCTGCTCTGCCTGCCCTAGAGCTCCCTGAATCATGCTGTATGTCCACGTGGCCGCTGTGAGGAGATCCTCATGGAGCTGTTTGCACTGCAGGACTGCTGGAGGATCACTTACGTGGGCGCTTGGGAATGTGATTCGAAGAGCCTTGATGTCCTCTGTCCTCAGAGCAGGAGACCAGGTCTCTCCTGTATTTTCCAGAGCCCTGGCTCATGGAGAAAAGGTGGCCATTATAGATCACAGTGGAAGCCACACTTATAGCTCTCTTTACTACAACAGCCAAAGCTTAGCGGGACAAATCTGCCAAGCTCTAGCCTGTGGGACTGGGGACCTGCAGGGAAAGCGTATATCATTCCTGTGTGCCAATGATGCATCGTACACAGTGTCTCAGTGGGCGACGTGGATGTGCAGAGGCACGGCTGTGCCCCTATACAGGAAACACCCCCCAGCTGAGTTGGAGTACATCATATCCGACTCTGAAAGTTCACTGCTGCTGGCTGGACAGTCCTATGCGGAGACCCTTGAGCCTCTGGCCCAGAAACTGGGGCTGCCCTGCCTCCATCTGCCTCCTACCTCCAGCCTGGACAGCTTGCAGGCAACAGACCCACCAGCTCAGTCCAGGGAAGACCTCAGTGATTGGGCAGAACGACCAGCCATGCTGATCTACACTAGCGGCACAACAGGAAGGCCAAAGGGAGTCCTCCATACACACAGGAGCCTGCAGGCGATGGTAAAAGTTCAGTTCTGTGCATGGAAATGCAGATCTCTGTTGATGTATATTAGTTCTTGATCAGAATTACTACAGGTGTTATGTTATTTTTTTTGGATTTATATTATTTTATTACCTCATGGTCATTCATTTTTGCTTGACCAATCTCTTTATTTGCATTTTTTTTTTGTTTAAATACTAACATTTTGTACAATATTTGGGGCAGTGGTGGTCTAGAAGTAAGATGATCAAATTTAAAGCATCATCTCAACAATTCCCTGATAAATGCTTTATTAAATATCAGTCTGACTTAAAACTGATTTAAACAGCCAAATTTGAGCATCTTTTCAATCAAGATATTATCGTTTTCAAGCAAACATCTGCCAACACCAACATGTCTCCCATATAACTGGTGCAACCCATACACCAAATCACAGTATACTGTTTATTTGTATTTACTCAAATCTCATAGTGTTTTTCTATGTAAATGCATAATTAGTAGCCACATAAATAGCTTCTTCATTGTAATTTCCCAGAAGCTTTTGGTGCAGTACTGCATGATATGGATAAAATATAATTATTGTGATTTATACTGTTACAGATTATGATTACAATGCAAAGCATTACAATTGTATCATTTCTTTTTTGGAATTAAAAAGGCTTGAAGTGAATATTAAGTTTCACTGCAGGACAGTATATCAGACAAGAATTATCTCTCTTAAAGGCGCAATAATAAAAACAGCCTGTTTGATTCTAATGGCACCTTTACAAATACTTTGAAGATGAATTGTCTTTCATGATAAATGACTGGCCAAAATAATTAGAATTAAATTAATATCTTGACTCCAGCCAGCCCTACTCACCTGGAGCTGTGATTGGTTAGTTGCTCATGTACATATTGCAGTGTTCTCAGTATTGAAGAGACCAGTATTGTGATTTACAGATGGTATATCATCTGTGACTCTGTAGTGAGGGTAGGAAGAAGCTTGAGAAGACCCTGTAGAGGTGGAGAACTGCTCTAGAGAGGAGAGAAATGGATGTCAGTAAGACAAAGACAGAATACTTGATTGTCAGTTACGGGGAGGACAGTGGAGTGGTTAGGATGGAGGTAGTAGAGGTGGTGAAGGTAAAGGAATTTAAACACTTGGGATCAAGAGTTCATAGTAACAGCGAGTGGGGAAGAGAGGTGAGAAGAAGAGAGTGCAGGCAGGTTGGAATGGGTGGAGAAGTGGGAGGAGGGATCTGTGACAGACGGGTACCAGTAAGAGTGAAAGGGAAGGGTTACAAGAAAGAAGTGAGATCAACTATGTTATACAGATAGGAAAGTGGTGAAGCTGGAGGTGGAGGTGAGTTAAAGAGATTTGTGTTGGGAGAAATGAGGATGGACAGGATATGGAACGAGTTGTGGGTTGGCTGGATGGTATGGAGACCGAGTCTATCAGGAGAATGATGTTTGAGGGTTGAGATACTAGGAAAGAAGAGGAGAGGATGGACAACAAGGAGATCTATGGATGTGGTGAGAGGACACTCAGGTTTTTGGAGGAGAACACAGAGGACAGGAAGACATGAAAGAAACATGTTTCTGCATCATTTCCTACGTTTTGACAACTCTTCCATTCGTCCCCAAAATAGTTCAAAATTTATGGTTGCTTGAGGTCAGTGTTGAAGCTTATGAGCTCCTACCGGTAGCGGCACTGCTGATGCTGCACGTCAGCCCCTGTTGTTGTGAT
Organism: Hepsetus odoe; assembly: GCA_017165825.1. Lineage (NCBI taxonomy): Eukaryota > Metazoa > Chordata > Actinopteri > Characiformes > Hepsetidae > Hepsetus > Hepsetus odoe. Next base: position 16,788,120 of record CM029391.1, read on the forward strand.
ATGACTGATAGGATGGATGGCTTTGAGGGAAAGCACCAGCTTTTCTCCTCTGCTGGTGCATAGAACAGCTTCCGAGCTCTCCGAAACAACCGCTCGAATGATTTCATTACAAGGGACACTCCAGGCACTTGTACCGTACATTTTCAACCAGAATTGACCTGCATGTCCAATTGAGCGGAAAACTAGATCGCTCTCAATTAAGGATGAGCTCTATTAGGCTGGGCCTTGGGCTGCGGTAATACTGTAGAAACATGTCCTTCACCTTTACAACCAAATCCCTCGTCGTGTTCCCTTTTATGGTCTTACTGCTTTAAGCTGGGCATGAAAGTACAGAGGTGGCGATAGACCATTTTTACTTGAGTAGAAGTAATGATACTTCTTTACTCAGTAGAACCAAGTGGAAAAGTACAGATTCTGAGATGTATTCAGAGTATAGAAGTAGAAATTATACTTTGAAGGAGATCGCTAGGTTCTGTTTGTACAAATCGAACTGAAGTTCACGTCATACTGACAGAATTCATACTATTAAACCAATATTGAACTGATACTGATATGGAGTGATGGATCGGCGAGCCCTCGTGGAGACCATGTGAAGGAAGTTTATATACAGGATTTAAAAAAAGGAAGCCATTCAGAAGACACTCAGCAGAAGGTTAAAAGGCTACTAATACACTCTCCATCTCTCTTTCAGATCCAGTGCCTGGTGAGTGAATGGGCCTGGAGCAGAGACGATGTGATTCTACACACTCTACCTCTCCACCATGTGCACGGCATCGTGAATAAGCTCCTGTGTCCGCTGTGGGTGGGAGCCACCTGCATCATGCTGCCCGAGTTTAACCCTCAGAAGGTGTGGCGGCACTAGATTTGGCCAAAAATCTCTCCTTGCCCAGCATAAGTTGTTACTTCGCAGTTGCATAGCCTTTCAGGTGGTTGCTAGGATGTTGCCAAGATTTATTTTATATTTCATATAAATATATTTTTACCATTCATTGGCACAGTGTTGCTTTGTAGTACCAAAGAGTTGCCAAGGTATTGCTGTGGTATCAAGTGGGTCAGTAGGGTGCTGTGGGATCCCAGAGTTTGATCACTTGGGTGTCCCTGAATGGTTGCTAGGGTGTTGCTATAAGTGCATGCTTTGATGTTTTATTTTTTCCTTGTAAATCCAGGCATATTTTAATCTGCAGCAGGGTAATTACAGTACTAGTAGGGTGGGCTTCCACTGCCTGGGTGGCTCAAAGGGACAGTGCTCTTGAGTCCTGAAGGTGTGTGTGTGTGTTTTGGGGGGAGGGGGGTGTAGGAGGTGGTGTTTGTTCAGCCTTATCGAGGAGTTGTCAGAGAGCCGCACTAATTGTAGCCACGTTGCCGTGCTGCCACTGCCATGGGGGGCGTCAATACCAGTGGCCAGGAGCTGACAGACCAAGGGTGTGTGTGTGTGAGTGTGTGTGTGTGTGTGTGTGTGTGAGTGAGAGAGAAAGGGAAGGAGACTAGACTGTCACAGTAAGTGTTTTTGTGTGTGTGTGTGTGTGTGTGTGTGTGATGGATTGCCTTGTGTGGCTTTGTATCTGACGCTCGCTCCGGGTAAGGGCCTCAGAAGCAGAGCAATCGATGGACTGACATTGAAGAATGATGCCGCTGCTGTGTAAAAAGAAGGGGGGGGGGGCTTCCACAGCAAGAGGGGGGGCTTTGAGGTCCAGGAGATTTTAATGGGTGTCAAGGTACAGACTGACAGCGAAGGGCTGAAGAGGACAACAGTCAAAAACAAGAGCAAGAAGAAGAAACTGACGCTTTTTCCCCCTGATATGACCTTGGATGGTTTTTAAATGACTTAGCTGAGAAGATCATGCTGAAAGTTTGAACAATTAGAGAATTTCCCTTTAAACCTTTGGTCAAAAGTCTTTTAAACTGTCTTTTTAATAATCATTTGAAAAAGAAAAGTGTCCGATCATTATGTATAACTCTCTATTTAGACCAGGGAAGGCACTAAATGAAGCTTAAATACAATCATAGGACCAGCACACAGCAGGAGCGTTCATCACTGAAACTGTAATTTTAGACAAAGTTCAGATCAGATTAGATTAAGGGTGTGATGGACTGGAAACCTGTCCAGGGTGTCCCTGTGAGAGCTGTGATAGACCTCAACACTGCCAGTGACCCTAATGAGGACAAGAGGCTAAGAAAGTGAGTGAGTAGATTATGGCATTGGTGGCCTAGTAAGGATCTGGTTCAAAGATCACAAGGTCATGGGTTTGAATCCCGGACCAGTAGGTTGCCTCGAGGTTCCCTTGAGCAAGGTACCTTTACCATCAGTGCTCCAAGGGCACTGTATATGGCTGCCCAGTGCTGCTGTCATTAAGCAGAGTCTGATAAAGAGCTAGATGTGCAAATAGTATCCCAGGAAGTAGCAGGAAACACAACATAAGTGAAGTTGTGTTACAGTGTGTACAGTATTATAGTCAGTGGCGCACACACACACACACACACACACACATTCACAGACTGTGAGGTGACCTTGGAAGGTTTTTGGGGGGAAAAAAGCCTCAGACAGTTCAGTGTTTGTTCTCTCCTCTGTTTGTTCTTTTCTCGCTGGCTTTTTTATTTACAACACAGGGTTCAGGAATTTTTAATGAAGCAGAAAATCGATAGGTGCAGCGCTGTAGTTTCTCTGAGCTGTTTTAGTGTTCACTTCAAGTGGAACGTTTTGAAAGATGAATAGTTTCATTTTCACTCAGTAAAGGAGTCTGTCATCAAAAATCTAACAAAAAAAGTGGGAATTTTCTAATGATTCTGCAAAAAAACATAGCCCCTGTGTCTGCAGACGCTTTAATAGAAATGATCCCTGGGCCGCTACTTAGGACGGGTTTTATACACTTGTTGAGATCAACACACGGATGAAGAAAAAAAACATGAATCCAGCCAGATGAAGAATACAGAGGATTGTTCAGGTTATTCTGGAGTGAGAGAGAAAGGAAGAGGCGAGGGACAGATAAAGGGAGTCCAAAAATTTTTGATGAGAAAAAAAAAAGTCATTAAGAGACAAAGTCTGCTAGGGAGAGAAAGAGTGAAGGAAATAAAGAAGGGAAGAAAGCAGCCGAGAGAGAGAAAGGGAAGAAAGAAGCAGAGGAAGAGAATGAGAAATGAGGACATAAAAAGTGTGTGTGTGTGTGTGTGTGTGTGTGTGTGTGAGGATGAGACCGAGGGAGGCTGATAAGAGGTAGAAAAGCAGTGAAGCAAGAAATAATGAAATAGAGAGAGAGGGAGAGAGAGAGAGAGAGAGAGAGGCAGGCAGGAGGAAAAGAGAGAGTGTGTCTGTGAGTGTGTGGACGGGGGTCTCCCGGGGGGACAGAGTGAAGGAGAATCTGTCGTTCACCTTCAATTAATTCACACTTTTCTCTCCCTCTGTGTTCTGGAGGGGCAGCCAGCCGTGCTACCGCCTCTGTGACGGACTGCCAGCTCCGTGTGTGTGTGTGTGTGTGCGTGTGTGTGTGTGTGTGTGTGCGCGCACACGAGAAAGTGAGTCACTAAATGAGAGATGGTGGAGTCCACACACACCTTTTTTTTTTTTTTTTTTTTTTATCAATGTGCACGTATTCATTCTTAATATAGCTCAAAACCAGAAAACTCTCACTCACTCTTTCACTCTTTTTCTGAGCCACTTGTCCTGATCAGTGTTGCGAGCGGTGCTGGAGTCTGTCCCAGCAGAAAGACAAAGACACTCTGGACAGGTGGCCAGTCCATCACAGGGCAGACACATAAACACACACACTTTTTCTCATATCTCTTTCTCTCTTTCTTTTCACTTGTTTATTTTGTTTCTCTCTTTCTCTTTCTTTCAATTTGTCATTCTCCTCTCTCCCCCCCTTTTCTCTTTCTTTCCCCCTTGCTTACACTCTTTCTCTTGTACTCTTTTTGTCATTCTCCTCTTGTTCCCTGTGTCACGTGTTTATTCCTTCTCGTTTTCTTTCTTTCTCACTTGCTGACATTCTTTTTCTGTTTTATCCTCTTCTCATTCTACACTCTCACTCGGTTGCACTTTCTCTTTGTCATTCATTCTTTTTTATTTCCTTTCATTCTCTTTGTTTCTCACTTGCTTACACTTTTGTTTTCTTTTTCTCATGCTCCTCTCTTTCTCACTTTTTTCTTTTTTGTTCTTTGTCTTTCATTATCTTTCTCATCTTTCCTCTCTATCTTTCTCAATTACTTACACTTTCTTTTTGATTCTCTCTCCTCTCTCTCTCTCTCTCTCTCATTGCTGTTCTCATTCTTCTCTCTCTCTTTTTCCCCCACTCCCACTGGGTTTCTTTTTCATTCTATTTCTCACTTGCTTACACTCATTCCTCATTTTCTCTTTCTCCTCTTTCTTTTCTTTTGTCACTCGGCTTCTCTTTTTCCTCTGTCTCTTTCTCAGTTACACTTACACAATCTCTCTCTCTATCTCTCTCTCCCCCTCTCCCCCTCAGGTGTGGGAGAGGTTGTTGACTTCTAAAGCTCCGATTGTGACGGTGTTCATGGCTGTTCCTACAATCTACTCCAGACTGATCCAGCACTACGAGCAGCACTTCACCCAGCCGCACGTTCAGGACTTCATCCGGGCCGTGTGTAAAGAGAGGATCCGGTACACACTGCTCTTCCAGCGCGCACACTTTTGTTAATAAAGAAAAGAAAAAAATGCATGCAAACTGGTAAAGACCAGCTAAAACACATTATGACCCAAAAGCATTATTTTATGCTTCAACTTCAGAGTTTTTGTGGCAGCATCAGTCAGCTGTCCACATAAACTAAAACAGAAGAGCTCAAATTCTTTTCAAAACGGGTTAGAACAATTGAATTGAAGGAAGTTGAAGAGAAAGTGAATGACCGTCGTCGCACAGCACACAGTGACACACAGTGAAACCCTGCAGCAGGGGGCAGCTATACCCATCACCCGTGGAGCAGTGATGGGGATGATACTTTGCTCATGGATGCCTCAGGGCAACCTACTGGTCTTGGATTGGAACCCACGACCACACATTTAAGCCCCTTTTTCCAGTTTGCTTGAGATCCAGTTGCTCTTGTACAAAAAAAGAGAAAATACACAAAAACTGATCCCAGATCAGCAGTCTTGCTCCTGAGGCCCTTTATGGAAACAGACAGTTTTGTAAAAAGGCTCCACGGTGAAGTTAAGTTTATCACTGACGGTCATACTGAGACTTAAACCACATCCACAAGTCTGCTCCACCTTAATGAAGATCTGGATGAGATTTGGGCTGCGAGGTTTTGACTTCTAGTTTAAGAAACGTGTCTCCTGATTCCTGTTCCAGGCTGATTGTCTACATCTGGGGAAAACTGTTTGTTCTCCATCCAGGTTGATGGTCTCCGGTTCTGCGGCTCTTCCACAGCCGGTTCTGGAGCGCTGGCGTGAGATCACAGGTCACGTCCTGCTGGAGCGCTATGGGATGACAGAAATCGGCATGGCGCTGTCCAACCCACTGAAAGGACCACGGATCCCCGGTAATTATCATTTTACAGAAAACATGTGAAGCTACAGAGGAGCAAAAACAGTCCTAAGCTTCAAGAGGAAAGTTTGAAACAAATGAACTTACATCAGCAAGTTTTGTTTCACCATTTTCTCCCAAATTCCTGGTCTGTTCACGATGAAAGCTTCACTTAACCTAAAGGGTGACTACTAAATTAACTTCACTGCTTCACTTTCATCCATGTCTCTACTAGTTCTCCCATCATGGACGTCACGTCACTAGTAGAGACGTGGATGAAAGTGAAGCAGTCAAGTTAATTCTTCAATGCACGCCTTTTCTCCACCGTCCACTCTCCCCGTCTTCTCTTTTACATCTCCTTCCGTCTGTCCTGCACCGATGGACACACAGAGGGACGTCTTTTATGTGTGTTTTGGTCCATTTCTACTGAAACGGGTCTGGATGTTGGGAAGGTGATGGAGAATAAAAATAATGGAGGCTTCAACTCCGATGTGAGTAAAGTAAGGAGTCTGTTCTGTTTGAGTTCAAATTAAGTACCGATATCAGACCACTCTACAGTAACAAAGTGTTTGTACTTTGTCACTTTGCATCTCAGTTGAACCGTGAGGATATATGTAATGAAGAAAGTAAGTTTCGGCAGTGAGACACGCGTGAGCGTCGCCTCGCGGGTTAATTGTGTGTCGTGTTGTTTCTCTGTCATGCGTCTCCTGGTTTGAAGCTTTGTCTGATTCTTTCTCTCTGTTGTTTTTGGTGCCAAACAAACAGTCCTGTGATCTGAAAAGCGCTTGACTCTTGCACAGACACGACAACCACAACGGCAGAGACGCATCCCCAAGGCTTATGGGACACTGGATCGTCTCCGTGGTGACGTAGATCAAGCCAGAACTGTCTGCTCCTGCTTGTTCTGCATTCGTCGCGATCAAAGCCGTTAAGTGCATCCATTGCGGGGTTGGCTTTGTTGTTGTTGTCGTCATTGTTGTTGTTTGTGTTTCTTGCGGATGAGCTTCAAAGCTGGCGGGGCCGACGACGGTGGTTGTGCAGCTCAGGCGGAAGCTAATTAATCCTCAAGCGGTTCGTTCAGGCCGCGGTTTTAATAAAAGCTGCATCAGTAGGAGCTCGGAGGGAGAACTGCTGGAGGGTTCCCTCACTCTCGGATAAAAGAAGGTCACACCTTCACACTCCACCGCTGCCACCTCTGATCATTTAAGAGTCGAGGAAATGAGGACATTTCCTTCCTTCAGAAGCACCTTTACTTTAGAAACATTCCAACTTTTCTTGCGGGCACGACATGTTTCAGACCTCCTCGTGGATTTTTAAACCCTTAGAAGAGCTAAGAAAGTGTTTTGGCTGTTTGTGTATCACTGTATTGTCTTGTAAGTTTTTTTGCTTCGTTTTTAAATTTAGGATTTTACTGTCTTTTACTATCTTTATTAATTTGTTTGTTTATTGACCAATGTGGAAAAATTAACCGGTTTAAGAATAAACCAGAAATCTATAAAATCTATAAAATTATTATTTTTTTTTTTGTAAAAGTCACCTGCTTTTATCAGAAAGGTTTAATACAAAAATTAGTGTTGTTTGGGTTTTAAAACCCCACTAATGTTGAATTAATACATTTTAAATGAATGTAATTAATTAATGTCAACTTCCATATAAGGGGTTGTTCTTTGTAACCATGGAGATTGACCAGTGTTGCATTCAGTACAGACATTAAACTACTTTAACGTTTATAACGGTTTATTCCAACACTCATAAAGTGTGCTTCAGCCAGTTTCCCCCTCAGTGACCGTGGTCCTTGGGAATAAACCTTTAGAAATGTCCCTGTGTTGTTATGTCAGTAGTTATGAAAGCCTGATGCAGCCTTATGAACACCATCCTTCACCAAGCGTCACCAAAAAATTAATAAAACATGAGGAGGGGTGCACAAAGTTTCCCACAAAGACTTTTTTGATTGATTTATTTATCCATACAATACATAATCTAGTCTTCCTACTACTTTTTCAAATCTTCCTATCTTTTCACCCTGTCATCATGTCCGCTCTCTCTCTCTCTATGCCGCTGGCATATTTATCACCATCTTCTTTCTCTCTTTCTCCGCTTCCTCTTCTTCTTCTACTTTATGCTGAGGGGCATCAGGGGCTGCAGCTCTTTACCCCTTGGGCACTGCTGACTGCAGTAGTGTGTGAGGGGGTTTGAATAAAACATGACGGGGTGTGTGTGTGTGTGTGTGTGTGTGTGTGTGTGTGTGTGTGTGTGTGTGATTGTGTGTGTGTGTGGTGGGGCGTGTGGGTTTTAATGAGGGTTCAGATGAGCTCGGAGGTGGAAGCTTGTTAATGCGCAGCAAAAGAGCCGTTGGTCTGCCTTTTCCTTTTTGGACTGAATAAGGCAAGCACCCTTTATATGCGCGCGCACGCACACGCATGCACACACACACACGCGCACGCACACACACGCACACACACACACACTTAGGCTTTACATTCCCTTTGACCACTGTTTATCGTACCTCAGTCCAGTAAACTGTTTAAAATCAGGTCATCATCCAGTTATTTAAACATGCCTCCATTTCTTACACAGGTTCATCTGCACGCACACACACACACACACACACACACACACTTTGTGTGATCTCCAAAGTAAAGCAATGACCAGTAGAGTAACATCACCGTGCCAGTGGTCTGGGGGATTAAAGCCTCTTTTCTTGTTTGTACTCGCTTTGGTGGTTGGAGAGTCCAGACGGGTACCAGTGAGGTTTACAGGACAGTAGTGAGACCAGCTATGCTGTACGGGTTGGAGACGGTGGCACTGTTTGAAATGCTGAGATGTTCATTGGGTGTGACGAGGATGGACAAGATTAGAAATGAGTATATTAGAGAGACAGCACAGGTTAGACATTTTGGAGACAAATTTAGAGAAGCAATGTTGCGTTGGTTTGGACGTGTCCAGAGGAGAGATGAGGATTATATCGGGAGGAGGATGTTGAAGATGGAGCTGCCAGGAAAGAGGCAAAGGGGAAGACCAAAGAGGAGGTTTATGGATGTGGTGAGAGAGGACATGCAGGTGGTTGGTTTGAAAGAGGAAGATGCAGAAGACGGGAGGAAATGGAGACAGATGATCTGCTGTGGCGACCATGGGGCAGCGGTGGCCTAGTTGTTAGGGAGTTGGCCACAGGTTCGGAAGATTGTGGATTCAAACCCCTTACCAGTAGGTTGCCCTGAGGTACCCTTGAGCAAGGTACCATCCCCGTCACTGCTCCCCGGGCGCTTTCATAGCTGCCCCTTACTGCACGGTGTTTGTGCGCATGGGTTAAATGCAGAGGTCCAGTTTCATTGTGGTTCACCGTGTGCTGTGCTGTGACCTTGCAATGACCAGAATAGTCACTTTCACTTTAAACGGGAGCAGCAGAAAGAAGACAACGACTCACTTTGTTGGTTAAAAGCATCTTAGTTTTTTTTTTTTATATCCAAAACTTTTAAAGATGGAGCCGAGTCTCACGGAAAGAGTAGAAATGCACAGCACTAACATTCTCACTCATGTTTCACTCATTAGTCTGCATGTATGTGGGTTCTTCGCACTGATAACCAGAACATGTGTTTTCTTATAGCTGCTGAAAAATTACTGACTTACTGGAAAATGGGCTTTTATATATATAAGCATGTGTATAAGTATTCACAGCCTTTGCCGTGACACTCAGTAGTGAGCTCAGGTACATCCTGTCCCTGCTGATCTTCTTCAGATCATCTACAACTTCATTGGAGTCCACCTGTGGGGAGTTCAGTTGATTGGACATGATTTGGAGAGGCACACACCTTTCTGTATAAGGTCCCTTAGTTGACACTGCATGTCAGAGCACAAACCAAGCCATGAAGTCCAAGGAACTGTCTGTGGACCTCAGAGCAGCATTGTATTGAGGCACAGATCTGGGGAAGCCTTCAGAAAAATTGCTGCAGCATTGAAGGTCCCAGTGAGCACAGTGGCCTCCAAATGGAACAAGTTTGGAAACACCGGGACACTTCCTAGAGCTCTGATGAAACAAAGATTGAACAATTTGGCCTGAATGCCAAGCATGATGTCTGGAGAAAACCAGGTGCCGCTCATCACCTGGCCAATACCATACAAGCATGGTGGTGGCTGCATCACTTGGAAATGTTTTTTGGAAGCAGGACCTGGGAGACCAGTCAGGGTTGATGGAAAGATGAATGCAGCAGTATACAGAGACATACTTGAAGATCACCTCCTCCAGAGGGCTCTGGGCTTCGGACTGGGGCTCATCTTCTCCTTCATCAAGGTTCATCTTCCAACAGGACAACGACCCTGAGAACACAGCCAACATAACAAAGGAGTGGCTTCGGGACAACTCCGTAAAAGTCCTTGAGTGGCCCAGCCAGAACCCAGACTTGAACCTGAGCATTTCTGGAGAGATCTGAAAATGGCTGTGCATCAGTGCTCCCCATCCAACCTGATGGAGCTTGAGAGGTTCTGCAGAGAAGAATGGGAGAAACTGCCCAAAAATGTGTGTGCCAAGCTTGTAGCATCAAACTCAAAAAGACTTCAGGCTGTAATTGCTGCCAAACGTGCTTCAAAAAGGTATTGAGTAAAGGCCGTGAATACTCATGTTAATTTTTATTTATTATGACTTTCAGGCCAGACTGAATAATATAAAGTAGGTACAGAGTGATCATTTTAGTGTCCCGTCCTATAGTACTGCTAGTTATTTAGAATCACCAGCCAGTCGTTTGAGACCTTCTGGATGTTCTAAACTTCATTCTTCACAAAACCGGCGTTATTAGAGCGTATATTTACAGCTGATTGTGGTTTATTTTTTAACAGTGCCGTGCATCACTGCAGAAATGTTTGTGTGTCCCTAGGTGCGGTTGGCACGCCGCTCCCTGGAGTCGAAGTGTGCATCGTCATGACGAACACCACCAGCACTACCATCGCCAAGGGCAACAGCAAGGAGTCTCAGGTAACTTCCTTTAACTTCCAGTTTAACTCCCAACTGCACTGAGCTCAAAACACACACCGTTACAGGCTTTTTCTTGGCAAAGCACAGACCAGGTGAAAGGAAAAATTTACTGGACAGTAAATAGTAGCTGAGACCAGCTATGTTATACGGGTTGGAGACGGTGGTGCTGATGAAAAGACAGGTGGTGGAGCTGGAGGTGTCAGAGTTGCTGAGATTAGCGTAGGGAGGGATGAGGACAGACAGAGTTAGGAACAGGTTTATTAGAGGGACAGCTCAGGTTGGACAGTTTGGGGACAAAGTCGGAGAGGTTAACTTAAAAAAAACAGACAATCTTAGGCAAACTGTTGAATTAAATTCATTGAAAATATTTGAACTTTTAAGTTGTTAACTTTTTAAAGCATTGGGTCTTTTTTTAAGTAGTATCTTAAGTAATATCTTCTGAGTAGGTCTAGTGAGACTGGTCTAGTCCCAGATTTGTCCTCGATGCTCCTTCACACAAAACAGTTCACTTCCATCAGCAGCTCCTGATTTAATGAAGCATCAATTCCACACAGCAGGTACTGCAGGAACTTGTACTGGTGTTACCTGAGACGAGATTAAACAAGATTCTGAAAAACATTAAATCCCTGCTTAATGACTATGTTTGTGGTTTAATGTATGTATTAATTAGCATTAGTGTTTTCTGTATAAATCAATGCTAATTGCCCAGAAAAAAAGCTTTTTTAATATATTCTTCCCAGGCGACTAAAACGTGTGTGTAATACAGTATTGACCCACATCCCAACAAGCTATAAAAGCAAGCCTGTGTTTGTGTGTTCTCTCAGGTAAAGCCTGGTTTAGAGGGCAGGGAGGGGGAGCTGATGGTTCGAGGTCCGTCCGTATTTCAGAAGTACTGGAACAAGCCTCAGGAGACGGCAGACAGCTTCACCAAGGATGGCTGGTTCAAAACGGGTACTCCTCTTTATTCCCCCTCCACTGTTCGCACACTTCACTCGGCATGAAAGGATGTTCATGATCACACACACAGGTACACACACAGCAGTGGTGCTAGCCACCAGTGTGTGTGTGGGGGGGGGACACGTGTGTCATGTGGGATGTGGAAGCTCCAATAACAGTTTGGTGTTTATTTGTTTATTGCTTGTTGGAAGATGTGGAAGGTTTTTATGTAATCCTGTAATTCCTGATTGATTACATTTGTGTAAATTTTGCTGCTGTTTAAACCTTAACACATCAACCTTCTTCTTTCTGGACTTCACATAAAATTGAGGGATGCTAGACTAACGGGGTGGAAACAGAAGAAATTGTAGAGAGGGGTTTTGTAGCGATGAAGAATAGAAATACAAATAAAACAAGATAAAAGCCGAGGAGGGGCGGAGGAGTAGAAAGGAGACTAGAAAAGAGGGAGAGCAGAATGGGAATGCGGAAAGAGAGACGGCTGAGAGGAATACAGAAGGAGTGGGGAAACAGAGAAAAGATGAGGGTAGAAAGAGAGCAGAGGGGAATCGAGAGAGGGAGAGAGATCAGAGGGGAATAGTAAAAGGGAGGAGGAAGAGAAGAGTAGAGCGTGAGCAGAGGGGAATAGAGAAAGAGAAGAGAGGAATAGAGAGAGAGCAGGAAGAAAGCATGAGAGAAAACGAAGAGGGATAGAGAGAAGGAGAGAGAAGGGAGGGGGATTCAAAGACTCAGGGTAAGAGAGCAGAGTGGGAGAGAGAGCGAGTGAGTGACAGGGATGGAGTGGAGGAGGCAGAGAAAGAAAGACACAAAGTATGTGTGTGTGTGTGTGTGTGTGTGTGTGTGTGTGTGTTCGTTCGTGTGTGTGTGTTCGTGTGTGTGGCTGGTTGTAATTGGCTGAGGGGCTGGAAGGACAGGGTTGCAGCGCTATTCGCTGCTGTCACACTCCATTACACACAGCCACCCTGTAATGAGTCACAGTGCAATCAGCTCCCAGCAGACCAGGCCTGCAGCCACCAGCAGTGTGTGTGTGTGTGTGTGTGTCTGTGTGTGTCTGTGTGTGTGTGTGTCACTTTCCTGCATCCTTTCCTTCGTCCCATCTCATAAGGTTGCTGGTCAGTGTTAAAGGAAAAGTCCACCAAATTCTCAACCTTTCTGCAGAATTCAGTAACTGAGCGTTAAAGAGACGTCCTGGGTGAGTTTGCTGTGATGCCTTCACAGTGGTGGTGAATGGAACCAAACATCACACACACCTTCCTATTTCCTCTCCTCTCCACACCCACCAGTGAACCTAAATGTGTGTTTTCATAGGAAGGTGATGACGTGGAAATACTGAATCTGAATTCAATCATTTGTCTCACTATGTTCTGTACTATGTCCCCCCCCCCCCCCCCCCACCGGGTTTAGTTTTAGGGTCAGAAACTCCAAACAGGCAGCGTTTCATGGAATAACTTTCTGGAAGGGAGCTTTTAGGGAGTCACTTAAGGTGAGAATTCTCCGATATTGTCAGAAATTGGGTGATTTCTTTTTTTTCCCCTCTCTGATTAGTCTCAAAGTGAAGGAAGGAGTTTCTCGACCTCGTCGCAGTCGTTTCTCCGTTTTTTTTTTCCCTGTTTATGTGTATCTGCACGATTCTGTGGCCACACTGTGGTCAGGATGTGTCTGGGAGGGTGTAGGACCTGATAATGCTGTGGTTTGGACCTTTTGTCCCACTGTCCAAGAGGATGGAACATTAGGGTGAGACATGTTGGGGTCCAAACCTTATTTAAGAGGGTTTAATCAGTGTCCCATGTAGGGCTGACAGGCACACTCAGTGGACCTCAAATCTGACTGCCATGCTGAAGAAAATAAGTCGTGTGTAAATTGTGTGTATATGTGTAATTCTATATAAAGAGAGAAATGGCGTGAGGGAGAGGGAGAGAGAGAGAGAGATAGAGAGAGAGAGAGAGATCAGATCAATAAGGCCTCCTGTCCGCCTGACTGTGTGTTTAATTGTGTGAGTGCGGCCGCTGGCTCTGACCGGCACCTCTATGGAGGATCTGTCACTTGCTCTCCACCGTTCACTTTTTGCCAATCTCCACACTCGTTTGTTATCATTGATTTTCTGTGTGTTCTTTAGTGTCATCCTCTCTCTCCCTCTTTTATCCCTCTCTCCTGCTCTCTTATACCCGCCCCTCTCTGTTATTTTCTGTATAGCACTCTTACATGTCCCTCTTTCTCCTGTTCTCTTTTCTGTCTCTTGTTCTTCCTTTTTCTTTACTTTCATCCACACTGTGCCTTTTTGTGCTCTCTCTCTCTCTCTCTCTCTCTCTCTCTCTCTCTCTCTCACACACTTACTCATTCTGTATATCTCTTTTCCATTTCCATCTTTCTCTGCCTCTTGTTTTTCCTTACTCTCCTTCTCATTCTCTGTCCTCTTTCTCTTTCTTTTTCTTTTATCCCCCCCCTCTCTCTCTCTTTCTCTCTGCTTTTCATTCTTGTCCTACTTTCCTTCACTCCGTTTCTTTCTTTCTTTCTTTCTTTCTTTCTTTCTTTCTTTCTGTGCTATCTGCAGTGTTCTCTCTCTGTTTAACTGGCTGTGCTGCACGTTGGCCATTGCTCGTTGGTGTATGGGTGGGAGAGAGAGTAAGAGAATTAAACTGAGTGAAAGAGAGAGGGAGTGAAGGTGAGAGAGCGAATGAAAGAGAGGAAGCGAGGGAGAGAGCATGTTAGTAGAGCACTGAACTAAACAGAAAAAGAGAATGACAGAGAATTAAGAGAGGGAGCTGGAGTCCAGCTGGGCTCGTCCACTCTGGCGGGACAGCCCTTTGTATTTTTCCCAGAATGGATTACGCGCCGGGAAACAATAAATAAATAAATTAATAAATAAATAAGGGGTGGGGGGGGGGCGTGGAGGAAAAGCATTAGCGATTTTCCAAATGCTGCTCGCTCATACTTATGAATAATGGAGGCGTGCTAAAAGTTGGTCGTGCTCGGCCAAGCACTGCTCTGGGACTGCGCATTAGAGCGAAGGATTGTAAATAACGGGGCTGGGCTGGAGGTGGGGGGTGGGGAGGGGTGCTGGGATGAGGGGAGAATGTTAACTACCCGTCCCCCCCCCCTTCTCAGGGAAGGTCAGGATGGGCTGACGGTCTGATCGGGCGAGGGATGGAGGTCTGGACTGTTAATGATGCGTGTCCATTTCTCCAGTCTGCTTCACTTTGCCTACCTGGAGAAAGGTAGCAGATACCTGGGTGTAATACAAATGAGCAAGTTCTTCTTGTTCTTATTTTCCTTTGTTTGGCGGATCGCAGACCAGTAGGTTGACTTGAGCAAAGTACCGTCCCCATCGCTGCTCCCCGGGTGCTGGATATGGCTGCCCCCTGCTGGACGGTGTGGGTTAAATACAGAGGATGCTTATCACTGTGGTTCGCCGTGTCCTGTGCCGTGTTTCACAATGACAGTCCATTTCACTTTGATTTAGACAGTGACAAAAGATGGATTAAGTAAGAATCTGCAGTTTTGCCAAATATTTATTTCAACAGAATAAACCTGCAGTCTTTAAAATGTTCTGACAGTAGGAGCATTTTTATTTCTTTCAAAAAGAAGCAAAAAAAAAAAAAAAACAAGCAAAAAGTTTCTTCTTTTTTCAAAAAGGTGCTTGGCTGAATGTGTATAGTATAACTGTTGTTGTTATTCCAGCATTACACTCTCTCTCTCTGTGACCCTGGTCCAATACTTCCCTCAGGTCACCTTAGTGTCCTCCTCTGATGTCCACCCCCCTCTGCCTGAGCACTGCCCCCCCATGGGGCAGGTCAGCACTTTAATCAAAACAACAGCTCGACTCACTCTGTCTTGCTGGCAGTTCTCCACTATTTCAATCCAGTAGAACAACCACGATGATATGATTATGATACAAATGCGACAAAGATGGTAGGCAATTATGAATAATTGATGAATAAACCTAGTAACAGATTATCACTAATAATTCATGAATAAAGATATACAATACTGATCACCGCTCCTTTCTTTATATGTTCTATGAAAAAGAGACACTATGGGCAGTCACTTATGATGTGTAAAATCCTGCCTAAACAAAAAGAGTTTGTCAGTATTCACTACAACCACCGATGTTCTTTAGCACAGCCTGAACTCGAGCTTTGTGGTCATTTCTTTAAGTCGTCTTCAGGAACAGTCCTCCAGAGCTGTTCTTTGGATCGGTATCTTTTTATTTCCATTCTCTGTGAAGAGGATCTTACAAGCTGCTGCTACTGATCAGGTACAGGGACTGCACTGAAAGTGAGAGCCAAGAACTTAGTCCATTGTCCAAAGAATCAGATCTTTTCGAGTGTTTTTTTGTTTGTTTTTTTTTTTTTTAAGTATTGTTGAGATATAATACATTAAAAAATTACAAAAGGTACTTGCTCTTTGGAAGTAGAACCTGAAGAATGGGGATTGGCTCACAACTTTAACTTTCTATTCCTCTCTTCATTTTTAAAACAGCTTTTAAAAGTGAACTTTTCCCTTGTTGAGGTGTGATAATACTGTTTCTGCTCCTCTGCATGTCTGAAATACATTAAAGTGAAAAAAAGTGAAAGTGACAACCCTTGTCGTTGTGAAACGCAGCACAGTACAACACAATGAAATTCAATCTCTGCATTTCACCCATACACACCCGTGCAGCAGGGTGCAGCTATTGAAAGCATCCGGGGAGCATGGACGGTACCTTGCTCAAGAAATTATAACAGTCAGGTTTTTTTCTGTTTGTTTGTTTTGTTTTTGTTTGCTCTCCCTATGCCGATTTGTTAGACAGCTGGCAAAGATGTGCAGCAGGTCAGGGTTATAAATGATAGAAATGGAAACATACAAGTGAGCAGAGCAGGTGTTTAGGAGAGATGGCAGTTGGGTTTCTAGTGAGCTAGTAGCAATTTTCAAGAAGAAGGGTGATGCACAGAGCTGTAAGGACTTTAGAGGGAGAAAGTTGATCAGCCACAGCATGAAGTTATGGGAAAGAGCCGTGGAAGCAGGTTAAGAAAAGAGGTGATGATTAGTGAAAAGCAGTATGGTTTCATGCTGAGAAAAAGCACTACAGATGCAATGCTCTGAAGGGTGTTGATGGAGAAGTACAGAGAAGGTGTTGCATTGTGCCTTTGTGGACGTGGAGAAAGCAGAGAGGAGATGTGGTTTTGTATGAGGAAGTCAGGAGTGGCAGAGAAGTATGTGAGAGTAGTTCAAGATATGTATGAGGGCAGTGTGACAGTAGTGAAGTCTATATTAGAAGTGATGGATGCAATTAAAGTAGAGGTTGGATTACATAAAGGATAAGCGCAGAACCCATTCTTGTTTGCAATGGTAATGGACAGGTTGAAGGAGGAGGTTAGACAGGAGTCCATGTGGACTATGATGTTTGCTGATGATATTGTGATCTGCAGCAAAAGCAGGCAGCTTTAGGAGAACCTGGAGAGATGGAGATGTGCTTTAGAGAAATGAAAGTGACTAGGACAAAAACAGAATACATGAGAGTGAATGAAAGGGAGAAGAATGTTGAAGATGGAACTGCCTGGAAAGAGGGAAAGAGGAAGGCCAAAGAGGAGGTTTAAGGATATGGTGGGGAAGGACATGCACACGGTTGGTTTAAAGAGGGAAGCTGCAGAGGACCGGGAGAAATGGAGATGGATGATCCGTTGTGGCGACCCCTAACGGGAGCATCTGAAAAGAGGAAAAGGAAGTTTGTTTTAAATCTGATTACTTGCCTTTATTTTGCAAAGCTTACAATTGGGTTTTCTATTTCACCACTATTCCATTCTATTCTATTCTATTCCACCATGGAGCAGCAGTTAATGTGCTATGCAGGCCCCAGCAAATCACATTTACTGTACAATTTAAGGTGGAACTGCAAAAAAAAAATTAATTTTAGTCTGGTTTAAAGGAGTGAAATCGAGATATTACAGAGAGAGAATTAATTAAGGAGCATGCCTCAGTCAGCCATGTAAGAGTAAGATCATGATGGGCTGATTAAGGAGTGCGGGGTCAAAAGTTGGGATGAGTTGCAGCAGCTTGGGATCTGACCTAGAAATTTGGTATTACGGCATTAGTTCTGATGGGAATTCGAGATCAGAGAATGTTGCCCGCAGAGTTATTCAGAATGCCTTGTGACATCACAAAGAGAATTCCGTGATCTGACATTCTAAACAAACAATACAAACCACATCTAAGAGGTAATAATAACAGGGGTGTAAATCTTTAGATTCATTCAAATCATTCAAGATCAAATCGTCGCACTAGGAGATCATTTTAAATACGCTGAATATGCAAATCTTTCTTTTTTTTACTCAGTAATTGTACCAACATTCTGATCATTTTCAGATAACCAGCAGCTTCATATCAAAGCATCACAATGGGTGCATTTTTTCAGCTCTAAATAACAGGGGCCTCCAATCAGGAGAAAAGAAGAGCCACTTCAGGACTGTAGTTTTTGTTTGTTTGTTTGTTTGTTTTATTGACTCGAATCAAAACAGACTTGCCCTCAACTCCAGCAGGCCCTTTCTTCAGCCCGCTTCAGCCAGCCAGTGTGCGATGAGGAAAGCATAAAGGCAAAGAGCTGGGGAATTGCTCTCTCTTCTCTCTTTATCTTCTGCCCATTTTGAAGAGAGAGCACTTCGTTTTATATTTTTTAGGGGACTTGCCGTGGTGGACGTTGAATGGAGTGTTTGAAAGAGAGAGAGT
Source organism: Hepsetus odoe (assembly GCA_017165825.1). Lineage (NCBI taxonomy): Eukaryota > Metazoa > Chordata > Actinopteri > Characiformes > Hepsetidae > Hepsetus > Hepsetus odoe. The sequence goes on from CM029391.1 coordinate 16,806,213, forward strand.
GAGGGATGGCCCTCCTGTCGCTCCTCTAACTCCAGCACAGTCTGTTGGGATGGTTCTGCACGTTTAGAAGCAGCAGTGTTGCTGTGTGTGGCTATTTGTGTGTATATGTGGTGGGAATTTGACTTCTGTCCCTTTTGTGCAGTTAAAGGGTATGTTACCCACCTCACACAATACAGCAGAGCTTAAAAAGTTTCTAAAATGGGTCAGATCGGCCTGGACGGTCTCTCAATAATGCACAAGAATCGTTTTGCCCCAGTCAAAAAGAAGCAGAAAGATGAGAGCCTTTGCCTCTTGAGTTTTCAGCTTTTTTCCCAAAAACTTGTAGACCTCTCTTTGTGCCCTATTTCCTGGAGTAACAGCTTCTAATCTTCTGGAAAGTCTTTATATGTTGGAATATTGCAGGGAAGAGTTGACTGCATCGAGGCAGGCCTGTCTCTGTGAAGCCCCAGGGCTGGTGTCCACCCTGATCAGGTCCTGGACCGACCGTAACACTTTATTTTTAAGGTATTTGAGTACTTATCAATTATTCTGAAGGTTATTCAGATCGGACTGAAATGTTTTAGATGGATGACAAAGCACAGAACAAGCCTGTCAAACTGTGCTGAAACCTCTCAAGCGCAAGATTTCAGATCTTCTCGATCATCTCACTCGTTTCTACTCTTGCAGCATGGCTGGATTCATGCCTAGCATCTTCAGCCACAAACACAGCTTACTCTTAGTCTTATGGGGGAACAGCCACAAGTTGCTCAGACAAGTGGATCATTTTAAAAAGTTGCCAAAACTACTCCAGAACCTAAGTGTAGTATCTGAAAGGTTAATCGATATGAACAAATTATTATGATTATGATTATACTGCTATGTATTGCAGTCGCAGTGCCTTTCAATCTTCCAGTACAATCACTTTCCTGGAATTAAAAGGACTGCAGATAAGAGGTATGTAAATATTGTCAATGTTTCCAAATTTACAGTCACTTCCTCATCCATTCAGCCCATACATTTATCATAAGCAATTTACCCTTCGGATCAATGAAGTGTTTTTTTTTTTTTTTTTTTGATCTGGAAACTCTCTCACTCATTTTCATAGCCGACTGTGGGAGGAAACCCACATGGCCATGGGGAGAACATGCAAACTCCAGTGCTCCACCGTGCCACCTGATCTGGAAACTAAGCAACAAAACAGCCCCTTTCAGACTAAAAAGAATTACACTTTAATTGGGTTACATGAATACCACCATTCATCAAAATATCCAGAACCTGGAGTTGTGATTGTGGCTCTTTTGCATATGATGTGAACATGAAGTAAAACTGACTGTGTCATTGTGAAATAGCACAGCACACAGTGAACAGAAACAAAATGCTTCTTTTCATTAAGCCCATCACGCAACAGGCAGCAGTGTGCATGTTTTCCAAAAACAACTTTGTAAACACAGCCTAACCAGACACAGAACAGTGAATCGACTATTTTAATTCAAGATTACAAGAACTTTAACTCCTTCGAAACTTTGATTGGAGAGAAAGCCATATATTTAGGTATAATATACACATTCCCGTTTAATCACGGTGGTTGAAAAATCCTACCTCCAGCACTACCACCGTTTGGTTCCTGAGCAAAACTCTTAACCCCAGGTTGCTCCAGGGAGACAGTCCCTTTAATCAGCAACTGGAAGCCGTTCTGGATAAGAGCTGCTACATGCCGTAAATGTTTTCTGATGATTGATCTTCTCAAGAGCATTAATGTGGTCAGGAAGTGTTGTTGGATTAGATCTGGATCCCAAACTCCAGTGCAGCTCATCCCAAAGGGTTTCTATCTTTATGGAAAAATAGACGTCCGTGCTGGAGCTGTGCACTATGGGACACCTTGGTTCTCAATGTTCTAATAGGACAAAAGATAAAAACCTGCAAGAAGGGAAGATCTCAAAATCTTTCTTCATGGCACTCTGTGTCAGAAAGTCATAAGCAGAGCTCTGTGTTTATTTTTTTCTAAACGAGGATGAGACAAACATATGATTCATTAAAAATGCAAACATTTATGTTCCTAAATAGGAAAACTGTTCAGATAAAGTCAGTTCCCTGATTGTGCCATCTTTCTTGCTGTTGTTTGTTTGTCGTTCGCTCTCTAACAGAGTCAACATGCTCATTCGGCCAAAAAAAAACACTAATGAAAGCTGGCTAGAGCTAGTGGTGCCGCACACGACACACTGACTACTGGCAACACTCAGACACCAGCGCTCGCCAGCAACCTGATGGCCTCCGACGGCTGGCTCAGGCCCTGAAGCAGCCGAACTCACTTAAACATGAAGTCTCTGCGAGTTATCCGGGTGTGCAGAACTCTACAATCTTCTACAAGCTGTTCGGATTTGCTGCCTGATTTAGTAACACATCTTGCGAGGGCTCGCACAACCTTCTGATATCGAATCTAAAGAGTTGCAGTAAATTTAGTGCTGAAATCTGCATTGGATTTAATGGTGCTTTGGCCAGAATCACGTCACTGCATTGGTGATTTCAGACACTTAGTAGTGCCTTAATTTCAGTAGTGATCAAGCACACCAAAATTCAGTCTCAGCCCTGAGAAAATAATCTTCTTTTTCTTCTTTTCCATGACGTCTTCTTCATTTTCTTTCATCTTCGTCTTCTTCTTCTTGCTCTCATAATTGTTCCTCCAATTCAAATTCCAGTATTAATTACCACCTACATTACTGTGTTCTTCTCTTCATTTTCCTTTACCGCTTTCTTTCTCCTCCTCTTCTTCCTACTCTTCTTTCTTCTCAGTTAGGGGTCACCACTATCTGTCTCCATTTCTTCCTGTCCTCTGCATCTTCTTCTTTCACACCAACCTCCTACATGTCCACTTTCACCGCATCCATAAACGTCCTCTTTGTCCTTCCTATTTCCTGGCAGCTCCATTTTCAACAACCTTCTCCAGATATAATCATCTTCTCTCATTTGCACCGTTCCATGTCTAAACCAGTGCAGTCTCCATCTCTGATTTTGCCTCTATCCTGTGCAACCTGATCTGTCCCTCCAGTTAACTCAGGAAACAAAAGAATAATCACTATTTTAATGCAATTTTATGATAATTATTTTTTAACATTGTCCTCTAATGTTGTATTTTGCTCACTTGTGTATTAGAGATGCTACGAACAATTACAGGTTTAAGCAAGTTTCCTGAAATAGGCTGAATGTTCAGTGCTATTGTCATGATACATGTTATACTGTCTGGTGCCATCAACCTGTTGTTTTCTTCTTGGCCATGGTCAGAAGGGCCACATCTAAAAGAAAAATTCTTGTATTAATTTCAATGCACAGCAGTCAAATAATACTCTTTAGAGGCTGAGCCCACCTTAAGGTGTGATCCTTAAATCCTTAGGTCAGGGTCACCAAACCGAGAAGTGGAAACGGCAGATACCTATTAGAAATTAGAAAAGTTAGAAAAGAGTTTTCCAAAGCTGGAGCTCCACAGGACAGAAAACGGTTATTATAGAAAAGAAAACAGGAGCGGAGATGGAAACCCTCTTCATTTAAAGAACATGTTGCAGAGGCTGAAAAGCGATGATGCAAACTTGCATCTTCAGCTTATCCAACAGAACGGGACTGAATGGAATAATGATCATAAATTATCACTCGGGTTAAATTATGGGAAACTACAATCCCTTTGGAGACTTTTATCTATGGATGATGATAATAAAGTACTTTCAGACCCTCAACAAGGAACAGAAGGGTTATGAGAGCTTCGCCTTGAAACACTAACACACCCTCGAACGGTCAGAGGACGGGCACTACCAGGGGCAGACAATGGATTGTGCCAGGAGCCGTGGTCAGTCTGGGTCAGGGAGGGAATGGGGCAGTGTGTGACACCAGGGCGGCAACGTTGGCACTGCTTCTCAACTTCTGCCAGGGCTACAACCCACACACACACCCGGGGCTGCCCACTCCGGCTGCAGGACTCTGTGTGCTTACAGCTTTTGTTCCGTCATCTCCCTCTCAGTGTCTTCCATTCGTCTTTTCCTTTGGCTTGGTTTATTTGTTGAGCTTGTTTCTCCGTTTGTCATATCCAGTGTCCCTGCCTTTCTGTTGGTCTCGCTAACCATAGTAACAAAGAGGAAGAGGTCCCCAAAGAAAGATAGCAACTGTCCCTCTTCTTTCTTGGGAAGAGACCAATCAAATCTCAACACATTAACCTAAAGGATTTGGTCAAACTGGTTTGGAAGTGAAAAGTAATCTTTTTTGGTTTGGTGTAATATGAGGTCATACATTTGATGTTAGACTGGCTTTCTAGGCTTAACATCTAACTTCAGTGCTGTTGCTTTGTTGTGATTAATTTACAGATACGTCCATAATGAAAGTGAAAGTGACGACCCTTGTCATTGCGAGGTCAAAGAACAGCAGACAATGAACCACAACGAAATTGGACCTCTGCATTTAACCCATGCACACTCAAACACCGTGCAGCAGTGGGCAGCTATTGAAAGCGCCCGGGGAGCAGTGATGGGGACGGCACCATGCGTCCTTTGTAAGTCATTCATTACAGCTGACATAAAAACTTCAAAAAAAGCTTATTCCATCAAGCGTCAGCTTTCTCAGGCATCTATTCGTTTTACCTCGACTTTATGGGAGTCTTTCATGTCAGTTGATAACTTGCTGATCAACACTGGACCTCAGCATAGCTGTCAAACTGATATGAAAAAGTGGCTTTTTATGTGACATGGTCGGGCCTCCCACTTTTAATATTACTGCTGTGGGGGAAGTGGTCTCGATGGACACCGTAGTAGGGGCAGCGTTGTATGGTCGGCCAACGTTTGAGCTCTTACGTTAGATTTCTGAAAAAAGTGGCTACTGAATGTACAATTTCAGTAGCAAATTGTTTTTTTGCTTGTTTGTTTATTACAGAAGCAGCCCTTTGGCTGCAAAACCTCCAGAGACTGAGCAGACAACTCTTTCCGACTGTCAGAACCACTACACACATACAGTCTGGCGTGGTTCCAGTAAACAGGGCGACTGATTATTCAGCAAGGATGCAGGAATATTTATCACTCATGCATTTCACTCCACTCTCCCCCTGCAGTGAATGCCGGCAGATCTGCTGGAGGTTATCCATCGTGAAGTTCCTCGGCTAGCAGGGCTCTGCGAGAACATGGGCGGCACAATCAGCGGCATTAACATAAAGCAATTCCCTCCCTTTAATTGCATTGTATTAAACAAATTAGATCACTCAGCCGAGTGCTAGGCTCTTTCATGTAGCATATTAATTACTAAAGAGAAAGAAATAGTGACAGAAAAAAAGGAGCAAAAGTTAAGGAAGATAAATAACATCACAGCTCTGATTTTACTCCGCGCTTGTCTCTTATTCATCCTCATTAGCTCCTCTAGTGAGCTGCCTGCATCTGAAAGCATTAACATTCGTGTGTGTACGTGTGCGGTTTTCTGGTTCCTCCGAGGGATTCGTCAGCGCCGGCTCGGTTTTATCTGACACGATAAGCTCTTCAGAAGCCGCATTAAGATTGAGTTCCATTCCTTTGATGGGCTCCCATTGTTTGTTTTTTTTTTTTTACCAGAATTCCGTCTGTGATGTCACAATGCCGCTCCTGGTTGTTTGGTTCCGGAACAAGGCATTCTAGAACACATGCCATAATGAGAAGTGTGCTGGCCATAGATATTCATAAACTGTGTCTCAATTCAGGGCGTCCTTCGACGGCTGCATCTGAAGACCGAATGTGAGCCATTTCAAAGGCTCTTTCAGACGCTGCAGCCTTCTTTTCCCAGGATATGGAGGATCCACCCAACCTGAGTCCACCATATCCCATGATTCACTGCACATTGGTGATGATCGTTTTATCATTTTAAATGCTGAAATATATACAGTACTGTGTAAACAAAGAATGTTTTCAGAAATTTAAATAACGATTGTTTATTTTTATCAATTTACAAAATGCAAAGTGAGCGAACAAAAGAAAAATCTAAACAGATCAATAATTGGTGTTACTACCTTTTGCCTTCAAAGCAGCATCAGTTCTTCTAGGTACACTTGCACAAAGTCAGGGATTCTGTAGGATTATAGTCGGTGTCTGATCAACCAGGTTTACCAAACAGGTACTGATGATCATCAATGTCACACGGAGGTTGAAACACAGTCACGTTTGGAACAACCGACCAGCCGAGTTCCTTCAGAAACGGTGTGCAAGTGTACCTAGAAGAACTGATGCTGTTTTGAAGGCAAAGGGTGGTCACACCAAATATTGATCTGATTTAGATTCTCTTTTGTTCATTCACTGCATTTTATTGATCAATGAAAATAAAGGATGAACACTTCCATTTCTGAAAGCGTTCTTTGTTTACAGCATTTTTTCACAATTTTTCATTTTTCAATTTTGTGCCTAATTTGTCGTTAAGAGCCTTGGCACAAGATTACTAGGTTGCTAGGTGACAGGAGTGACGCTTAATGAGGCAGATGCAAATCCTCTGTAGACCAGACCATCTTATTTAATCTTTGGTTTGTGGCCCAGGTCGTACTTTCACATGTCACATCTACGTACGATCCCTGAATTAAGACACAGACAAAACTTCTGACCTTCTTGTGAAAGCCCCCTGCATCGATCCAAACATTAGAAAATGGCCTATCTCAGTGATGTGAGAATCGTTTGCTTGGATTTATATGTGGATACTGATTGAAAGTCTATGGACAAAGCACTGTCCACGCGACAGTGAAGTTCTTTTCTCTTCCAGTGATGACACATCTGTGATTACAGCGGCTCCAATCCAATCTGCGGGCTGGTTCTAACCCTAAAGGTTCAATGAATCTGGTTCAAGAACCAGTTCCCTGTTGGTAGAAAAGGGCTTTCTGTGTGGAGTTTGCATGTTCTCCTCCTGTCTGTGTGGATTTCCGTGCACCTCAGATTAGAGATGATCAACTGCCCCCTAGGTGTGACTGTGTGTGTTTGTCAGTGCATTTGCCCTGTGAGCACTGGAATAGGCTCCCAACACCCCCTAGATAAAGAAAGGGTGTAAATAAGTGTAAATTAGTCAAATCCTCTACAGAGACACTGCTGTAGGGCTGTTCATTTGATGAATTTGTGTGAAATCATACGATATCAAAAACAAAACCGTGAAAAACTACAAAATGGTTTATATCTCACTTTGTTGCCAAATAGGTTCAACCGAGCAATTCAATAAAAAATATGCAGTAAAAATTGTGGGAAAATGGTCAGTTTTAGTATGTTCCCTATAAAAGATGCATTTTCTCTCTTCAATTAAAGTTGATATGAGTATTACTGTGCCTGCCTTCACTCACACACACACACACACACACACACACACACACACACACACACACACACACACTCACTGGTGGGATTGTAACACCTAGAAGAACAGCGTAACGGCTTGTCAGAGCGTGTGCTCAGTGATGTGTACGGTTGCTGGACGTGGAGCTTCTGTCACACTGCCCTTTCCAGAGCTGTCAACTCACCCACAGCCACCCCCTCCAGTGTGTGTGTGTGTGTGTGTGTGTGTGTTTATTTAGTGAGCTTCTAGCAGAATGGCCTATTTATATTGGTGTACGTGTTGGCGCATACCCTGAGCATTCAGATCAGTGTGTGTCGGTGCGTGTGTGGAGCAGAAAACTCACATTGTATTACATTTTCCCAGCTCTGGCAACGCGAGGTTTATAGCTGAGGGCGAGAGCCATATCCGAAAGAAAAGACAAAGCAGAAAGCAGCAGCGAAACGCAATCCCTCCTTCCATTGCGCCCGCGCTGTTCTTTTACAATGCCCTGACTCCTTAACAGTAGCTGAGAGGCTTCCTGAATAAGTCATAAGACGACTGTGAAGATACTTTTATGCGCACGGAAAGTTGAAAAGGTTGACAATTCTCTGAATCCCATCTTCCTATGGCATGTCTTCTGGAACTTTCTCCCCGTTGCATCATGTCTTGGTTCTGTTTTAGCATCTGACATGCCATCTTTTCTTTTAATGCCTCTGACGGGCTGAAGGATGGTGGGGGTGCAATAAAGCTTCTTATCATTTTAATTAGGAAAGCTGTTGGACCATATCGCTTTCCACCACAACAACAATAGAGACACACAGCCTCTGCCTGCCACTAAGACAATTCCCATCAACCCCCTCTGCTGTAATCAGCAGAGCCTCCATCTCTCTTTTTTTTTTCCCCCCTCCTTTCTTTCTTTCCTATCACTGTGTGCCCTTGTTTTGACTCCTGAAAGGCACTAAACTGGAACAGGACGCACAGCTCACACTCCAACACACACACACACACACACACACACACACACATTTGTTTTCATTCCGCGTCTGGACACATGGTCATATGTTCATACATTTCATAGATTTTTATTACAAATATGTCCGTTGCATAATAAATATTAGATTGTCTAGGTAAGAATAATGTATACATATACACATATAAAATAATAAGTGCGTAATAAGAATTTATCCCATTACGGTTGATCCGCTGTGGCGACCCCTAAATGGGAGCAGCCGAAAGAAAGAAGATGATGATGATGTGTGTATGTATATACAGCACTGTGCAAAAGTTTTAGGCAGGTGTGGAAAAATGCTGTAAACAGAACGCTTTCAGAAATGGAAGTGTTCATCATTTATTTTCATCAATCAACAAAATGCAGTGAATGAACAAAAGAGAATCTAAATCAGATCAATATTTGGTGTGACCACCCTTCGCCTTCAAAACAGCATCAATTCTTCTAGGTACGCTTCCACACGGTTTTTGAAGGAACTCGGCCAGTCGGTCGTTCCAAACATCTTGGAGAACTGAGCACAGATCTTCTGTGGATGTAGCTCCTCACATCCTTCTGTCTCTTCATGTGATCCAGACACACTGGATGATGTTGAGATCAGGGCTCTGTGGGGCCAGAAGAACTGATGCTGCTCTGAAGGTAAAAGGTAGAAACACCAGATATTGATCTGATTTAGATTTTTCTTTTGTTCGCTCACTTTGCATTTTGTGAATTGATAAAAATAAACAATCATTATTGATATTTCTGAGAACGTTCTTTGTTTACAGCATTTTTTCACACCTGCCTAAAACTTTTGCACAGTGCTGTGTGTGTGTGTTTGTAATATGAAATATGTATAAATATCTAGATATAACATGCCTAAATGTAATGTTCATTGGTATTATTTCCAATAAGTATTATGTCTGTGTGTATCTGGATGTAATAATAATGTCACAGTTTGCGTGTGTGTAAGGAGTATCGGAGGAATAGTTCCTTTGACCTTTGCTTCCTCCCCAGAGCCATTATAGATTCCTAAAGAGGGAGAAAAGTCTCATGAAATGCATGGCCATCCCTCTCCCCTACACACACACACACACACACACACACACACACACACGCAAGCACCTCGGCAGCTTATCTTCTCCCATGTAAAACACTCTCTCATTTCCCTGCTTCATTTCCATGTGAACAGAGTTACGTGAGTGTGACCAAATGATGCCCTGCTTTTGGTGGGTTTATTTTAAAGAGGGAAGAGAGAGTGTAAATACTCTATTACTGCTGTTAACACCCACACACTTTCTCAACTACACCCCTCCTTCACCCTCTCCCTCGTCTCTCTCTCTCTCTCCCTCTCTCTCTCTCTCTCTCTCTCTCTTCTTACACACACACACACACACACGCACACAAACCCCTCTCCTTCACCCTCCCACCCCCCACCCGAGCCTATCAGTGCAGAGCAGTGGTGTGTGAAGAAATTCCCAATATCTAAATTTACACACTGTATCAATCTTGTTTAATAGACTGGAAAGCTTATTGCTGCGGCGCGGAGCGGAGAGAGGGGCCAGCGGTGATAAATTGCGTCGGCGCGGTGACAGCCGCCCGTGATGTATAATGAAATATTTATGATTTATCCCGGCTAATAAACTGAAATGAAGAGCATGATGTATGGGAACAGATGGGCCCTCTATTGACGCCGGAGAAGGAGAGAGAGAGAGAAGGGAAGGAGGCAGCGGAGGGGGTGGAAGGCTGGAGTGGTGGGGGGGGGGCAGTTTATCGAGACAGAGAGAGGTAGGGAAAAAATCTGGGAGAGGATTAAATGAATGTAAGGAGGGAAAAACTGTAGAAGAAAGAGAAGGAAGCCAGAGTGAAAAGATAAATGTAGTAAAAGGGGCTGAAGATGCGGCACTGATCATGCTGGACAGAGATGGGACGATGGGAATAGCTGTTAATGTGATGGATTATCTAGAGGAATGTTTGGCAATGGAGGAATTTTTCCCCCCGACTGCTCACAGCACACCTGAGGCAGGTGAATAGGTTTCACAGCCAGAGAACACCTGCTTCAGGTGTATTGAATAAAATATGAATATATGGAGTAAAGCACTGGGGTAGAGGGGTTTCAGTACGGGGATTGTGCTGTAAATAGGGTGCATATGCATTGTGTATAGAAATATGCATATATAGTGTGTATACAATGTCAAGGGTGCAGCTGGGACCTTTATATAGTGTATTGGGTGTGGATACGTCATATCGGATGGGTATACAGTACACAGAAAAGTGTGTTGATATGGTCTTTGTATTGGGTAAATAGAGTACAGTATATAAGGTGTGTATACTGTGTATAGACATTTGACAGGGTGTGTCCACACGGTATGTAGGCAGTGTATAGGGTCTGTATACAGTGTGAAGGGTGTGTATACAGTAAACGGGGTGTGTATAGAGTGTGTATGCAGTGTGAAGGGTGTGTATAGAGTGTGGATAGAGTGCATGGGGTCTGTATACAGTGAACAGGATGTGTATAGAGTGTGTATGCAGTGTGAAGGGTGTGTATGGAGTGCATTCGGAGAAATACAGGTTGCATGGGCTGTTAACATCGAACAGGGTCATAGAGTGTATAGGAAACATATACAGTGATGTGAGTGTGAGTGTGTCTCATGGCTGTTCTCCAACCAGTCACAACCTGCCAGTCATAGCCAGGCACCACTTAACCTCCTCCACCACACACACACACACACACACACACACACACACACAAACAAACCTCACACTCACATACACCCCTCACTCTGACTCTCTCCCTGGAGCTAGTAATGATCCAGCTAGTAATGATCAACACCTCTCTCTCTCTCTCTCTCTCTCTCTCTCTCTCTCTCTCTCTCACCCTCACCTTCGCTGTGACCCATTTACTCTCCTCATCACAAGCCTGCTCCACCTGAGCCATTCAATGAACACTCCTTTCACCTGCACCCCCACATGATCAACACCACTCTCTCTCTCTCTCTCTCCCTCCCTCCCCACTTCCTTGTCTCTTCTTGTCTTGACACTCTGGTCCAGGAAGTGCCAGCCTGTGATAGGCTATCTTCTGTGAAAATGGATGGAAAAATTCTGTGCAGTGTGCATTTCAATTTACACTACAGCCCTCATGAAAACGTGCTCTAGTGCACTGGGCTCATAGAGACGTTCATATCGTTTGTTTTATTTCTCATGAAAATAGTCTGTATTTGAACAAATAAAGTTCATGCTAAAGCCTGAGTGGACTGATAAATCAGACCCACACATTAGTGTGATCAGTATCTGTGATACTTCATGCTGCAGGAGATACTGCCGTCTACAAAGATGGGGTCTACTGGATCATGGGCCGCACCTCGGTGGACATCATCAAGAGCGGTGGCTACAAGATCAGTGCTCTCGATGTAGAGCGCCACCTGCTGGCCCACCCTGACATCTCAGGTACATAAACACGGGCCTGTGCGCTGAAGGACACCAGTGACAAACGGCGTTTGTTCCTGTAGTCGACTGGAACGACTTTTTGGTCTACGTCATACATTATGCGATGTGGTACAATAATTTCTCGCTGGTTTATATTTAAATTCACATTGCGAACTGATATATTTTATGCTAGCCTCTTATTTTTCTTTTGTAATGGTTATTTGTTGTGACCAAGAATAGATAGAAAAAGTTACTTATTTATTGTATATTTATTTCTGAGCCATTGTTTAAAGTAAGTAATTGAGTAAATTACATGTACTTAGGAAAAGCTTTTCATCGACAGATGTGACAAAGAGTTGAACAATAAGAGGAAAAAGAAAATTAAAATGGGAAAATTAAAAAAATTATAATAATCATAAAAAATGACCTACACAGAATATAAAAATATACTAGGAAAATACAAAATAAAAATCTAAAAATATACCCAAAGGCTTCGATCAAATAAAAACAGAGAAATGTAAATAACAGTACAAGAAATCATGCATGCTGATAGACAACAGAAAAATAAAATTAAATATATATCAGTAAAAAATACAAACATGCTAATATACCCAAAAGCTTCTGTTATTGTGCAGTTTTTCTTTCTTTTGTTTTAAATTTATTTATGTATTTATTTTAGAAAGCTGCCATTGAATGCTCAGTTACTTGATTGATTGATTGATTGCTTGATTGATTTGATTGGTTTGTTCGTTTGTCCGTCCTCTCAGACGTAGCCGTCATTGGAGCCCGGGACGCTACCTGGGGGCAGAAGGTGGTGGCTGTGGTCCAGCTGCAGAAGGGCAAATCTCTCACTCTTCCTGAGCTGAAAGCCTGGTCCAGGTAATGTCACGCTGCCCCTGCTGGTCAGGAGGAGTCATTACATGAGAAAAGTGCCACTTTACTTTCTGAAGCAAGAAAGCGCTTCTCTCACTAGGAAAGTTCTGAAAATATTGTATATATTTATCTGCTTATTCTTTGCTTCCCCCCCTGCCCTGAATACTGGAGTGATGAAACATTCTGATGATGAAATCTTGTGTTAATCTGATATCGACTGGCTGGGCGCTGAGCTGAAACGACGTGTGTATGGAGAGCGTGGCTGTGTGTCGGGTCGGGGAGGCTTGCGTCAGAGTGTGCATGGGGTTGAGTCAGGTGTCAGGCTGTTTCCCTCGGGACCTGAGCCGGGCTGAAGTGGGTGTTTAAGGCTTTTTGAGCCTCACACACACTGCGGGAAGCCACACTGATAACAGTTGTGTGATGTTGCTCCATATAAAGTTTACTCAGTTTACTTACCGCACGATACATCGCCGGTTATCACGATATCGGTCTCTCAATATCGCATTTGTGTAACTCGGCCTTTGAGGCTGAGTAAGTATTATATAAGAAATGATATGTGATATAATCCCTGGCATTGCCTCATAGGTTGCTGTGTGTTGCTGCCAATCAAAGGAAAGGCTTTAAAGACTAAAACTATTAAAGAGAAAAATGGGTTACTATGGTTTCGGTCCCACAGTGATGAGTAAATATCTATTTACAAGTAAGGCTTTTGCCATAGAGTCTGATCAATAGAGCTGAATTTCAGAGCCTTTAGTGACAGAAAGGAATGAGAAAAGAAAATGCCCCCCCCCTCCCCCCGTGCTCTTCTTCTTTATTTATTTATTTGTTTGTTTGTTTATTTTTATGTCACTTGCATTTGTTTTGCCCCCATCGGAGATACTGTCAGGAGACACATGCCCCTTTTCAGTGGAGTAGCTCAGGGGTCGCTCTCTCTCTCTTTCTCCCCCTCTCTCTCTCTCTCTCTCTCTCACTCTCTCCCCCCCCCTCCTCTCTCTCTCTCTCTCTCTCTCTCTCTCTCTCTCTCTCTCTCTTTTTTGGTTCTCTCCGTGAGTGTGTGTGTGTGTGAGAATGTTAGCCATATGGTGTGGGGGTGTTAGCAGCATAGCTGGTGCTTGTGTGTGTGTGTGTGTGTGTGTGTGTGCATGCGCACATTTGTGAAGTTGTGGCACTGACCTGTCCTTGCCCCTGCCAGCTCAGCCTGAGGTAGAGCAACACACATATGCACACACGCAGGCGTGCACACACACACACACACACACACACACACACACACACACACACACACACAGAATGCTCACTCCTCAGTGCCCCAGCTCTAGCTGTCATTCTTCATATTTGTCACTCTTTATATGTCATACACCACACTGGCACCAGAAATGATGAGCCCCAACACACACACATGCAAAACACACACACACACACACGCGCACTACACAGAAGTACAACAAACGCACTCCATGCTTCTAAAATGAGCACAGAATTAGAATAATGTGAGCGTGTGCTGTGGGTGAAGTGAGGTTAGAGGAGGAGGGAGATAAGAGGGAATGTGTTAAACACCGAGATACCTCGCTGCGAGGGGACTCGTACTGAAGTAAACACAACAAAACCTCCACAAAAAGAGGAAGATAATGAAGGGAAGGCTCCGGGCCTGCAGACTTAGCGCAACATCCGTGCCTTGAAACCCGCTAAACATTTAATTAACTTGCCGCTCTGATCAGCCTTTTATTTGTTTTTATTTCACGCTGATTTCATTGTTTATGGAATTAATCGAATTGTTGCGTGTCTTGAAGCGCTTTATTTAAGGGGGAAAAAAATGCCCCACACACGGCTGGTGAAAAAGATGTGAAGAACGGTGCTGAGATTAATTGGCTTATTGTGTGTGTGTGTGTGTGTGTGTGTGTTTTCTCTCTTCAGAGAGCACATGGCCCCATACACCATCCCCACTGGTCTGATCGTGGTGGAGGAGATGCCCAGGAACCAGATGGGGAAAGTGAATAAGAAGGACCTGCTGCGTCAGTTCTTCCCCAGCTAACATCTCTCCCCAGCAGACGGGACGTCCAGCAGACCTCCTGTCTTACTTGATGGAACGTTCAGCAGACCTCCTGTCTTACCTGATGGAACGTTCAGCAGACCTCCTGTCCTACTTCCAGGGTCTTCCTGGTGCACATTCAAATGAAAATCAAAAACCATAGACAATAATGCACCAACTTTTAACTTGAAATGAATACCAGCGCTGCTCCTGTTTACCCCATAGCGTGCAAAAGTCTTGAGCCCCTAATTTTTTCATCTTTTCCTTCCAATGAACCAGACTTTCCTGTCTTTTAACATAATGTTGAGGAACAGTTCTCCAGGCTTCCTGAAAGACCAGGTTTTTGTCTCTCATTTTCATGAGCATTTTCATGGAGCTGTGTGGGATCATCTCCACAGAGAACAGAAAAAAGAAACGGTTCCAACTTCACCCATACATAGTGATAGGATGGGATGAGAATAGCACAAAATTGGAATCAAATTTGATTTTAGGGGAAGGAGAGAGCCAGGAAGGTGCTTGTGAAGAAATGAATGATTGTTCTGGTGCATAAACTACATGTGTGACAAGGGTGGATTTTATGGAAAGAATGAAAATGAAATGAAAAAATGTAAAAGTTGTAGATGATAGAATTTTAATGGGGTGTATAGCAGTATTTTTCACCTTCATGCTTGCAGATGTGAAAGTCGGGCAGCTGCACTGACCGATCGGCGCCTCGGCAGCTGTGCAGGTGACCCGCTGCTCAGGTGTCTCGTTAAACGGTGCGGCGCAGGTGCAGCGTGAGCAGCAGTGTGAAAAGATATTGTATCAGCCGTCACACTTATCACAGGAAGCAATGCTTTACAGTCAGTGAACACCTCCGGTACCGGGGAAATACAAGGGAGTGAAATATTACAAAAATGGCAAAAATTATTTTTTAAAAATTAAAAAAAAGGATGAAATGCACTTTGGGGAAAAATGCAGAAATTGTGAATAAACTCTCCTCCTGGGATTGTTTGGTACACGTGAGCAAAAATGATTTTTACAATAAAATCTTTGTTTACTCTTCCAGTGCTTCCTAAAGGGAATGAATCATGTGCAGCTTGTTCCTGCTCTACTGCAGAGGCTGCCCCTCCTGGAAAGGCAGGAACATTGTGGTGTGGATTTGATTGAAGTCAGGATCACCAGCCCAGACTAAACTTACTGGATGGAGCCTCAACACTCCAGAGGACTCCACAGCCCAGTTTAAACCCTTTCTATGATCGACACACTGGTTGTATGTTCTCACTGGGAACCGCGTGTCTCATCCACTGCCTGCCATTTGAGTTTAGTTTTTGGGTTTGGTTTGGTTCTGGTTTGGGTTTAGTTTTTGGATTTGATTTTAATTTGGTTCTGGTTTGGGTTTAGTATTTGGATTTAATTTGGTTCTGGTGTGGGTTTAGTTTTTGGAGTTGGTTTGGTTCTGGTTTTGGTTTAGTTTTTGGGTTTGGTTTGTTTCTGGTTTGGATTTGGTTTGGTTCTGGTTTGGGTTTAGTTTTTGGATTTGGTTTGGGTTTAGTTTTTGGATTTTATTTAACTTGGCTGTGGTTTGGGTTTAGTTTTTGGGTTTGGTTTGGTTCTGGTTTGGGTTGTTTTTGGGTTTGATTTGGTTCTGGTTTGGGTTTAGTTTTTTGATTTGCTTTTAATTTGGTTCTGGTTTGGGTTTAGTATTTTGATTAAATTTGGTTCTAGTTTGGGTTTAGTTTTTGGATTAGATTTAACTTGGTTCTGGTTTGGGTTTAGTTTTTGGATTTGATTTGGTTCTGGTTTGGGTTCATTTTTGGGTTTGGTTCTGGTTTGGGTTTAGTTTTGGGTCTGATTTGGTTTGGGTTTAGTTTTTGATTTGGAGTTTGTTTGGGATTTGGTTTAATTTGAGTTTAGTGTTTGGATTTGGCTGTTTCAAGCCTGTGATTGTTTATTTTGTTTTTTTCAAAGCATCATAAATGACTGGAAAACCCTCCACGATGTCCCCTCAGCTGTGCTTTGAAACGCATCCCTCCTTCACTCGCTTCCACAGAAAATGAGTAACTTCTGGTTGCTTTGACCCTGGCGCTCTGCTCTGCTCTGCTCTGCTCTGCTCTGCTCTGGGCTTTTCTTTGGAGATTATACAAAGAGTGTGAACACCAGTGTCAGAAATCTCACTAAAGCCGTCTAAATAGTTGAGAAAAATAGTGAATGTAATGATGAGAGAAACAATGACACATTTAGAGAGTAAGAGAGAGTGTGTGGTGTTTACTCTTGCTTTTTCAGCTTTGTGTGTTCTTATATCACATTACACAGTGTGCAGCACAGCTAATAAATCACCACAATTAGAAAGAGAGAAAAAGGCAGAAACACTGTAGGCCAGAACCATCCACTCTAGTGTGTGTGTGTGTGTGTGTGTGTGCGTGCGTGCACGCAGAAGAGTGTGAGCTCTGCCAGTGCAGGGACAGTGAGATAAAATACAATACAGAGTGTACAGAGGTAGCCAAGCAGAAGACAAGATTAGAAAGATAGATTTCATCTCTCTCTCCTTCTCTCTCTCTCTCTCTATCTATCTATCTTTCTGTTTCTCACTCTCTCTCTGGTCACTGGAGAGCTGATTAAGAGAGCAGTGTTATCGATCTCCACTCTGATGTTCAGGGAGGAGTGAAGTGGCGTTTGTCCGACAGGCCCGGGACGGGAGGGAGGGGGTGAGGTGGGACAGGGTGCTGAGTGAAGCGTGGCCGATGTTTCAAGGTTTGACACTGATGGGGGTGTTTGCTGCCCATCAGAAGTTTGGGAACGCTCAAACTTTTCCACACGTTTGAGTACAAATGTGAGCTGTTCCTAGATGAACAGGCAGAGCTGAGCTGAGTGGAAGGTTTTACCAACTTCATCAAACTCTTCCACAAGCAGAGAGTCGGACGATGTCCTGCGTTTGGGTTTGGTTTGGTTTAATTTGTGTCCAAGTTTGGGTTTATTTAGGCTTAGGAATTTGGGTTTAGGTGTGGGATTAGTTTTGGGATATGGTGTTTAGATTTGATTGAATCTGAGTTTAGCTGGGATTAGTTTTTGGGTTTAGTTTGATGTGAGTTTAGGTTTAGCTTGATGTGAGTTTAGGTTTAGCTTTTTGATTTAGTTTGATTTGGGGTTAGATTTAGATTTTGTTTCTGTTTGGGTCTGGATTTATTTGAGTTTGGATTGAGTTTTTTGGGTTTGGTTTGATTTAGGGTTGGGCTTAGTTTTTTGATTTGGTTTTTAAAAAGTGACGTTTGTCTCAAAGATTGCGTTGATTTAACCCACTTTTAGGTTGTCTCAGAAGATTGAGGTTGTTATTTCTACAAAGGGGGTCAGAAGCAGGAGGGTGTCCAAAAAAAAAAAAAAAAAAGTGTCCAAAAACATATTGTCAGGTTTAAAAAAATAAAGAGTTCAACTATAAAAATTAAAAAAGTTAAAGTGAAAAAGAGAAAAAGGTCTCCCAAACTTTTGATGAGCACTGTATTTATTAAGTGTGTGTGTGTGTGTGTGTGTGTGTGTGTGTGTGTGTGTGTGTGTGTGTGTTTTGAGGGTTTACTCCCCAAGGCTCTGAGATGATGGAGTGTGTGCAGCTTCAGTCAGACACTCTTGGCATAAAAACATACACACACACACACACACACACACCCTGCCTTGCCTGCCTGCTCAGTGAAGCGTGTGTAGAGGCCTGTCTGCAGATGGATGCTTATTGGGCCCCAGGGTCCTGTGGGACCACCAGGGACCGGCGGAGAGAAGGGCAAACATACTGCACTGGACTTCTCCCACTGCTAATCTAACACACACACACACACACACACACACACACACACGGCAGCGAGTGCTGATTGGCTGACATTGCAGTAGGTCTATTAGCTGCAGTGTTCAGTTTAAAGGAACTTTGCTTTAACACGGTTGTTTAAAGCTGCTTAACACCTTTGCGTCATCTCTCTCATCTCTTTGCGTCATTCTCTTTCCTTCTATTGCTTTCTCATTTTCTCTCTTTCTCTGCCTCTCTTTACCTCTCCGTCTTCATTCTTTTTTCATTTTATCTCATTCCTCCCATCTTTTCATCTCACTTTTTCTTTTATCCCTTTCATTCCCTCCTATCTTTTTCTCTTTCTTACCCACGCTCTCCTTTCATTCTTTCTTTCTGTTTCAGCTCTCATTTCTCTAATTCTTTCTCATCCTCTTTTCATTCTTCCACCAGCTCTCACTCTCTTTCCCGCTCTTCTTTCTCACTCTCTCGTTCGCACTCTTCTTCCCCATTCCTCTTTCTCACTGTCTCTCCCAATCTCCCTTGTCTTGTCTTTTCTCTCCTGAGGCTGTAATTATGATTTTGTTTGGCAGTGAGAGCTGTTGTAAGAGTTTGATCAGCTTTTCTTTCATGTATTCATCTGCATATTTTCTTTTACAGCCCTCATTCCGGTTGCCACGGTTGCGGTGCTGCTGTTATTGATGAGCTGAGGCTCCTGCACTAAACTTTTCTCCGCCACGATGATCAATATTAAATTATCATGTCCCAGCACTCATAACTTGGTGTGCTCGACAATAGGCAGAGACAAGGTCACTGGAGAATAAATAGCAGGCAGACTGGCTAATGATCTATCATCCTGGACGAGCTCCGGCACCCTGGAGCTGGCCGGCTGACAGTGCCATTAATAAAACCTGCTTGGAGCGTGATCGATCGCCCTGATGGATGATCACAGCCACAAATACTATAAAACACCTGGCCGTCAATCCGGAGAGGGCAGCCCGTGCCCGGCCTAGTCCATCACACACGTCCCAGACTGCACTACCTACTGTACAGCCCAGTACAGCACACACTGCCCAACACAAAAAGGGTTTGTAGATTTCTCACCAACTTTAAAGTCTTTATTTGGTGTGAGCACCATTATTCTTCAGCACAGCCTGAACTCTCTTAGACCAGCTGTTGTTTCTTTAAGTCATTTTCAGGAACAGTTCTCCAGGCTCCTTGAAGGATGTTCCAAAGCTCTTCTTTGGACGTCAGCTGCCTTTTGTTCTCTGTGGAGATGATGTCGCACTGGTTCTGAAACTGCTCAGCAACTGTACTGAAAATGAGCATGGTACCGTCCCCGCCACTGCTCCCAGGGTGCTTTCATAACTGTCCCCTGCACAGTGTGTGTTTGTGTGCATGGGTTAAATGCAGAGGTCCAATTTTGTTGTGGTTCACTGTGTGCTGTGCTGTGACCTCGCAATGACAAGAATAGTCACTTTCACTCTTTCACTTTCTTCTTCTTCTTCTTCTTCTTCTTTGGGCTGCTCGTATTTAAGGAGCCACTAGGCAGTGGTGGCCTAGGGGTTAGGGAGTTGCCCCGGATCAGAAGGTTGTGGGCTCGATTCCCTCACCAGTAGGTTGCCCTGAGGTACCCTTGAGCAAAGTACCGTCCCCGTCGCTGCTCCCCATGCGCTTTCAATAGCTGCCCCCTGCTGCACGTGTGTGTATGGGTGAAACACAGAGGTTGAATTTCGTTGTGTTGTGCTGTGCTGCGTTTCACAATGACAAGGGTAGTCACTTTCATTTAGGGGTCTCCACAGCAGATCATGTGTTTCCATTTCTTCTGCATCTCTGCATCTTCCTCCTTCAAACCGACCTCCTGCATCACCAAATAAGGCCTAAATGGTAAAAGTAAAAACATGAGTAGGTAAGTGGAGCAGTCAGCAGCTGCCTTGCCAGTTCTGTAATAAGACGTATTGATTATTGACCCGTTTGGACCTCTCAACAACTTGCTCTGGTAATATTTATCTCCCTCATCTCGCTCACACCCTTACTCAGCAGTGGAGAGTCCTCTAGGCTCAGGATGGAGTACATGGTCCATGAGTGATTTTGTCTCCATTCGTAGCCATGTGTATCGATACCTGTACATCAATTTAAAGCACGCTCTCATCCCTCTAGATGGGGATCGATTGTGTAGGGAGTGGGGGACATACATCCCAACAGTACCTACTCGTAGGGGGAAATGAGAAAAAAGATCAGAAAAGGGAATAAAGTTGCTTCGTAATTTGAATCTTTAGCAGCAGTGATGATCAGAAGTTTGTGGGTTCAAATCCTGGACCAGTAGGTTACCCTGAGATCCCTTTGAGCAAGATACCGTCCCTATCACTGCTCCCAAGATGCTGGATATGGCTGCCCACTGCTGGATGGTGTGTGTTGGTTAAATACACAGGATGCATTTCATTGTGGCCGACTGTGTGCTGTGTTTTTACAATTATATAGTCACTTTCATTTTAGTTAAAGTGCTGCGCACTGCATTTAAAAGTCCTCCCTGAATTTCGATTCCTCTCTTTAAAGAGTAATTTCACACTAAGGCCTTCTTTTTTGCAACAATAGCTGCATTGTTTTGACAAACATCTTCCCAGAATTGGAAAAATAACATTCAGAGCAGTTTGCCTCTGCAGCGCCCCCTCTGGTTCAATGGTAAAAACTACCCATGCATCCCCAGGAGATACTATATTACTGTATTTGAGCAGTCACTTTATTAACTGAATCCACAAATACTCATATACAGCCTCTGATTGGTCAACAGACTAAACCCAAGCTACCGTGTGATTGCTAGCGGTGGCTAAAAACCATGCTAACAACAACAGTAATCATTATTAATATGGAGAAAAGGATGGGTCCTACCAGAAGTCATTGAAAAACAAAAAAACAACAAAAAAAAATTCTTTAATTTTCTGTGAATCCATAATATTCTTTTAATTTCTGGGTTTTTTGTTTGCTTGTTTGTTTGTTTGTTTGTTTTTTTGGTATAGACTTTGCATTTCTCCTTTGGCATGTTACGATGTTCAATATCTAAATATTATTAATAATATTTATTATTATTCTTGTTGTTGTTGATGTTGTTATTCAGTGTTGGGTTTATTTAACAATGCACTTCTGTAAAATGAGCTACTCTGTTTTCAGAATATGGTTAAATTCCTCTTTGACTGATAGATGAGGAGGATCTGAATGGAGGATCATGTGGGCAGCCGTGCTGTGGCCTAACTTTTTTCATGCTCTTCATAACACAGCTCATATCTCTGAGGGTCCCCCGTCACCTCAGCACACATAATTACACAACTGACATTTCATCCACACTCACACACACACACACACACACTCACACACCCACCAAAAACCGGCTCTGGAGTTAAATGTGAAGAAGCAGAGATGCGGGGCGAGGAACAGATCGATAAGAGGTGGCCTGCATTCTAATGCCTCGTTAATGGGCCGGGGTATTAATTATTCAGCCAAGGCCATTTTAGTTCCTCGTTAAAGTGGCAGCTGGGAGGAGAAATATGCATCGCTGTACGACATGTCCAGGGTCATTACCGAGCCTGTCCTTTCCACACACACACACGCACAATCACACACACACACCGAGAAGTGAGATCATTTTATCAGCCCAGCCTCCTTTACTCTGTGTGTGTGTGTGTGTGTGTGTGTGTGTGTGTGTGTGATTCCAGCTCTCCAGATGCATATCGGCCCATCGTGGCGCCATCCTCGCCCCATCCATCAACCCTCTGTGCATCTTTAATGCAGTAGTAAGAGTCAGTAGTAGTAAGAGTCAGTAGTAGTAAGATAGTTTGGGGGGTTGGGGGTTATTCCTCTGCTCAGCCCATGGTGGCGCTATGTAAACACAGGCTGAGTGACAGGACTCATAGCAACACTGCATCACACTGGCCTACTAAACGCTTGCACTCTGAAACACACACACACACACACATTTTCATGCACACCAGGGTGGCAACCCTCAAGAGAAGGTCTGCATCATTTATAGGTTTTTAACAAAGATGGGAGAAATGGAGAACAAATATGATGTATCTGTCCTTGAGCACTGACTTTTTACTTTTACTCTCAAAACTTTAACCCTAACATTTCTCCTCCGTCCATTCTCAGAACAGACTCCTTTCTTTACTCTGAACACATTCGAGGTGAATCCTCCTTTTATTCTCCATCGCCTTCTCAACATTAGGACCCGTTTCAGTTTAAATGGACAAAATCATACTGAAAAGACCCTCTGGGTGTCCATTGGTGCAGGACAGATGGAAGGAAACATAAGAGAGGACAGGGAGAGTGGACGGTGGAGAAAAGGAGTGTATTGAGTGTGATGTCTGTGATGGGAGAACTAGTAGAGACGTGGATGAAGGTGAAACAGTGAAGTTAATGTTGATTATTTATTATCCTCTCTTGACAAAGTTAGAGAAGCAAAGTTGCGTTGGTTTGGACGTGTCCAGAGGAGAGACGAGGATTATATCGGGAGGAGGATGTTGAAGATGGAGTTGCCAGGAAAGAGGAGAAGAGGAAGACCAAACAGGAGGTTTATGGACGTGGTGAGAGAGGACATGTTTGAAGGAGGAAGATGCAGAGGACCAGAAGAAATGTTAATGGATGATCTGCTGGGGCGAACCCTAAACGGGAACAGCTGAAAGAAGAAGATGAAAGCGATGGTCAAACAAACACTGTAACTGTGTTTCTATACAGCTGAAAGGTAAAGTGTGTGTGTGTGTGTGTGTGTATGTGTATATACATACACACACACACTATAACTCTTTCTTTCCTTACCCCTTTGTCTCTTACTCTTCATCTCGCTTCTGCTTCTGTCCCTCTTTCTCTCCACTGCCTCCCACAGCCTGTCTCCCCTAGTCGTTCTTTTCCTTTTGTCCCTCTGATTCTTCTTGGCTAAGGCCCACTTTCTCTCTTCTCCTCTTTTTCTCTTTCTTATCTTTGTGTTATAGAAGGTGTTGACATGCAGGTTTGCACATAAAGAAATGATTGTCATGACTACCCGGCATATATAACTTTTGCACAGAACTCATACAGATTTATAATGATTGTCATTTTTATTTTTAAAAGCATTATAATTATTTGCAGACAAGGTTAATAAGAATTGCAGATCTGTATTGTACAGTACAGATATAGTGTATTAGCCGAACACACACACACACAACTGGCATCCAGTAGAACGCCAGTGGCATGGAGCATCTGTCTGAGGACCCTCTTCCTGCCACACAGTGTTAGACTCAGTCTGGGTCAGGCCTGGAGCTCAGGATGGACAGGGCAGTGTGGCCAAGCAGAAACCAGCCCTGGGTCTATCCTCCCTTTGTTTGGGTGAGAGGATCCTGGGAGGGTCAGTTTGCCACACATTCCTACATGCAGGCTTTTCATTGCCTGGAACATATCGTTGCGATCATAACAAAACCTCTGAAGTAGCAAAAGACAAAACTGCCCTTTAATGTACATTAATAGGACGCTATTCCGGTGGATATTTGGATTATTTATCCTCAAAAATTGAAGCTGAAGATGTTATAAAACAAAATTGCAATAAAAGGATAGGTCAAGTAATAATAAAAGAACCAGTTAAAGAATATAAGTAGTTGGAAATCTAGATCTGTTTTGTTTATTTAACTAACTTATTTTTTATATTAGGGGTGGCGGTGGCCTAGTGGTGACGGAGTCGCCCCGGCTCGGAAGACTGTGGGTTCAATTCCCTCACCAGTAGATTGCCCTGAGGTACCCTTGCACAAGGTACCGTCCTCGTCACTGTTCCCCGGGCGCTTTCAATAGCTGCCCCCTGCTCCACATGTGTGTATGGGTGAAACGCAGAGGTTGAATTTCGTTGTGTTGTGCTGTGCTGCGTTTCACAATGATGAGGGTAGTCACTTTCACTTTTTCATAATTTTTTGTTTTGGTTTAATATTTTATTTATTCTTTTACTGCTATTTTTTATAACATTTTCATTTCCTCATTTAACAGACACTTTTATTAACATTATTATTATTTCAGGCTCCAGTTCAGTGCAGTCATACTATTTACTCGTTCACCATCAGGGTATCAAGAATGAGAAGAGGCCTGGCTATGATTGCCTCGTGTGTAAGCATGGCAATTTATTTTGCATCAAATGAATCATTTAATTTGATTCTCTTTTTATTTTTGTCTGTTATTCTCTTTGATTATGTTCCTTTGATTATGTTCCTACGTTGTAAAAGAAGCCCATTTGATTCAACGAAAGAATAAATGAATGAAGAGGTGTTCAGAGGGCGTCAGGGACTCTCACGGCCTCAGGTTCAGATTGGGTCATTTGGTGTGTGTTTGTTGGACTGCAGAGCAGTGTGACGGTCCGCAGGGGGGTGTGTGTGTGTCGGCTGTTTGGACTGTGTAATCTCTCACACTGAGGCTGTTTAAATGGTCTCGGTTCAGTTCAGATGCTGTTTGTCTTACCAAAGTGCTGCTGTATCAGTCAGAGGGGGCATCAGAACTACACACACTGTGTGTGTGTGTGTGTGTGTGTGTGTGTGTGTGTGTGTGTGTGTGTGTGTGTGTGTGTGTGTGGAGGTGTGTGTTCAGTATTTAATCAAACCCTTGGGAGGGGAATTATGAGGGACTGGTGTGATTTTGAAGATGTGTAGTTCTTTCCTCCATGCATACAGAGTGGAATCTTTCTCTCTCTGTCTATCTATCCACCCATCTATCTCTTCTGTTTCTGTCCCTTTTTCTTTCCAATGCCTCCCTCCACAACCAGTCTCCACTACTCTTTTTTTTCCTTTTGTCTGACTCCTCTTTGCTAAGCCCCTCTTTCTCTCTTCTTTTCTGTTTCTCTCTGTAACCTTCTCAATCACTGTCTCTCTTCCAAACTCTTTGTCTTTCCCCATACCACTCCTTTTTTCATTTTCGTCTCTGTTCGCCTCTCTCTGCATTGCTTCCATAACCCTCTTTACTTTCTTACTTTCCCTCTCCATCTCCTCTCTCTCTCCCGCCTACTCTTTTTCTCACTTATATTTGTCTTTTTTGAATGTTCTCTTCTATCCTCTCTCTCTCTCTCTCTCTCTCTCTCTCTCTCTCTCTCTCCCTCTCTCCCTCTCTCTGCAGAGTGAAGTATTTTATCATCTTTATTCGTGGAGTGTGAGCTTGGTGGGGCAGCGGTGGTGCCTGGGCTGATGAATGGGGCAGCCAGTGATGTGCAGCCACCTCGGGGGGCCAAACGAGACAGCTATTTAGTGCCTGAACAAGACACATCGCTTTTCTTTTATTGTTTCCAAACTGCACAGAGGGAGATAAACCCCGAGCCGGGGCAATCGGCACAGAAAGGAGACGAGAATATCAAGCCAGGAGAGCCGAGGCTACAGGGAGGCACAAATAGAGGCAGGATTCTCACCGTGGGCCAATATCCATATACTCAGAGAGTGAGACATCAGATGGGCAGGAGAATTCCACTGCTGTCATTACAGCGCGCGGCTGCAAATATAACCTCCATCAACTGAGGACATCCCTCACACAGCATGAAGCACAGACCAGGCTTTCTAAAGAAAGGTGTCAGAAAAATAGGCTCTTGACTTGATATGATGTCTGCATTCAGAATCGAAAGTGACATGATGACATGAGAATGACTCATCTCTATAGGAAATCCTTTACATTCAATACTACTTTGGCCTGTCCACATCCATTTATAGTCAGTCCGTGTAAATCGTTGCCTGATGGAAATGGCACCCGGTGTGGTCTCTTGCTGCTGTAGCCCACCAGCTTAAAGTTCAACATGTTTAGAGATGCCTCGCTTCAGAACTAGCCTGTAACAAGTGCTTATTTGAGTTACTGTTGCCTTTCTATCAGCTCAAACTGGACTGGCTATTGACCTCTGACCTCTAGCATCACCCTTCATCAGAGAACTGCCACAAACTGGATATTTTGCCTTTTTCAGACTCACTCACTTTCTTAGCCGCTTGTCCTAATTAGGGTTGTGGGAAGTTCAACAGCTCACCAGTTCATTACTGAGCAGACACACAAACACACTCACAGCCACTCAAAACCAAATGTAACCAAATTTTAAAAATGATTAGTCCGGGTCTTCTCTGTAAGATTGTTGTTGCATGAAAATCCCAGCAGATTATCAGTTTTTCAGTTTAGCATCTCCAGTCCACCTGACCTGCAGGTTTTTGGATGGTGGGAAGAAAACTGGAGCAGAACTCCACGCATAAAGGACCTGGACCACCCCACCTGGGAATCAACCCCAGGACCTTCTCGCTGTGAGGCGACAGCGCAAATTACTGTTCTACCGTGTCACCTCTGAGTAGAACAAATTTTAAAAAAGGTTAGTTCGGATCTTCTCTTTAAAGCCTAGAGATTGTTGTGTGTGTGAAAATCCCAGCAGATCATCAGTGTTTGAATGGCTCAGATCAGCCCATCTGGCATCAACAGCCAAATCACACTGAGAGTCACTTAAATCTCATTTCTTGATGGTGCTTGGTTTAAACTGCGACTGGACGTTTTAACAATGTCTTCATGTCTAAATGTTAGATTAGGTATAAGTAGTTGAACGGAGGAGTTTCCATCTGGAAAGGTCCAGGTCTAATCTAACCTGTTCTTAGTAAAGTAGAGAGTGAGTGTATGTTCCAATAAATAACACACACTACATAACCCCACCACAGGCACTCTTATATGTAGTCTTCCCTCTCTTTCAAAAAAAGGATAGAAGTCTCATTTTGGCAACCACATGCTTTAACCTTCTTTTTAATAAGACTCAAAACGTATGAATAGGGTAAGCCATACAGCAAAAATCTTCTTCTTCTTCTTCTTTTGGCTGCTCCCGTTTAGGGGTCGCCACACTGGATCATCCATTTCCAAAGCCATACAGCAAGTAAATCACAGAACTTCTTGTTCTCATTGGTAGGAATGAAGCAACAAAAGGACTTTTATTTACAAGGACTTTTATTCTGTATTTTACACCTTCCAAATAGGCAAAACTGATCCAGCTCATGGCCCTTATGTAGCCTCTTGTTAGGTACCTTTACAAAAAGCAAGGTTTTAAAGGAAGAATAAACTAAAAAGCCACTAAAATGCTTTCCATCTATACTGCTGAATTACCAGCTGACTAGAGTGCAGCCTTTGAATGTCTTCTTTTATAGTTTTTGGTCAAGCTGATTTAAACTGTTTGCTGGCCGACATCCATTTACCCCGTCTGTTTAAGCTAAACATTGCATCCTGTACAATCAAGGATGTATTCATGTTGGTTTCAAAGTTCAAAACAGCTTAACATCTGCACTGGATGCTAAAACAACTTTGTGCTACAAGATATATTCACCTAGTGAAAGCTTTTGGACCTCTCCATTTTATTTAATAGATTTGATAGTGTTTGGGTCTCCGTTGCCATGGTTTTCTAACCACTACAGCATGTAAATTTAGGCCTCCATCTCTTTCAGCTCCTCCATATGTTTTTAGGCGTTCCCCAGGGCTCAGTACTTGGGCCCACACCCTTCTCTGCATTTATTAATGTTATTCATCATGTTGTTAATAACTCTCATATTCATTTAAATGCGGATGATTCTTGAATGCCACTGGTCCATCTCATGAGTGTTAAAAATCACTTCAGGACAGTTTCCTTTAAGTGCAGCAGGCTTTTATTAACCTAAAATTATCATTACATGCTGGCCAGAAACTGGTTGTAATGGTATCTCTGGCAGTTGCTAGGGGGTTGCTATGTGCATGGCATAATTCTACATTCATTAAAGGGGGCCGATAGTGAATCCTTCTGATGTAGACCGGACATTTTCTTGCTATTCATCCGTATGGGAGAAAAAAAAAGCATGTCCTGTTTACAAGCATACCTTTCCAGATCAGGAGTTAAAGAATAAAAAATGAACAACAATAATATTCCACAATATATTTATACTGGCTAAACTGGGAAATTTTTGAAAAATATGGTCTTTTTAATGTTGATGCTACAAATCAAAGTACAGGTTAATTGCTTTTAGTTCGGCCTTTTCCAACTTTAAGTGCACCAAGGATATGACCTTAATCCATTTTCCTCTTTTGCGTGTGTGTGTGTGTGTGTGTGTGTGTGTGTGTGTGTGTGTCTGAGGGTTTTTCAAGGTGATTTGGTACTTTTGGTGCTCTGAAATCTTTAAAAGGGATGTTTTCAAAGAACAAAGCCAATACCTAGGTAACTACCTGTTCCCTGCATGATGTTTAATGAGCAAAGTGGCTGCATGTGAACAAAGTGAACGGTTGATCAACTCAAAATGAGTTCCATTTACACCAAAAACAAACAAACGCTTAAACAACTGGCGCTTCAGAGGACCAAACAGAAATGGAAGGAGAATAATGTTCGCATCTGTGACTTGTTGTATTAGAAGACTCCATTTGCATCAGCACTGAGTACGGATGGCGGGTGTGTTAACAGCAGTGAGTTTATTGTGTTCTTCTGATAGGCTGTGTTATGACTGTCATTATGAATATCAGCAGGGCAGGGCTCTCAGTCGAGGCACTCAGCTGCTCAAATAGATGAAGAAAGACGTATTGATCCCTGAAAGAATGGAATCCTAAAAAAGAAGAGAAAAACCTTCACAGCACACCACAAAGAAAGATGAAAGTCCTGCGAGGAGAGGAAAGGAGACAAAATAGAAAATTATAGATTTTCAAGAAAGCAAGAAAAGGCAGAGCGGTATTGAGCAAAGGGAAAAGGATGGGAGGGGGAGTACTGGTGGGAGGGAGAGAGAGAGAGAGAGAGAGAGAGAGAGAGAGAGAGAAGGAAAAGACAGGAAAAAGACGGAGGCTGCCCGTGTCCTCGCCTCTCCTCCACAGCAGACGAACATATGTGGCCTGACAAGCCGACATTGCCAGTGGAGTGAGCAGAGCTTTGTGTGTGTGTGTGTGTGTGTGTGTGTGTGTGTGTGTGTGTGTGTGTGTGTGTGTGTGTGTGTGTGTGTGCGTGCGTGCATGTGTGTGTGTGTCTATTCCTTGACATCCACCGCACTGACAGCCGATGGAGAAGATTAGCTTCACCCTTGCTGGAAACTGTCAGTCCCCTGCTACTGTCCTCTGTCTTCCACACACACACACACACACACACACAGCTTTGTTTTTATATCTTGTCAAGTCATGTATATATAGTATTTAGTGCCCATTTTTAAAAGCTAAACCTGTTCCTAGTTTTTACAAAAATAGTATTGCTTTTCTGTTAAAATATATATATATTTGGGAAGAAAAAGCAATGTCCAGTGCCTGGGGAGCAGTGATGGGGATGGTACCTTAAACAAGGGTACCAAGGGCAACCTACTGGTCCCAGATTCAAATTCTTGACCTTCCTATTCTGGGTCCTAGACTCACTAGACCACTAGGCCACCACTGCCGCAGAAAATCAGCAGATCATTTTCCAGAGCATCACCCTGCCTGTGCTTCTGGCAATCTGACTGGTCTGCAGCCCCATACACAACTGAGATTATCTTTCTAAAACAGCATGAAGTTCTTCAGCAGCTTGTGCTGCAGGAGCTCTTCTGAAGGATTGTTGCGGGAACATATAAATTGTTGCAGACCAAGGAATAAACTAATGTGGATTAGGTCCCAAGCCACACTGCAAAAATGTGTTCAGAAATAAGGGGTGAACAAACCCTTTAGGTGTCCAAGTAATGTCCACACGATCCAAGGCTAACATCTTGGTGCACCTTCAGAGGTGAAGTCAAAGGTATTGGCCGGTGGGTTTAATGTAACGGCTGTTTGGTGTGTGTACATAGTGTGAGACTGCAGAGTTTGTGGAGAAGGTTGTTGTCTTCTGCTCAGGATTACAGTCATCTCTGGCTTTATCTTCTGTAATCCAGCAGAACTCTGGGCCTCTGACCACATACAGGAGATTAAAGGCTGATCAGACAAGGGACAGTGAAAGGGATCTCTAACATTGTTACCAAACAACTCTGAGGTCTGCAAAGGTTAAACTGTGTGTGTGTGTGTGCTGAATATTCCTCTCTCATCAGGATATGTATAATCCCTCCCGGCTGAGGTGGGCTACCTGCAGCAGGCAGCAGGTGTGTTTGTGTAGGCCGCCTGATTAACACACGGCGCCATGGAGACACTATGGAGACGCTCAGGTGTGTGTGTTCACTTTAATATCTCTTTTTCTAATTATTTTTTCTTTTCACCCCCTACATTTGAACCAAAATGTGTTTTCTTTCTACTTAAAACTGATTTTAGTCTGAGTGCGTTTCAGGTGAATCCTCCATTATTTTTATTCTCCATCACCTTCCCAACATCAGGACCCATTTCTGCCTGAATGGAGAAAAGCACCCACAAAAGACGTCCCTCTGTGTGTCCATCGGTGCAGGACAGAGTGAAGGAGACGTGAGAGAGAGGACAGGGAGAGTGGACGGTGGAGTTCAGGGTGTGTGGAGTGTGTGTCCGTGATGGCGAACTAGTAGAGACGGTGATGAAAGTGAAGCGGTGAAGTTCATGTTGATTATTTTCAGTAGATTGTTTTTATTGGAGTTGAAGTTCGAGGCTTTAATAGTCTTTAATTCTATTAATATGGAGTGAGATTCAGTTCACTTTCAGCACAGACAGACGCTCCAGACGTCCTTCAGAGGAGACACGTCTGACTTTACACTCTCAGTACACTCCTGTACTTTTACTTTACACTCTCAGTACATTCCTGTACTTTTACTTTACACTCTCAGTACATTACTGTACTTTTTACTTTATACTCTCAGTACATTACTGTACTTTTTACTTTATACTCTCAGTACATTCCTGTACATTTTACTTTATACTCTTTTTACTTTATACTCTCCGTAAATTCCTGTACTTTTTTGAGTTCGATGAAACAGTACTTCTTTTACCGGAGTTATTTTTGCACAGATATCTGTACTGTAATTAAAGAATGTGTGCCCCTAAATAATGAAGGTGTAGGAAGGAAAAGTTATGATGATTAAATTGTGGCCACAATTAAGAAATGAGTTAGAACAAGATGATTGTCTTGATTTAAGGAATACTCAAAAAAAGTTGCATTTGATTGCTGTCTTTTTACATGAAAGGAAAACTGACTGGTCGGCACTGCTGCATGAACAGATTAAGCTGCTGTTTTTCCTGTGAAAAAATCTGTCTTTTTGTGGAATTGGGACTGCACCTTTAAAACAATTCACCATCTCGCCGCCCATGTCAGTGTGACCGTGCTTATGGATCCTCATGAATATGAATAAGTGTGTGTGTGTGTGTGTGTGTGTGTGTGTGTGTGTGTGTGTGTGTGTGTGTGTATTGACAGGTTGAGCGGGAGCCCCATTATCCCCTCACATGCTCCACTGCAGTACTCACCAAAACACAAGCCATCACACATGAGTTAGAGTTAATTGGCCTGTCTCTGTCTCTCCCTCCTTCCCTCCTTCAACCCTTCTCCCTCTCTCTCTCTCCCTCCTTCTCCCCTTCTCTCTCTCTCTCTCTCCCTCCTTCTCCCCATTCTCTTTCTCTTGGTTGTTTTTCAACTACCTGTACTCCCTCCCTCCTTCTCTGTCTCTTACCCCCTTCTCTCTCTCTCCTTCTCTATCACTTTCTCTCACTGTGTCTCTCTTATTCTAGGCCTCTCTCTCCCACACACTTTTTCCCTTTGTATGTATATCCGCCTCATCCCCTTCTCTCTTTCTCTCCCTTCATCACTTTCTCTCTATGAATATTCATAAGTCTCATTCTATTTCTCCCTCTGTCCCTCTTTATTTCTTTTTCTGACTATATGTCTCTTTATTGCTCTTCGCGAAATAATCACTGAATTTTGTGGAACTGTCTAAAATATAAAATAGTCTTTTTTTTTTCTTCATAATTGAATGGTTTAGGTGTAAACACCGTCATTTAGAGTCCAAATTGTTATTCACTGTGTTGGTGAATGGAACCAGACATCTGAATGGATGAACTGGTTGTGAAGACGTTGATGCTTGAGACATTGTATTAGTTTGGACTAAATCTGAACCCATTTCTGGTGGAGGAATACATGCAGGACGTTGCAATAAGAACATTCCCTCAAAGAAAAGTGATTAGTTCAGATTCACTATTTTACCATCATCATCTTCCCCTAAGAACACTCAGAAGTGAAGCTTCACTGGTGGGTTTTGGGAGGAAACAAAAGAACTAAGTTTGTGTGGGAGACGTCTGGTTCCGTTCACCAGCGCTGTAAATAAATTTGAGCCATTTCACACCAAACCCCCTCTGGATGAACCTCACACACTGAATGATGAGTCATTTTCTTTTTAAATGTTGGATTAATTCCTCATTCCAGTGTTAAATATCATTTCCTTTAATTTTTACTTTCTTTGGGTCTTTCTGTTTGTTCCGACTGTGTGTGTTGGTTAATAAGTGTGTGTGTGAGACCCTGCACATGTCCCCAAAAACAGAGGGCCGGGGGGGGTAGCTCTGCTCGCTGTGTTTCGGGAGCTCATTATAGAGAGAGAGAGGAAAACACACTTCTAAGTGAATCTGACTTCACTCTGAATAAAGTGCAGTAAAGTCAAGAAAGGGAAAAAACATTGGGGTTGTGTGTGTGTGTGTGTGTGTGTGTGTGTGTGTGTGTGTGTGTGTGTGTGTGTTGATAAATTGGGCTGAAGCGTCAGTGAGTCATATTGTTTTGTAGTGAGCGGCCCACATCCCCTCAGCCCACTCCTGTCTTCCTGCGCGCATCAGTGCCCTGGCGATGGGGAGCAATGGAGAAAAAAGAGAGAGAGAAAGAGAAGAGAGGCATCAGTGAGAGAGAGCGAAGGAGAAAAGCAGACGCAGAGCAGATTCCTGGTGTGCTCAACTCATTAGAGCTGTGTGTGATTGACAGAACAGGGAGGAGCAGGATTTAGAGGTTTATTGTGCTTCTTTTTTCATCTCTATTTTTGAACCAGTTCTCGAAATGTGGGTTATCAGAACAGACGGGGTGTCGCCGCAGAGGTGCATTATTACAATCAGACATACAGATAAGAGAAAGAATGGGAGTCGATGTTTTTTACAGCATCTTGTCATTATTTGGTGTGAATTGCGCCAAATTTTCTAAATTCCTCATAATATCAGAGCTGGAGATGTGAATTCAGAGAGGATCTGGTGTGAAATGGTTCACTTTGGAGACTTGGATTCATTTACAGTGGTGGTGGTGAATGGAACCAGACGTCTCCAACACAAACAAAGCTTTGATTCTACAAATTTCCATGAAAGAAGGATCTGTCCAATCATGTCCAGATCTATGTTAGTTGCATGTTTTCTCAATGGTGCTGTTGTGAAATATGAAGAATCTGCTTTAAAAAGGGGGAGTTTTATTCCGTTTGTCTCATACACTGCTATTTTGATCAGGTAAAGATCCGATTTACACTTTTATTATAAAAAAATAAGAGTGTAAATCAGACATCAGTGGCTTTTTTAAAAAATTTTTATTTATTTATTTTTTTATGACTTTCTCATGGTGTGTATGTACGTTTACTGCTCACAACAACAAGGTTCTGGGTTCCAGTCCCAGCCAGGTCAGTTTGGGTTCTTTATGGGGAGTATCTTCTCCCCATGTCTGTGTGGGTTTCCTAGTGTCTGCGCTCTAGTTTCCTCCCCCAGTCCAAAGACAAACCATACATTTCTCCCTGGGTGTGTGAGTGAGATTGTGTTTCTGTAATGGACTGGTCACCTGTCAAGGGTGCTACCTCACCTTTTACTCTAAAAGTGTGAAAAATTGACTCCGGCACCTCCATCAGCTGGATGGACTTTTCCTTTTTTCCACCCAGTAGTGGATCTGTTAGGTCCATGCGGTAGAAACAGTACATTTTAGTATGAAAGCTTCTCCAAACTACAACATCTCAGACATCAGTCAGCATCTTCACAACCACTTCGTGTCTTTGAAGGAGCTTCAGACGTCTGGTTCCATTCACCAGCACTGTGAGCAATTATGCCTACCTCACGCAGACTCTGAATGCATTTGTTTTCATAGAGGAATTTAAAGAAAAATCAATGAAATTTGCTTTTTAATATACATTTTAATGTACATATGAGAGTATTTCTAATATATATTATTATATATACATCAAACTTTCAGCATACTGATTCTCATACACAGACATGAAAAGTAAAATCGAGTGGAGAAAGGATGAGGGAAAGGAAGATTGTGTGTGAATATATTTTTTTTAAAAAGGATGGAGAGAGAGAGAGAGAAAAGCACAACAGAAAGGTGGCCGTGCTCATTAGCTGCATGGAGAACAATGGAGCTCAGTAAACAAAGACGGGGATTAGAGCTCTATTAGAGCTCACAGCGAGACAGAAAGCACCGCAGTGCCTGACAGAGGTACCCGGGCCTGTTTCACTCGTCCTGGGCTGTTTAGACCTCGGTGGCTTTTGTCAGTGTTGAAAAAACCATAGGTGGAGCCTTGATAATGACCATTAAATAAATCTTAAAAAGAATCATTCACCTCTTCAAAGAGGCCTCTACACTGGACGGTAGGCCATTTACGCACCCCGAATGAGCTCGAATCCTAGATTTTATTATTTTTCCATCATATATACATTCATAAATGAATAAATAAATAAATAAATAAATAAATAAGGATCCACTTTATTGCAATAGTTGAGTGTCTGATCACTGCAGGAATGACTTTTTGCCCTTTTTGCAATTAAGGAAGTCCAAC
>CM029391.1:16846155-16915593 GCA_017165825.1 Hepsetus odoe
CTGCTCTGCCTGCCTGCTCTGCCTGCCTGCCTACCCTGCCTGCCCCTGCCCTGCCCTGCTCTGCTCTGCTCTGCTCTACTGCCCCTGCTCTGCCTGCCCTGCTCTGCCTGCCTGCCCTGCCTGCTCTGCTCTGCCTGCTCTGCCTGCCCCTGCCTCTCTGCCCCTGCTCTGCTCTGCTCTGCCCTGCCTGCTCTGCCCTGCCTGCCCTGCCCTCGCTCTGCCTGCCCTGCCTGCCACCCTGCTCTCCCACTCTACCTACCCTACTCTACCCTACCCTACTCTACACCTACTCTACTCTACTCTACCCTACTCTACTCTACCCTACCCTACTCTACCCTACCCTACTCTACCCTACCCTACTCTACTAGAACACTGCCACCCATTTTTTGACCCTTTTTTACTCTGTCCTCCTTCATCTTTCTTTCTTTCTGTCTTACACTCTATCCTCTATCCACTCTATCAGTCTTTCTTTCATACTCTTCTTACTCTTACAGCGAGAGGTCTAATGTTTAGAGACGAGAGCTCAGTCCACTGGAATGTCAGGATGAATGTGGGTAGTGGGGCACTTTCTCACCCCTGGCCAGGTATGGCAGCCCACTGCTCTAGCTGTGTGTGTTCACTACCGTTGTGAAAGGAATTTTAATTCATGGGAAAGTTGAAGGAAGATGGAGAATTCCAACTTCAGGTTCTTTCTTCTTTGTTTTTCTGTAACGCGAGATCAGGAAGTTCCCAGCTGTCACTGAACACAGCATTAGTCCTGTAGACCTGCTGGAGCACTGCAGTGATGTAGTGCTGTAATGTACACCAGCACTGCAGTGTCATAATGATGTTTATCCACAAGCTCCACGATTTAACCCCTGGCCCGCAGGATGATAAGTCAAAGAGTGTGTGCTGAACGTTCTGGAGCCTCATCTCCGGCTGCTACGCTTCACTCATCATGCAGCGAGGAGAAAAAATCAGAAAAGACAAAGCGTCTGGAGAGCAAAGGGCCAAGAGCCCAGCTCCTCAAACCCAAACAGGGGAGAACACTCCCCTCCTCACACTCAGCATCAAAGATACCTGTTAACACTCAGGGTCACCCAGCATGGAGCTCTCCACCGTCACACACCCTGAGTGGTCAGGAGATTTTCCACATCTTCACACCGATGCATCTGGAAAATCACAGAGAAAACGCAGTGCTGTTTAAACGTTCATTTATTTGTGCTCCTTTTCCAGTGATGAATGATTTCATTTGCTTGCTTTTAAGCGAGTGGCTCAAGCACCTGAAGAACATCATAGTGAGGAGAAGGCATGATGACCTTGTGTGACCGCAGCCTCAGTATCAGTCCATGCAGGTGGACGCCATGAGGAAAAGCAGTTGACCTGCTAGGACCTTGATGTTCCTGAGGTTCCAGCAGCTTTTTATTTGCAGACACTAACATCTGTGGAATTTCTACATTACCAGGTATCACTTGGAAAGGAACGACAGGAGTTTTCTTTATTCATTGTTTAAAATCTTTTTTTCATCAGTCATGAAACATTAATCTCACTAATAAGCAGATATGACACAAACGGCTGTGGATACCTGTGGCTTGATTTACATTTACATTTACAGCATTTTAGCAGACGCTCTTATCCAGAGTGACTTCCATGTCCTAATTACAGGGACAGTCCTCCTGGAGACACTCAGGGTTCAGGGTCTTGCTCAGGGACCCAGTGGTGGTAGTGCTAGAGGTGGGATTCGAACCTGGGACCTCTTGAGCCATAGGTCAAGAGGTGAGTATAGGCAAGTATCCTACCACTAGACCACCAACACCCCATAATCTTTAACAGGATTTAATCTACACTGTTGACACAGTTCAATTACTATTTCTACATTCTGGTCTTGATTTACGTTGGATGTTTGCAGTAGGTGTCGTTGTCTCAACTGAGTAGCAGCCCCTTAACCATGACGCTCCCACCTTCATACTTCAAGAAGACCAATATTGGGTTCTTTGCTTGAACAATTTCCAGGTATCTGTAAATTATTTCTCACGTGACTTTTTACATTTCTATATTTTAATCCAAACCTCACCCAACATTTTCTTTCATTTGAGTTGGATCCTCCATTGTTTTTATTTTCCATCACCAAGACACTTTTTAGCAGAAATGGACAAACACTCACAGAAAAGACGTCCCACTGTGCGTCCCTCTGTGTGAAGGAGACGTGAGAGAGGACAGGGAGAGTGGACGGTGGAGTTCAGGGTGTGTGGAGTGTGTGTCCGTGACGGGAGAACTAGTAGAGACGGTGATGAAAGTGAAGCGGTGAAGTTCATGTGGATTATTTTCAGTAGATTGTTTTTATTGGAGTTGAAGTTCGAGGCTTTAATAGTCTTTAATTCTATTAATATGGAGTGAGATTCAGTTCACTTTCAGCACAGACAGCCTTGAAGGTACAGAGCCTGTTCTTTTTCACTTAAAAGTCAAGTAGTTGAAGCCGTACTTTTGCTTTTACCAAGTTGTTTTGTATCTGTACCTCTACTTAAGTAAAGCATGTGTGGACCTCTTTTGTCCTAAGGCTTTTGTGTCTCTTGTCCAGCTGAGGATTCTGGTGTGGGTTAAGTAATGCAGATGACAGTAGTGTCCTGTTAGCTACATGTTTTTACCCCCTAGTTCTTGAATCTGGCTGTGTTCGTTTAAAATTAGCAGCAGTATTCAAAAAATCTTCTCCTAGAGGACCAATCCCACTTCATAATTAGCACCATTGCATACTAACCCCCTGATATTCCCCACTAATAGATCAGGAAAATGCCATGCATGCCATACAAGCCTCTAATTCTGGAGCTATTAACAAAACTCAACAGAAAAAGGACTGCAGGGGAAGACGGATATGTTGGTATGCTGTTTACAATCAGGTGCTCGGAGAAAGCAAGTGGCCTTAGGTAGCCAGACAGCTGGTGCTCAACACGCTCTTCCAAGCAATGCTTAATGAAATCAGAGATATTCGGAGCCTTGTCCCACTTCAGACTGTGAGTGAAACAAATCATGTAATTCCACAGAGCAGAGGTGGCCCTGTTAATGAGGACGAACAGAAGCCCTTTACCCACCGAGTTAAGTGGTTCTGTGTGGTAATTAAAAATCTTAACGCAGAGTAGCTGGACTGAAGTCCAGGCGGAGACGCAGGTGTGGACTGTTAATGAGAAGGTCAGGGACAGAAGGTGAGGAATGAGACCAAGGGCTTCTGAACTTCTGAAACCTGACCTCCTAGAAGTTTACTGCAACCAGCTGCTCTGACCATCAGCAGCAGCTTCTACTTCTTCATCTACTTTTCTTCTTCTTTTTCAACTTCTTCACCACCTTTTCTCCCTTTTCCTTTATTTGTTGTTCCTTTATTTGTTTGTTGTATCCTTCTTCTCCTTTGCCTTCTATTTTCCCTTTTTGTAACCTTCTTCTACAACACTCTCTTTATTGTGCTCTTCTTGTTCTTCTGTTTATTCTATCTGTTCTTATTTCTTCACATTCTTCTGTTTTTTGCTTGTTTTTTTTCTTTCCCTTTTCTTCTTCATCTCATTCTCTGGCTTCTTTTTCCATCTTCTTTACCACCTTTTTCATTGTCTTCATTTTTTCCTTCTTCTTCATTTCAGTTTCTTCTTCTTCTGTTCATTTCATCTAATTCTCTTTCTTTGTTTTTCACCTTCATTCTCATTACCAGGTTCTTCTTTGCCTTCTTTTCCCACCATCCTCTTAGCACCTCCTTTGCCAATCTATTTTTTCTTTTCCTTCTTCTTCTACTTCCTCATCAATGTCTTTTCCATGTTCTTCTGCATTTTCTCTACCACCTCCTTATTGTCTTTCGTCTTAGACAACTTTCTTACCAGACAATTTTACCACCTTCTTCCTCATCTGCTCAAACTTCATGATCTCCATTTCTTTTTGTTACCTGTGTTGTGTCATTTTTTACAAAAAGCTACAGACTGAAAATGTGTTGCTCTTCATGAATAATCCTGGACTAGGCATCTAGGAGGTTTCAAGGCAAATGTGAGCATTTAAACGTATCACAATAGGTTCTCTCCATCTTTTTGAGGGGTTTGCTCTTCTTTGAGCAGGGGGTTTATGGCATGGCCTCCATTTCCTAGGCTAGAAACTTTGGGGTGTGTCCAAGCCTGGGGAGCTAAAGGGGTTCTAGGATTACAGGCTCTTCAGGCAAACCCAGCAGCTGCACATGTGCTGTCACTCATCTGCCTTACACAGTCTAGAGAGAGAGAGAGAGGGAGAGCTATAGAGAGGGACAGAGGGCTTCAGCCGGGTCTCCTTGTCCTGTTCAGAAAAAGGTCTTTGAGCAGTGTAACAGCTCAGCTACTGTCCATCCTTCGAGATCCAGGGGCTGGTGAAGAGAATTGCTGTCAGAATGCTGGTTGGACTGTGTGTGCTGCTGGTTTCTATGGACCAGGTAAGAACAACGGCACTTTCCTGTCTATAAGAGCTCAGAAGTACCTCAGGGCTTAATCCTGGGCTAATAAAGGTTTAAGTCATGCTTTATAGCAATGAAAATCTCTGCTTCTTTATAGTAATGCAAGCTGTAAGTCTCTGTAACAAATTAGTTAGTAACTTCATTTGTTTATTTCACATGTTGTTATAGCATTTTATAATCATAAATAATATTAAATTAGAATATTAAATAATATTATCTAAATGAACAGTAGATGAATAAAGTACATTTCTTAATAGTAGCTAATCTGGTGATAAAGAGTTTACAGGGTGCTCACAGTCCATGACCCAGGGCACATCTGCTGAACTCATCTATTCTTGTACATTAAGGATCGTGTTCAGTAATGGATTGTTAACTTCCTTTGTTTTGAGTTAACTGAGCCGACACTGACCGTCAGCGGCCTCGGACTGTGGAAGTGGCCGGTCTAAACACGCAACACCGCTGATGAATTGGACGATGAAAGCTAATCAGTAAATGCGAGAGCCGAGCACAGATGGCTTGTGCTCCGTTCTGACATTATGGTTTGTTTCCCTTCCAGCTTGTCCCCGTTGCCATTATGAGATAATTAATAAACGAGGCAAATACAGAAATATTAAACACATCGATGTAAAAAGCAATCAGCTACTCATTTTGTATGTGTTTGTAGCAGATGAATGACCCCTAAATGAGAGAGGCCTTTCTCATGTTTGGATAAACAAGAGAGAACTATGGCCCACGGGAATGATTGCTTGAAAAATTGGAAGCCGTTTTACCAAATGCTTTTGTGTTTGTGTATTTATAATATAAATGTACAATAATAGCTATGTGATTGATTTCAATACAAAATCATATTTTAATTGCTCTTAATTGATCATTGGGGTTATGTAGTATGTTATTAACTGAGGGGATATAATGCGGAAGAAAGAATGTGCGATACATGATTTGTCACTGGACGAAAATACATCAAAGCATACCAACAGTGGGCATGCCGCCATCTAATTCCCTATAGCCTTTAACAAATTTCTCCTAATCACCAGTGACTCAGCTGATTCCTGATCTCTCTCTGTTTGATTCAGTTCATAAATATGTTCAAACTAAGACTGTGCAGGTTGGAACCTACTCTTTCTGCATGATCACAAAGTCCTCCTTGGTCCAGGTCATGGTATCACACAAGTGTTTCACCAATGTGGGACACCTGGGACAGCTTAGATTCCCTGCTCAGAAGCCAGAGGCAATGCTCACCCTGCTCCCATGAGTCTAGGAATGGGTCCTCTCTGGTCCCATCATTTCCATGGGAATATTGCAGGATGAAATGGCCACCAAGTTGCCCTAAAGCCCTGCAGGCTTGCTCTCTTTGATAGTCAATGATGACGGCCAGCAGCTGTTCCCAGATGCTTTAGCTTGATGCCGTTTGTCCAGCAATCCTGGCTACGGAAAGAGCAGGCCAGCACCCAGAGACTGTGAAATTGCGGACAAATCTCTCCATAATGCAGCCAGTGTTGAGTTCATGTTTGCTGGAAACAATCACTCAGGCCAGCTGGAGGGTGTCCGATTTACGGGTGAAATCTTCACAGTCCCTTGGCTGAGTGCAGAAGCTGTGCCAGATATCAATGGATAGTCAATGTGCTGCCGGAAACAGGACCATATGAAATGATCTAGGGCTCAGTTTGCTCCTCAGCTGAAGAGTGCAAAAAATAAAGCAGAAAATTTAATTTCCCATATGTACGACTGCAGAGCATGATGGGCAACGTGGAGTCTCCCAGGTCATGGGAGCTTCGTCAGCTGTATCCTCCCAAAGCATTAACTGATATTCCACACTGTGGTGACTGTTACTATTT
Source organism: Hepsetus odoe (assembly GCA_017165825.1). Taxonomy (NCBI): domain Eukaryota; kingdom Metazoa; phylum Chordata; class Actinopteri; order Characiformes; family Hepsetidae; genus Hepsetus; species Hepsetus odoe. The sequence continues at coordinate 16,852,420 of CM029391.1, forward strand.
TCTCATCAAAACTATCGAACAAGACGCGCCCCATCAGGGACGGTAATAATAAAGATCTGACATCTGTTGTAGGGAAACATGGACACCCTCTAAATATAGTGCTGCTGCAACAAAAGCATGTCTGCAGCAAGGGTTTGGTGGAGAGAGAGAGAGAGAGAGAGAGCGAGCAGACCAGACCAGACCAAGTCCATTAGGGGTGACCTCCAATTCAAGGAGGTGCTGACTGGGTGTAGTGACAGAAGAGGCCGCCTTGGTGACCCCTCCAACACCCACTGTCCACCTGGCCTTCTTGCTGACCCCTCTGAGATCAACAAACATAGGCATATAACTCAGAATGACAGCAAGCCTGCTGTCAGATAGAGGTTGTGGTCAGTCGAGGCCTATACTTAAGCCTGTGCCAATGTTGTAGGGATAGAATGAGAACATTAATTGCTTAATTGTATTTATCATGAAAAATAGATGGTAGAATTTTGCAGCAATTAAATTTTTTTGTGTAGAAGTTGTGTTTTTCAATATTTTCCAGGAAGAAAAGATCTCCTATGCAGAAATGTGTTTATTTACTCAGGAAAAAACACAAATTTATATCATTTATAATAATATATATCTACATCTGTGTATATATGTGTGTGTGTGTAATATTATAAAATATAAACGTTTGTTTTTTTCTCAGTAAATAAATGCTGTGTTCTTAAAACCAGCTCATATCATTTTTACTTTTAATTGAATTTATCCTTATTTGGATTTATCCTGATGTATTGTTTTATTGGGTTAAGTTAAAACAAATCTTTTGCAAAGGAACACTGTTTTAGCCAGTGTGTCAGATACCTTTGCAGAGCACTGTAGTTACCTTTGTTAAGGCTCCTGAATAGTGGTTGGCTTGGTCTGGACTGGGAATTTACCAGTCTGCAGATTTCAGCTCTAATCTAACACACCTGATCTTGGTAATGAAGCCCCTCGGGAACATCTGAATATTACAGCCAGGTCTGTTAAATCCATCAGAAGTTGGAGGCCTGGGCTAGATGTTCTACACCCCTCAATTGCAAAAGAAAAAAAAACAAATTTATTCTTCTGGCTCTCAATAACACTCTTTGACAAGGTTATGGAGTTTTTTATTTATTGATATGCCATCATGATTCATTGGTACAGTGTCATCGTCTGGCATGCTTTCCCAGATTAGACACAGATAGTACATTAATTTGATCTACACACACCCGCTCATCACTCTAAAAATGTAGTATAACACAATCCATTAGCTGTGCAGCCCTGCAAAGCCGCCTTTGGTATGAGGCAGTTGACCCTGACATATGGGGGCTTCTTTGGAATGTCTTACTCTGGTAAACGCAGGGCTTAAATGGAGCTAAATGCAAGGCTAGGAGGTCGAGCAGACACTAGGCATTTATAGGCTCTGGGAAAAATTCCAAAAGCCCAATTAGGCTGGCATATGCTTGGGGATTTATGATGGGGTCCAAGTCATAATTGTCATTTGAGCAGTTTAAGCTATGGTGCTTAAATGAGCATCATATCTTGCTGCATGAAGGCAAGGTGTGAGTATCAGGCCGTGTATTGAGCCCCGCCCTGCCTTGTTTTGCATATTTTGTTCTTCTTAACATAATAAATGTGGTCCAAATTAACCATTTAATGAACAAGCTGAGCTGAAGTGCGTCAAAGTAGGATGAGTATTAATGGTTGCAGAATCAGGGTTAGTTTTGAAGATTAACAGCTAAATCATTTTTACTTTACCAGTTTGAACTTCTTGGGTTATTACTAAAGCTGGCGTCAATCTGATACCAAGCCCAGTATTTTGGGGATTTTGGAGCAAATTCAGAACTGGATATTAAAAGGAAAAATAACACATGAATTCCTTTTCTTGTAACAAATTCATCCTGAAACTCACTGTGTGATGCATTGTTTTAGGTGATGACATTTTTAAGCTTGGTAGGTTTTAAAAGTAAAAATATGGCACCTATATTAATGATCAAGCTGGATTTTGAGCACAGATGAGATCCAAAAAAAACAAAATGTGCACAGAAATATGGTCCATAGCAATTCAAAACCCTCAAACTCGAACAAGGCTTCTCCTACTTGCTCTTAGTGTCCTCCCCAGTGCCAGAAGCCATGTCTGGGATTTGGGCCAGTGCTGTGTGATAGGCTTTCATTCACAGGATCCTGTGTCAGAAGGAAGGCGTCTTTGGGACTGAAACACTGGCACACATACAGAGCTGGCACTGCCTTCACTTGGGGGGCATCAGCAACTGGGTCAAAACAGAAGGCCAAGGAAGAGGTCATGTTGGCAGAAGTGCTTCCATTTCCTCTCTGAGAGGTCCTGTTGTTTTCACGAGAACCAATGAGAAGCAAGTTTGCAACCTATGCACCATCTGAAGCTGATCTTGCCAGATTTTTGAGACAAACATATTGTGCTGGATCAGATGTGAAAAGCCGTGTTGTGAAAAAAACGGTACAAACCAAATGAAATGAATCACTATTGCAGTTTCTCCCAAAGTTTGAGGTTCTCCCAAAGTAATAAGTTATAAATGAGCCTTTTAAAATGACTTAAGGGTGGAGGAAAGTAAAGAGCTGCTGGCAGTAAATGCAGACGAGATTCAGCCTGGACTCAAACCGGAGAAACTCAAGACCCAATTTGGACTCGGACCACAGAGACTCAAACCCCAGAAACTCAAGACTTGACTGAGACTCAAACTCAGGCAATCAAGGGTCTCTTGAGACTCATACCTCTGAGAGTCAGGATTGAACTAGGACTCAAACCACAAGGAATCAAGACTACACTCTGCCTCAGACCACCTGCTTCAGATTAAAATCCTACAGATCAAGACCCAGCTAGTGATCAAACCCCAGTGACTCTAGTCCAGACTCAGGCTTAAGCCTGGCACAAGGATCCAGGACTAGCTTGGGAGTCATTTACATTTTCGGCATTTATTAAACAACGTCCACAAGTGCTTTGTGGTTCCAACATGTCCCTCACACCAGAAACACCAAGACTTAATAAAAGCTGAAGTTAAAATCTGGACATCGAGTTCAAACTCCAACAGAGTACTAGGAAAAGGACACACAGAATATGCGAGACAATTGTGTAATTTGAAGTTTATTATACTAAATTGTTATTTAAAAAGTGGTTCTTTTGTTTAAAGACAGCAATGATCTCAGACGTTCAGATGGACCCGATGCCCGGAGACTCAAAACTCGACTTGGACTCAAAAATCATAGACTCGATTCACTTTGGTGCTGTAAAGACTTGACTTGGTCTTTCATGAAGGGACCTGGGAACATCTCTGTATTATAAACACACTCAACAGGTCAGAAGGGGTTATTTTCAACACTCTGTTGAATTAGCTGATTACCACTTCCCTGTGCAAATATTCACACTCCCCTCTCACCTACACATACTGTAAACAACCTTCTCTTCACATGCTCTCTATTCTAGTCTTTTTATCAGTGTGGGATTCAGCACTGTGTGATGGTTTATAAAAGGGCTGACATTCTGTGTAAGCTATGAAAGTCACACAGTAAAAAAAAAAAACACTAGCCTAGATTCATGGGATTGCAAGCTAACCTTGGGACAGTGTCTCAGTGTAAACAAACATAAACAAAGTAAATTTGTGATTGATTGGTTTCTTTTTTGGCTCCAGGCCATGACGACCTTACAGCATACCATCATCTGTGGTTCAATAGATGCCATAAATACCACCCGGTTGTGAACTTTGTAGATAAATCCAGCCCTGGCAACTCTGTGAAACAGGAAAACACAACTACAGTATATGCGAAAGTGTAGACGCCCTCTGTTTGGTGGATTTTCTCCCACAGAGAGCATATTTCTGATTCATTATTTGCTGAACATATTGAAAAAGGCATATTTGGGCTTGTTCTCTGTAGAGGCTCAACCCTTTGCTCTGGACTGTATCTACTAAATAACCAGAAAAGGAACAAAAGAACAGGTTCTCCTCCTCCCTGTCTCACCTACAACTGTTCAAACACTACTGCTGGTCATGGGGTCAGATCACAGGCAACAAAATATATGAGCAGCGTGCTCCCCTGAGCACTGAAACTTTGAGAAAAGTGAGCAAGTGTGGACTCACACCAGGCATAAGCTCGACTAATTGATAAGACTGCAAAGTAACTAAAGTGCGTTGCTGCTAAAGTCATCAGCAGACCTCCACTGGGGGCCACCAAGCTTGTGCCTCATCCCCCAAGCGTGGATGAAATGTATTGCATTTACAGCGTTTAGCAGACGCTGTTATCCAGAGCAACTTCCATTTCCTGATTACAGGGACAGTCTCCCTGGAGCAACTTAGGGTTAAGGCTCTTGCTCAGGATCCCAGCGACAGTGGTGCTGGAGGAGAGATTCGAACCTGCAACCTCTTGGTCCATAGTCATCACCACCTATTCAGTGTCTTCAGTATTTAACATAGAGATGTTTTATAGATTTCAGTGTTTGGACAGCTAAAGCAGGCCTCAGAATTCTTATGGCAAATGAAATATTCAGTTCTTTAAGCTTCAGACAGGCATTTCTCATCGGCGTTAAGGGATTTGAGCTGGATGTGTGTAAGAGTATGCAAAGAGGTATGCAGGCCGGGCTAAGATTAGTGTCCTCAAACTCAGCCTGCGAGTGTCTGACATGACTGCCATTCTGCAGAGCATGCCATAGTGCCAGCAGCCCCTCCAGCACCAGCAGCCACAAACAGATCAGTCACCTAGCCTGGCCACAACTGGGATTTATTCCTTTCAGATGGAACCGAAGTAGGACCAAATGCTCAGATTCAGCCGGGGATTTGGTCAGTCAAACCCGGAGTGGTCCCGAATAATGACGCCTGATGAACATGTGTCCATTTGACTTCGTGGAGCTTGTGAGCAATCATTCTAGAACAATGAAAGAAAATTCTGTAATGTTCTAGAGACCGATAATTCTTGCAATAATGTGCAATGTTTGTCTAATATCTGAACATGGTGTAGAACATTCTAGAACAGTGTCAATGAAAGAGACCATTCCAGAATAGTCTGAATGGGGGAGAACATTCAACAGCACTGGCTGGAATTGGACAATTGGTCTAGAATAATGAGAACACCTTCCTAGAACAGTGTTAAACAGACTTCTAGAACATTATTAATGGGGAAGGAGATTCTAGAACAGTGTAAACTGGGAAGAACATTCTAAAATGTTTTACAGTTTGACAGCTCTCCTAATAAAAATCTGTGAACAATCTGTGAACAGGGTAGAACATTCTAGACACGTGGGGATCGGTAGAATGTACTTGAATGGTGTCGATGAAGGAGATGATGCAATAGTGTAAAGCGAGGGTGAGGGGCATTCTAGAACAGAGTTATTAACTGTGTAAACTAGGAACAATATTCTATAATAGAGTGGTTCTCCAAAGGTGGAATATTCTGATGGAACAATGCATATGTAACCAGGTTATTTTGTACAGTGTTTGTGGCTTTGTTGGCTACAGTCAGAATAATAGGAGCACCAAAAGGAGACTCCCGTTTCGTGAAAAAGAAAAAATCACACAACGCAGAAGTGCACCTGTCACACATAAGGAGAAGACAACTGCACAGTTTAATGCACAATTTCCTTTTAATAGTACATCAGCTTAGTTTCATGTACACTGTAATGTTAATTTGAAAAATAAAGCATGAAATGTGAATTTTTAATTTATGCTTGCAAATAAATACAAACTGTGAACAAATTAGGCTGAGCATGCTCATGCTTTTGCCACCGTGGCTGCTTGGTCTGCCCTTTGCCCAGGCAGGTGAAGAGAGTCCACGCTGTGGGGGAGTGCGGGTTGGTAGTCGATTGAGAGTTTGACCTGTGACCTCCGTCAGGTGCAGTGTGGGACAGAATGGAGTGAGTGTATCAGCGTGGCAGGCCGTGGGCGGGGAAACCAAGCGCATTCCTCCAGGAGACAGCTGTGCCAAGCGTGCTGAGTGTGGATGTGTGTGTGTGTGTGTGTGTGTGAATCCATGTGTGGGTGGCGGGAAGGAAATATATATACGTGACTGCTTGGATATGAGCAGGACTGAACATTTGCAGCAGTGTGGAGTGAAGGGAACTGCTGTTGCTTTTTTTCCAGGGCCAGCTGCAGCTTAATTCTGCCATTCAGACTAACGCAGGACAGATTTCAAACTAAACCGGACCAGGTTTCACAACACTGTAATGATATTTCACTGAATTGCTGAAAATGTTGAATGAAAATTGGCCCTTGAAGAGAAATGAAAGCACTGCTGCCTTGCAGTGAGAAGGATTCGGGTTCGATTCCCAGTCTGGGTTCTTTCTGTGTGAACTGTGCATGTTCTCTCTGTGTCTGTCTGGTTTTCCTCCAGGTTCTTCGGTTTCCTCTCATAGACTAAAAATGCATAACGTTGAGTGGAGAAGCTAATTTCCTTTCTGTGGCTATACATTTTTAAAAGCAAATAATTCGCGACAGGTCATCCGTCAAAGGAAACCACAACAAATCATTTATGTGTTCAAATGGTTCTTTGAATGTTCATGGTTCTTTAATCCATAGCATACATTTTTCTGTCCAATGTATGGAGTGTCTATATATACATAGATAGATAGACAGATAGATAGACAGGTAGACAGACAGACAGGCAGATAGATAGAATACCCACCTACCCTATCGTTGTCTTGTAAGGGTGACTGCTGAAATGCAACAAAATTGTTTGCCAAACTCAAAAGGGTTTTCCTGTAAAGATACCGCTTTGCAGATACTTGTTTTTCATTCATATGTATTAATAAACAAACAGCCAGTTTATTCAATGGTGACGAATACTGCAACTTAACGAATACTGACAATGGTAATATTAATGATATTCTTAACAAGTAGTGACATTTTGACCCGTCCTCATAAACGCCGGTTCGTTGCAGGTCCTTAGCAGCCCGGAGCCGAGGCTAAATGACCTGAACCCCTCTGAGCTGTTTCCATGGAGACCAAAGAGTCCAGGTTTGGGCAGGGTGAAGAGAGACTGGATCATACCCCCCATCCGGGTCTCGGAAAATAGCAAACAGGTTCCCGAGTACCTGGTCCAGGTAAATAATATTATGGACTCTACCCAAAGTTTACCCTTCAAATCTTCAAGCTTTCATCAATCCTGATTAATGTTTAGCTGAACACACACACACCCACAGCTTCGAATAATCTTCGTAGAAAATGCAATTGAAATGGAACACTCCAGAGTAGCCACGTGTGAGCCATGCTGAGCGTTGCCTAAAGGGGTATAAAAACCCCCCGACATTAAGCTGTGGAGCAGTGGAATTCCATTTACTTGGCTGATGTTGCTCAAAAATGGGCTTAGAAATGATAAACATAATGACAAAAACTGAATAAACACATTATTAACCTAGTTTAATCAATCAAACCAAATAAGAAATAAAAATAAACAACAAGGTGCACATTTGAAAGTGCAGACGTGTGCAAATCTCCAACAATTTGAGGGAAAACAGTGGATTTCCAAGTTCTCGTCTACATCTGTGATGTGTTCTCCTCACACATTCCTAATGAGCTGCTCACCGCCTGTCTTTACAACTTTCTTCTCCTCGCAGATCAAATCAGACAAGGTCTTCACTGGAGAGGTGATCTACAAGCTGGAGGGCCCCGGGGTCGACCAGGAGCCCAAAGACCTTTTCGAGATTGAGGATAAAACTGGATGGATCAAGAGTAAGAAGCCCCTGGACAGGGAGAAGTACAAGAGCTTCACGGTAAACAGCAGGACATTGTTCAAACCTGCACCGTTAAAGGCCGTGTAATCCAGCCACGGTTCAGGAACAGCTGTTTCATGCTTTAAGGGTTGAATGTTTTAGATGGATATAACAGGCTTTACATGCAGTGAATACTGCACTGCTCTACAGAGGAGCCAGGCATACTGACTCAGAGTCAGTTAAAATGAGGCTTTGATTGAGGAATTGCTTGCTGAAGTGTGTGAAATAAGTATTTCTTGTTTCCAGCTCAAAGCGTTTGCGTTGTCCCCCAGTGGCCAGCGGTTGGAAAACCCCACTACCATCGAGATTTACGTGCTGGATCAGAATGATAACAGACCCAACTTCATCCAGGAGGAGTTTGTTGGTGCTGTGCCGGAGTTCTCCATTCCAGGTTAAAATATATTCACACAGTACAGTGTATCAATCTTTTGTCACTTTTTGGGTTTCCTTTTTTGAATTTTTCTCAATTTTATGCCCAACTTGTTCATGTCCAGTTCCATTAGATAGCTAAGACTCCCTCAACCACATGAGATATGTGAAGCTCCGCCACATTTTAGCAAAGTGCCCCTAGCCAAAATTCACTGGACAGCACAAGACACTGAAAAGCGTTGATTTTTCACTTCCATTATCCTGTTCACTGCATTAACGCAGCCACACTGCATCTCTCACACCATAATGCATTTGAATTAAAATGAATGGAGCATCCTGATTGGTTGCATCTGGATTTCTAATGTCCTTTGCTGTATGTGCAGGTACTTCAGTGCTGACTGTATCAGCAGTAGATGCTGACGACCCCTCCACAGATAACGCAGTGCTGAGCTACTCCATCATATCCCAGGAGAGCTACCCTCCATTCAGCATCAACAAAACCATGTTCGGCATCAACAACGAAACGGGCGTCATCTACACCCGAGACGTGGGACTGGACCGAGATGTAGGTTCAGTTGGTAGAGACTCTATGTAACACACAGTTTAGAATCAGGTTTATAAGGATGGTTTCCATATTTAGCATTTTTTCATTTTATTTGTGCCACCCTTCATCTCTTTCTGTTTTGGAAAACGAGACAATATGTGCAGTGATTTATTGCAACATGTGCAAACACACATGTTAATTCTGCCTAAACACAAAGTGAGTTTATAGATTTCTAACCAGCTTTAAAATCAATTTGTGGTATGACCACCGTTATTCTCCAGCATAGCCTGAACTCTTTTAGACAAGTTTCTTTAAGCCGTCTTCGGAAACAGCTCTCCAGGCTTCTTGAAGGACCTTCCAAAGCTCTTCTTTGGACATCGACTGTCTTTTGTTTTCCGTTCTCTGTGGTGATGATCCCACACTGCCTCAACAAAAATGGTGTCCTTCAAGAAGTCTGGAGAACTGTTCCTCAACAATACATTAAAATACAAGAAGGTCTGGTTCTTTGGAAGCAAAATATGAAGAAATGAGAGGTTCATGAGTGTAAAGTCTGGGTGCTTTTATAAAAAACTAATAATAATGAAAGGCTTTGTTGTGACGATATAATAAACCGGATCAGGAAGGTCACTTTTACATTTACATTTACGGCATTATCCAGAGTGACTTCCATGTCCTAATTACAGGGACAGTCCCCCCTGGAGACACTCAGGGTTCAGGGTCTTGCTCAGGGACCCAGTGGTGGTAGTGCTGGAGGTGGGATTCGAACCTGGGACCTCTTGAGCCATAGGTCCGTAGGCAAGTACCACCACTAGACCACCACCACCCTCGCTGCCACTTTTAATGAAGAGTGTAAACTGATTCCCAATGGAAACATTAGTGGCACTGAGAGGTCTGGAGTAAGAGGTGCTTAGTCACTTAAAACTTAGAAATCTTCCTCTTCTGAGTTCCTTGAGGCAGAAACTGTACCAAAAACAAAAAAATTATGGTTCCAGTGCGATTTACTAACTACAGCCTTTACATTTCGTGCTCCATCAGGTGGTCCAGTCTTTTCGGTTGACCCTGCAGGTGGCCGACATGTCAGGTTTGGGCCTCCTAAGCACTGGCCGAGCCATCGTCCACATTACAGACATCAACAACCACGCTCCACAGTTCCAGCCTAAAACGGTATCAATAATACTCTCCCTGCAGAGTGAACACATTTACATACACCCAGCCGTTAGCTTCGAAATAATCACAGCAGCAACAGCATCAATTATAATCATTACACTTATGATAAATATTAATAGCATAATGGTAGTTATGAGTTAATTAAATAACTTTTTTACGTATTCATGTTGCTATGATTATTCAGAAGACATTATTATTAGTAGTAGTATTAATAGGCATTAGTCATACTGATAGTAGCAATATTTATTTTAAAATATCTCTTTAATTAGCATATCCTGATCTGAACAAAAGCTTTAATTGCCATTTCCATCTGTGGCTGCAGTACAACATGTTTGCGATGGAGAATAAGGCTGGAGAGGATCTGGGCAGAGTGAATGCTACAGATAAAGACCAGAAGGATGGAGAGAGCTGGAGGATCATCTACACCATCATAAGAGGAGATCCTTCTGGAAATTTTGCCATCCGGACAGATCCTGTCACCAACCAGGGTGTGATCTCTGTGGTGAAGGTAAATTAAGTAAAGATAATAATGCAGCTTTGCATTATTACTTTATAACATGCAAATGAGCCTCTAACCAATCACAATCACTGTTTAATCACAGCTCCAGAAGAACGTCTGTGTCTTTTAGGATTAAAACATTATTCATGATACCCAACCAAATAATGCAGTCCAGTTTATATTAACCTTTTTTGGGGCAGAGAATCTGGTCAGTTTTTCATCTATTTGGTATAATTGGATATAAAGCTTAAGTACTACATCTTTTAAACCTAAGATTAAACCGGCAAATATTTCATGAAACAGTTTAACTTAAACTTAAAGAATAACCTTTGTATATTTAATACTGAGCATAAGTCTCTTTTTAAGTTATTCTTTGAATAATTCATTATAAATGTGCTAATACAGGATTATGTATCAGGTATATGTCCTCTGTATAGAAAATGACGAAAATGTTCAATTAAATCAGAATTTTATTAACTTTCAAAAATGTGATCAGTCACCAAAAACTCGTATTTAGTTACTTTAAGGGGCAGCGGTGGCCCCGGGGGCATTTGGCCCTGGGATCGGAAGATCATGGGTTCAAATCCCACACCAGTAGGTTGCTCTGAGGTACCCTTGAGCAAGGTACCGTTCCCATCACTGCTCCCTGGGCACTTTCACTAGCTGCCTCCTGCTGCACGTGTTTGTGTGTGTGGGTAAAATGCAGGTGTCATTTTGTTGTGGTTCACTGTGTGATGCTTTTGGATTCTTTGGAGTGGCCATGAAATTACTAGATGGCGCTACAGAACAGTTTAAGCATGCCGCATTATTCATTCAGTGCATTAGTATTTCAAGGCCATGGATACCACAATACTAGCATTTTTTTCCAAATCAAGCAGCCAAATGACATATTCGCAGAACATCATTGCCATCTATTGAGCCACTGTGGATCTGCATGCTTTAACAATTCATACTCCTGGAGCTCACAACCAGCCCAAAGCCGTGAACTGAATGATGGCCTGCTTTTCTTTAAGTATCTGCAGCTCTCGCATCAATAACCTCTCATATTCTTTCCTCCCGCAGCCCCTGGACTTTGAGTCCCGGGCCGAATATCAGCTCACAGTGAAGGCGGAGAATGAAATCCCTCTCAGCATCAAAGCCCCTCATGAACAGACCAGCTCTGCCACGGTAACCATCCGCGTTCTGAATGAGAACGAAGCTCCACGTTTCTATAGAAACCCCATACAGGTGTCTTTCCCTGAGTCCACCAAACAGGGCACTGTCCTGGCCAGGGACATCGCACATGATCCTGACAATGCCAAACTCAGGTGAGAGTGTCTGCTCAGCTTTACTGGACAGCAGTGACAAGAAGCATCTCAATGCGAAATGTGAGCAAAAGGTGGAGTCCATCAAACCTTCTAACCTTTCTGTTTAAACTTAGGTTTGAAATAACTCATGATCCTGACAGCTGGCTCTCGATCGACCACGAGACTGGAGAGATCACAGCCAGGAAAAAGTTGAACATCCGCTCGCCATATGTGAGGAGCAACAAGTACACGGCGCTGGTGAAGGTCACTGACCTGGGTGAGATTTAATAAGGAACTCACTGAAGTTCCTGTCATTGGAATGAATTAATTCATGAAAGGTTTAAACTGGTTACTGAATGACTAAAAGTAGAAACTTAATGATTCATTATAATTACTGAATCATTTATAGCAGATACTGATTTATAGTGTTACTGAACAATTGATGATGATTACTAGATAGACATTAAATAATTTATAGAAGATTATGAATGATTTACTGTATTTAGTGTTCATAAAGATGTTCGTTGGGTGTGACGAGGATGGACAGGATTAGAAATGAGTATATTAGAGGGACAGATCAGGTTAGAGGTTTTGGAGACAAAGTTAGAGAAGCAAGGTTGCGTTGGTTTGGACATGTTCGGAGGGGAGACGAGGATTATGATGGGAGGAGGATGCTGAAGATGGAGCTTCCAGGAAAGAGGAAGACCAGAGAGGAGGTTTATAGACGTGGTGAGAGAGGAGAGAGGTGGTCGGTTTGAAGGAGGAAGATGCAGAGGACAGGAAGAAATGGTCCACTGTGGCAACCCCTAAACAGGAGCAGCCGAAAGATAAAAAAGAAGACGTAGAAGAGGTGTTCATATTAGAAACTGAATATTTTATAGGAAAAAATCATAATAAAAAACTAAATCATGTATAGCTGTTACTGATAATGCACTAACCACTATGAACAGCCATGAATTAATAGTATACACTCACATTATAGTGAGTGTATACTATAAATAATTCAGTATCTTAAATTATTTTGCACTTATTTAGTCTGCAATGAATTATTTAGTGTCTATTATCAATTATTGAATATCTTCTTTGAATGAAAGAAATAATATAAATGATTTGGCATCTTCTAGGAATTACTCCCAGGAATGGGATTCATTGTTTAAGTTCTTCAGTCTCGTTTAGCTTTTCTTATTTATTCACTGTCTGGCTGCCCATTACTCATCTCTGACGACCCCTCCTCTTAGACGCTGGCGGCATTTCCACTACAGCCTCACTGGAGATCTCTCTCTGGGAGACCAATGATTTCCCACCTGCTCTGGTCCCTCTGAGCGGCACCGTGTGCAGCAACAGAGATCCGGGTCGGCTGGGCCTGCTGTTGACCGCTGTGGATGAAGACCAGTCCCCTCACGCTGACCCCTTCAGCTTTGACATGGCCGACACTGACTTAGCTGCTAACTGGACCATCATAGCTCTCAATGGTAAAGAAATCACCTTACTTACTACCTATCCCGTTTGGTAATACTCTCCATTTGCGTTCATTCCTGGATTATAAAAACATTCTTTTATTTCACTGAATCTATCCTCCCGAACACAGTATCTGTGGACTACATCTATTATAGGCTTTGCTCATCGGTTCAATTTTGCAACAGTGTTACAAACAAAATAAAAAATGATAAATGTGTTGGATCACGTAAATGCAACAGTATGGCCAATCTTTTATCCCACCATTAATGGGTGTACTTTATTGTTCAATAAAGAAAATAGGTCTTTTAGGTCTCTGGCATTGAATATTGTGCATTTTTTTTATTTCTATTTTGGTCATTTTTAGTTAGTTTGACATCAATTTAAAACACTGCTGCTGTTAACTGTTTAAAATCTGCATAAACTATCAAGACCAATCCAAAAAAGTTGTGTAACATTGGGAATGTTCTTGTCTTCCTCTTGAATCATTACTTTTTTGAGAGATGCACCTTTTTTGAGGGTTTTTTCTATTTTCTCCCCAATTATCCACCCAAAATTTGACAAATCACCCTCTCTATTTTTCAATCTCTCACTCTTCAGAAACCCATGCAATGCTGCAGCCTTTGATAGACATTGACCGGGGTGAGTTCTCCGTCCCCATCACTGTGTCAGACTCAGGCTCCCCCGCCCTCTCCTCTAACGCCCTGGTGAACGTCACGGTGTGCCCGTGTGACCGGACCGGAGAGTGCATGACCTTCGCAGCTGCAGCCATTTTTGGATCCAGAGTGGGCATCAGCTTCATCGCCCTGATGATCATCATGGCCAGCGCCGCCCTTCTGTTGCGTGAGTATAGATGAGGATCGTTTATAACAAGGACACGTGTATTCGTTTATTTTAATTGCCGTACCTTTCGGTAATAAAATAATTTTATTTAGTTTGTAAACGTAAAAACAAATTTATTGGCAGTACAAACCACATACGGCAATTAAACTACAAATAACCTGTTTTGAATTCACTGCTTTTGTGATGTCACACAGCACATTTGCATTTATCTGCCATTCCAATCCACAAGCTCAGTTACATATTCAATATCAGCTTTTAATTTACAAAGAATGCAAATTGGAAAATGGATTATGGCTTATTTTTGTAACTAAAACCACACAGATATCTAGATCTCAGGGAACTAGGAATAAAAAGAATGGAAAATGTGATGCAACCTTGCTTCTCTAACTCGTCTCCACATTTGTATGACGTGACCCACACATTAATCCTTCCTCAAATTCACACCAAAATAAAGTTTCTCCTTTTCTACTAACATGTCATTCACTCAAATAGAAATAAGAAATTACCAAAACAAAAGGGAAAATATGAGAGCTTTAACTTTACACAGCAGTTGATCGTGTGTGTGTGTGTGTGTGTGTGTGTGTGTGTGTGTGTGTGTGTGTGTGTGTGTGTGTGTGTGTGTGTGTGTGTGTGTGTGTGTGTTCAGTGTTGCTCCTCCTGGCTGTGGCCATGAGAAGCTGTGCCCGCCGCAGTCTGAAGAAAGGAGGAGGGCTGCTGGTGGGTGAATCCGATGACGACGTGAGGGACAATGTCTTCAACTACGATGAGCAGGGCGGTGGAGAGGAGGATGAGGTGAGGGCCCAGCCAGGTGATGAAGGGCCGTTAGTTTGAAAGTCAGCAGTGTGAAGTGGGCCGGTCCTGCTGGACAGCAGCAGGTGGTGTGTGGTGATCTCAGGGCAGATGAATGTGAAAGAGTAATACAGGCTGGGTGTGAGCCAGAGTCACAGTGAATTAGCCGAGGGAATCATAAGACACAGTGAGTCTCCTTTCAGCCCCCACTTTCGGACAGAATGGGGATCTGTTTGACCATTTTGTGTCCAAATAAAGTTAATGTGGCAACACAAAACATCTCTGCTTTGACTAAAGTGACAAAAAGTTCAAAATAGTCTTGAATATTACAGCAGCTATTGTTTTACATGAAGGCTTTTATTGAACTCTTTCTTAGCGAAACCAGAATTAAACATAAAAGTTGTCATTATTTAAGGGGCAGCAGTGGACTAGTAGTTAGGGAGTTGAATCCCAGACCAGTAGAATGCCCTGAGGTACCCATGAGCAAGGTACTGTCCCCATCACTGCTCCACATCAAATAATCCTAGACAATACTTCTCTTTTCAAGGATGCTTTCAACATTGATCTTCTGCGGACCCCCAGTGAGATGGTTCCTCCCCCAGCAATGTTCTGGCAGCCAGGCTCCGGCCTCCCGAAACGCAAAGAGCCGCTCCGGAAAGATGCACCATATAACTTGCCCTCGCCGAGGTATCCACGGAAACCACCAACGAACCCCACTGACATCGAGGACTTCATCAATGATGTGAGTGAGAAAGAATCGACTTTAGGCTCAGTTTTACTGTAAGGCTCGTTAAGGTGAGACCCTGGCCTTTATAGGATCCTCCTCATTTAAGAGGGAGAGCCTTTTTGTTCAGGCAAGCCTGGCTTTAGATGATCCTCCTGATCTTCAGACAGGTCTAAGTTAAAGCTGATTTCATATTTTATCTTCTATCAAAAATGTTTTTAATGTTAGGAGAACTTGTAGCTTGAGTCCATTTTACACTTGTTATCTTGGCAAGTGGTTTAAATCTGATTGTTTTTACAATCATTTTAAATCATTTAAAAAAAAACATAAAATGAAAAGGTGCTAAGAAATGGTCCATCCATCATCTTAGCTCCTTCTCTCAACAAGGGTGGCTGGAGCCTTTCCAAGCACTTATAAGGCTAAAAGCAAAATCTGAAAAAATGAGTGGGTCATCTAAATGTACTTTATGGCCAAGGTTCACCTAAATGTTCTCCTTTTCTGAAGCACAGGTAATAATCAGACATCAGTGTCATAGACTGGTCTGGCCATCTTTGAAAGTGAAGATAATATAGAAACAGTTCTTCTACAGCAGTCACAGCTCTTCATTCCTGCCTTCCATGTAGGGCCTGGATGTGGCAAACAACGACCCTAACATGCCTCCATACGACACAGCTCTGATCTATGACTACGAGGGAGACGGTTCTCTGGCAGGCAGTCTGAGCTCCATCGCCTCCATGGGCTCAGATGAAGACCAAGACTATGACTACCTCAATGACTGGGGGCCACGATTCAAGAAACTAGCCAACATGTACTCCAGTGACTAGACCCCTTCGGCTACGTACAACTCATCATCCCCAAGGTCTCCAAAATAAACATTTGAACATTCCCCATCCTCAACATCTGGGCTGCTGCTGTCGCCCCTGCTGATAAGGATGGGAGGGTGTGTGTGGATCATTGATCGAGGTACCAGTAGACTGAATTTGAGCTTTTTCGTATTCCCCTCTGGTCTATTACTGCAAAAGGTCGCTGCTGTCATCCCAAAGACGGCGCAAGCTGTTTTTCTCTCTCCCGTCCCGTCACGGATCAGTGAGCCATTTCGCCGCACTGATGTGACGAGCAGCAAGGCGTATGCCGCTACATGATGACTCACCTTACACCAAAACAGCAGCAAAAGGGCATCAATACATACTAATAAGAAAGCGGTTTCTTAAACTCTCCTTAAATGGCAGAGAATGTTCTGATTTAAGCTCTTTCTCTGATCCTAGAAGGGTTCTACTTCTTTAATACACCTCATGAAGGGCTTTTACTAAATGTCCAGAAGTTTGTAGACACTTGCTTAAAGGCTTTAGATGTTAAAATGTTGTTTTGAGGACCATCCATGAGAGCATGAGTGATGTCAAGTGCTGATGTTGGACGATTAGTTCTGGGTCCAACTCATCCATCCCAAAGGTAGTGGAAGCAGCCCCTTTGAAAAATTATTCTTTAGACCCATCTACCGGATCTTAAAACTCACATGCAGCTCCACGACAGCTTCCCATTCTTTTATCAGTCATTTTAAATGGATATTAAATGCATGTGCGCACACTCTTTAGGGGCAGCAGTGGTTATTGACGAGGCCCCAGGATCAGTGTCATGAGTCCAGTAGATTACCCAAAAGAAGAGCAAGAAATTGTCCCCAACAAAGCTCCTTGGGCTCTGGATATGACTAGAGACTGCTGTATGGTGTGATGGGTTAAGAATTTTGTTGTGGGTTGCCGATTTATGTGCTGTTCACAACAACAAGCAATCACCTTCACTTAGCATCTGCATAAGCAATTACGTCTGGAAGGTTTGGGACATATAGTGATGATCAGAAATGACGGATCAGGGAAATAAATAAGGGGATTTTTCTAAACAAAAAAAAAAAAAAAAAGTGAAACGCGACCTTAACACAGCAATGGCCATAAATTCATCCCAACAAACATCCTTCAAACTTCATCCTAAAAAGTGAAAGTGAATGTTTGCCTACGTAACACAGCTCAGCACAACACAATGAAATGCAACCTCTGCTGGGCAGCTTTATCCAGAGCTCAGGGGAGCCGTGATGGGGACGGTACCTTGTTAAAGTGCACCTCACGGCAACTTACTGATCTGAGACTCAATCCCATGACCTTTCATTAATAAAGTCTGGTCCTTAACCACTAGGCCACCACTGCCCCTCATCACAGCCTGAAGGAATACTCTAGCTTCTTTAGCTGCACATGGTCAACATCCATGGATAATATATATTTTTATTAATAATAATAATGTCTCCCTGACATCAGACAAGGACAGAAAACCTGCTCAAACGACAGTTAACAGAAGCCAATGGGCAGCTGAGGGTTGGTGTAAAATGCTGGGCACTTGAAATGCATACACAGTGAAGAAGGGAGTGAATTTAAGTGAACTTAAGGAGATATTCATGCTTGTTCCTGCAGATCTGAAAGCTCATGAATGTAGGGTTTAGTGTTGCAAATGGTGCAAAATTGGTCAACTGTTAGAATATGTTCTTAGGCAGATCCACCGAGTGATTACATGACAGAACAGATTTCGTTCTTTGGGAATGTTGACCCGACTGCCTTAAATCTGTATATAAACTTGACCATTCACAGGTGTGACCGTGCGTCACAAATGACGGCTTGACATTTTTGCCTTGAGTTTTTACTCACTTTTACAAATTGCAATTCCTTTTTTTGTATGTTTGTTTTTTGGTTGGCTCTTATTGTTGAATGTGATTATTTTAATATTTATTTCATATCAAACATCATATATTTGACGTGATGTATTTTGTAAAATGACCTTTCTAAAATAAAACTGACTTGCAAAGCTGTTGGACTCGAAAAAAAGACACCAAATCCAAAAAAACAAAAAAGAGAAGTACACAAAATAGAATTTATTCAACATACCATCAAGTAAAACAACACGCCATGTATCCCCACCTGTTAAAACTGGGATAACGGCTGATAATCTATCATTTCTAGGTCGAGCATCCTACTGAACCTGGCGTATATTTTATAATGAGGCTCATCACAGAAGCCTTAAACAATGCATGTGCCACTTTTATTCAGAAGTGAAGGCACATTCATTGCTGCTTAAGTTCAGCAGAAAACCGCTTTAAAGGACTTTAAAGGCTGTAGCTCGACTGGGAAGGAAAATAAGTGCTCATCTGTGATATTTGTACAGACAAAAACATGATCAAATTTAAATCCTCACAGCAGATCAAAACATCTGACAAAATAAATCTTTCCTGATTATAACAACCAATCCTTCTACAGTCTTCAAAACACCACTCGAGCGTTGCTCTCTCCCAATAATAAATAAAAAAAATAAGCCGTGGAGATGTATGCCCTTGAGGTGTTTTGGGTTGACCTGGGGAGGCTTCACGCCGGCCCCAGGTTGACCTCCATCTCTTCCTCATCCTTTCTCGGAGGCCTCTGAGGTCGGCGAGGCTCCTCCTCTCCTGTGTCCTGCTTGTCTTTCTCCGCCTCGATCCAGCTCTGAGGGGCGATCATTTTTTTGGGCCCATGAGGAGGGGGTCCCAGCAGAGCCTCAATGTCATCATAGTTGACAACTTCACGCTCAAGAAGAGCATTGGCCAACTAAACAGGAAAGGATAGATATACTCTGGTGTGGGTCGCACAGTGAAAAAAGACAATAAAATAAGCTTGGGTCTGAGAAAGGTGCTTTAAACAGTACATATGATGCTGCTAATGATAATTAATGATAGAGTAACTTTAGGATTAAGGGTTTTCCTCAGGAAGTCAGTGCTGCAACCTCTTGGTCCGCAGACAAGCATCCTACAATTATACCATCGCCACCATTAGCAGACCGGACTCACCACAACAAGTTTCTCTCTGTTGTCCAGCAGCAGTTTCTCTGTCTGCCTGTAGGCTCGTGCAATCAGCATCTTAGCCTCCTGAAGAACAGACAGATCCACAGACAGTTCACCATGCTGTCCTGGTGTTCCCAACAGCTGGGATAAATGAGTTGTACCCTTAAAACATGTGCTTGTGTGTGTGTGAGAGAGAGAGTGTGTTTCAACTCACATGGTCCATCTGCTGCTGCAGGCCTTGGCTGAAGGGTCTGCGTCCAATAGCGCCCTGCTCCTCCGTTTCAGGGAAGGACACCTGACCCACGCTGGGCACCATGCCGTACTGCTTCACCATAGCATACGCCACACGGGTCACCTTCCGCAGGTCATCCTGAGCACCTGGATCAGCACAGACCGAGAAAATTACCAAACCACTTTGCAACCAAAAAGGAATGAGCTCCGTGTTATAAAACAAATTGGTTTGGAACCTAAAACCTTTGGTTTTTACAGAGGGAACCGTGACGACCTTAGTGGGCAAGTCCTCCTTCTTGTTTAATTGCATTTTGTAGTCCCTCCTCTGTTGCTGACAGCCTTGATTACGGCGGTTTCACTCCAAACCAGTGGAAAAGCAGCCCAGAACCACTAGTGTTCAAATAATTCTGCACAGAACTGGTTCAAAAACTGGTTCCCAATTGTTCAAAAAGAACAGTCTGAACAGAACTTGCATATCAGGTTCCTTTTAGCTAATCGTAAGCTTTAATAATGTGTAACGGTTAACCTTTTTATTATCAGTATCATTGTAGGGTTTTGTGAAACACTACCCAATAAAATCAATTCTTCAAAAAGGAGAAACCATTTCAGAACAGTTGCAGATGTAAGCGACAATCTGAACTAGGTGCTGAGCTTTCTTCCCATTTAACTCACGAGCTCAGTCGCTATACATGGAAGGAACACCTAAATCCATTTTGCTCTTAGCCCTAAACTTTACCTTTAGATGAAGATCCTTCTTCCTAGCTGCCTATGCATGAGCCATGAGCCATACCTGTGGTGACTTTGTTGAACGTGATCGCTTCTGAAGCTCTTCCACCCAGAGCCATGCACATCCTCTCAAACAGCTGCTCTTTGGTGAACAGGTACTGGTCCCTCGGCAGGATTTGAGCAAAGCCCAGAGCTGCGTTGGTCCTGGGAGCTATCGACACCTGACAGAGGCAAGAAATTCCCCCAAAAAAAGAAAACAAACATGTGCTTGAACTCCAGAATAGCTATAGATAAGCTGTTCATTTGAGCTTTCTTGGTTATAATTTAAACTAATACATCAGACTCTCTAAATAAGAGCAGTTCTACGCGTTCACCTCTCCGACTAATTAGACACTGAACCAGCTCTGTTATCTGTGTTTCAGCGTACCTTCATAACAGCCTCCGTGTGTTCCAGCAGCCAGCCGACGAGAGCATGACCAGACTCGTGGAAGGCCACCACTCTCTGCTCCTCCTTAGACAGAATTTTGCTCTTCTTCACACTACCTGCATGTGAAACACAGACACACCATCATCAAACATCAAATCTAAATTCAAAGCACTTTCACAGCAGACTGATAAACATATAATCCTGTCCTACCTGCAATAACTCTCTCTACCGCGTACTCAAAGTTGAAGGTATCGATGGATTTGTGGCCCTCTCGGGCTGCATGGAGGGCGGCTTCATTGCAGATGTTCGCAATATCGGCACCTTGGACAGAAATAATCCACAGAGAACAAATAATAAAGATACTCTAAACATATCACAGGCAGCGCAAGATCCCAAGTAGTATATTCTTACTTTATCACATTAGGCTATCTAGTACCATACTTTCTTGGTTCACATCTTCTCACTGATAGCCATCAATTCATCCACCTCCACAAAAATAATTCACCTCCAGTTAAACAGGGTGTCACTCAGTGATCTGTTCTTGGACCTTTATTGTTCATAATTTATATTCTTCCTCTTGCTCATATTATTAGAAACCATGGCCTCAGTTTTCATTGCTATGCTGACGATACACAAATCTACTTTACCACCTCCACTTCAGCCTCCCAGCCCTGCCCCGCCCCCTCACAGCTTGCATTCATGACATAAAACTATGGCTCGCCAAGCCTTCTAAAGCTCAACACTGACAAAACAGAACTTTTATTAATTGGCTCCAAGGTTCTCATCACTAAACTCTAAAATGTCAGTTTATCCATTGACAATGTTCTTGCTACACCCTCACCTGCTCTCTGGAATTTAGGTGTTCTATTCAATCCAGCTCCATCATTTGACTCTCACAAACACAGTTGTCAAAAATGTATTCTTTCACCTCTGAAACATCTCACGTCTCAGGGGTGCAGAAATACTTGTTCATGCTTTTATAACTTCCCATCTGGATTTCTGTAACTCTTTACTCTTTGGTCTCCCAACTAGAACATTAACGAGGCTCCAGTACGTACAGAACTCTGTAGCTCATGTTCTCACCTTCTCCAAAAAATCCCAGCACATCACTCCCGCTCTCCACAAACTTCACTGGCTGCCCAGATCAGACCAGTTCAGTTCAACCTGCTTCTGATCATGTTTAAGGCCCTTCATGGATCTGCGAATTACTAATGAATAATAAATGACTAATAATTGAAGTAATATAAAATAATTTTAACACTCCTTTTCCAAAACAAAAAAAAAAAAGTATTTATTAATTCCAAAAAAATTAATACACATTTTCTTAGCATTTCTAAATAAAATATCTAAAAAAGCCTTCTAGAGTGTTTCATTTTATCTGATCTGATCTGATTCCTAACCACCGGGCCACCGCTGGCCCCTGTGTTGATGCAGGAATATTACCGGACTGTAGATCTGTGATGTGTGTGTATTAAAGCAGGACGCTCACCGCTGAAGCCTGGTGTGAGTTCAGCCAAGCGTAAGGAGTAGAAATCAGCAGGATGGGAAAGTTTCAGGATCTTCAAGTGCTGCTCAAATATCTCCTTTCTCTCCTGGAACAAAGCAAACAGAGGTGATCCAGTTTCTGTATCCAACCTTTCCACCCTAACAACTTAAACACACACACACACACACACACACACACAGTACCTGCAGAGTTGGGAGATCAATGAATATGTGTCTGTCAAGCCGGCCTGGTCTCATCAGGGCATTGTCCAAAATGTCTGCTCGGTTGGTGGACGCCAAGACAATCACATGATCAGTGGTACCCATTCCTGAAAAGAGAGAGAAAAGATGATTTTTTTCATTATAGACTTCCCGTCACCTTTCAGCCTTAATTCATAAATGTGCAAATCTCATTACATGGTTGTGCAAGTTATGATCACATTATGTATTTCCAATTACAGGCTTTTTTCATTTCGTGTCTTTACCGTCCATCTCCACCAGCAGCTGGTTGAGGGTCTGCTCCTCCTCTGTGTTGGTGAAGCCGGACATGTTGGTGGATCGTTTCTTGCCGACAGCGTCGATCTCGTCGATGTAGACGATGCAGGGAGCCCGTGCCCGAGCCTCTTTGAACAAACTTCTGACCCTGGCAGCACCAAGGCCTGAGATGACACAGATCCCACAGCTTCACATAAAAACCATCAACGACTGCAAGAGGATCGTTTAAAATGTTCAGCACTTGCTAGTAAATACCTGTCCAAATAGATTCAGCACTGCAGGGTTCAGGTTTCTATGGTCATTAACACACCTTCACTTCACATTTCAATTCCTCACCTTTCGTTCATACAAACGTGACAAACTGTCGAAACTGTGGGTCACTTTGAGCCACTCCTCATTTTGTTACATTTTACTTCTAAAGATCCAGACTTTTTTGTATTTTTAAGGTACTGTTGAGGGACAGTTCTCCAGATCTTCCTGAAGGACAGTGTTGTTGTCTCTCATGTTCAGTCCAGTCTCTGTACCTGAGCAGTTTCAGAAGCAGTGTGGGAGAAAACAAAAGGCAGCAACGTCCAAAGAAGATCTTTGGGATGTCCTTCAAGAAGCCTGGAGCCTAGTTCCTGAAGCCAACTTAAAGAAAGGAGCTGGTCTAAGAGAGTTGAGGTTGTGCTGAAGAATAACGGTGGTGGTAGTGAATACTGACTTTAAAGCTTGATAGAATGAATCTCTTTGTGTTTAGACTGGATTTACGTGTGTCTGCACTTGTTGCAGTAAATCACTGTCATTTTTGTCTCATTTCCTACAAAATAGAAAGAAATGAGGGGTTCAACTTTTTTGCACGGTGTTGTACAGAAGACGAAAGGCAGAGAGAGACCCCGGACAGGTAACCGCTCCGTCAAGGGGTGGGATTATTCATCCGACAGCCATTAATATTAGTTGATAGTGGATAAAGTTTTACTAATACTGGGAAAAATGAAAACAAACACTATGAAATTAAATTTTAAACAGCTGATAAACATTTGTTGTCAACATTTCTAGCCCCTTATAGTTTGTAATTCTATTTTAAATACATGTTCTTCTCCTTGCAAACTAACTCACAGAGAAAACTAACTCACAGCCTTTAGACTGGAAGGAAATCCATCAGCATAAGAGTAATTCGATCACTTCAGCATCATTTCTTCCAGTAAAGTGAAAGTGACTATTCTCGTTGTTGTGAAACATGGCACAGCACACAGTGAGACACAACGAAATTACACCTCTGCATTTTACACACACACACACCGGGCGGCTATTGAAAGCACCCGGGGAGCAGTAATGGGACGGTACCATGCTCTAGGGTACCTCAGGGCAACCGACTGGTCTGGGATTCGAACCTGCCCAGTATTCCTAGCCTCCACATTCTGTGTAAACTGAGCTGAAATAAGTAAATCATTTTCTTTTATATTATCTTTCAGACTGAGGGATATTTAAATGAGCTCTGTTCTGATTGGCTGCACTGCCCCATAATGCCTGAGTTTTATATAATCTATACTGTCTTTAAATATGACGTACCGTAATGTCTAATCCGTGTCCTGTGTACTGTCTGCACCGCTGCACACGTGCAAGTGAAAGTGACTACATGTCATCGTAAACACAGTGAACCGCAACTTAATGTATCCTTTGCTTTTAACCCACACACACCATGCGGCTCAGGGCAGCTATGTCCAGCACCCGGGGAGCGGTGATGAGGACGGTACTTTGAGAACCTCAGGGCAACAAACCTGCTGGTCCAGGATTCGAACCCACGGCCGACATGATCTTCATTTTGTCTGTGGGTCGTGTATGAACTGCCGCCAGTACGAGAAACACTCCCACAGGCAAGTTCCTTGTGTGTTAACATGCCTGACCACCAAAACCTGATCCTGTTTGAGCGGCTAAACATCTGCACTACTCAGGACTTACCAAGAATTTTCCACAATCCCACTGGATTAGTCCCCAGACTGGTCCTGCATATTGCTCTGCTCAGACCCTGAAACTCTCCACTTAGCGGTCGGTCCAGGAGATGCTGAAACAGTAGGACACAGGTGTTAAACAGCTGGATCATTCTGGCTGAACAAATATTTGGCATCATCCACAATCAACCATCTCAGAACTGAAATGTTTTAATTAAAGCTTGGTTCTTCCTTGGTTCCACCTGAAATCATGCTTTGAATGGGATGCTTTTTTGTTGCACATTAGCTTTAAGCTTCTCTCCTCTCATCTGCACCCTGACATTTGACTGACCATCCATTAGAAATTCAGTGAATTTGTCCTCTGAGTTTAACCCATCCAAACACACCAGGAGCAATGCCTGGAGTGGTGCTGGGTACGGTACCTTGCTCAAGAACATTAGTAGACTACTGGTTGGGAACTCTGACCCACAACCTTCCCACACCACCCCTGCCCCCAAGCGTTATGTGAAAACAGTAATGCCTCTTTATTCTGTTATTCTCATTGTTTTGTTTTTGAAGTCTATATTGCATAGCTTGTATTTCCCATTATTTGAATTTTGCACACATGTTAAATGTATATTATAAGTGTTTGTTGAATATCACAGTCAGTGAGGATGAATTTGAGTAAGAAATTCACCATAAACACCCCTGTACACTGCACACATGATTATGAATCTTTCATTTTGAAGAAAGGAGGCCAAAAAAATGAAATATTATAAAATGGTTCAGTTCTGAGATGTTAGACGCGGATCAGGCTTGTTTAAAGGGTCCAGGACCCTGCTGTCTGCTTTACCTGGATCACTGCTGGTCTCAGGCCAGGTGTGGGGTGCTGGAAGGCCCCGCACCCACCTGGACAGGTAAGGGTGACACCTGATCTGTCTGTGTGCGTTCCCAGGTGAGCGCAGGTAATCCGAGGCCACAAGCTGCTCAGATGTCTCCAGGATCTGTTTCCACATCGCAGCAGCGCGGCCATGTCTATTTAACCCGCCTAACTGTGACTGTGCCTCTAAAATTAACCTGCTGTGCTAAAAGGTCATCTTTAAACTCGCTCTCTTTCCCTGATTCAGCGCCTCACCCGCTTGTTGTTCAACACTTCGGAGCCAAAGATATTTCAGGATGACCGTACACTTCCACAATTTTTTTTGTCTGCTCATGTGTGAACGATTTTTTCCGTAACTTGTAATAAATAAAATTAATAATAAAGTTAACGTGCAGGATTAATAATGCGGGCTTAATTTTGAGGCAATCGTTTTTTAAGGCGAGAGCAAAAAACTTCCCAGTTGACCATCTCCGTTTTCTAAATATCTTTGTACGAACGTTGCCGTCAGCAACAGCCAATCGCGATGAAGCACCGTCCTGTTGGATATTCTGGGAGGTGTAGTTTTCTCTAAAGTCTCATGCGGTTCCGGTACATTCTAAATTTAAGGGTAGAAAACTACAAATATCCCAACGTAGCGGAAAAAACGTGTAGCCTACGTCATACGGGCGGAAATATCTCAGGAAGTAATAATAAAAGTGGAAAGGGTGTTAAAACGTACGATTTATTTCAACTTTAGATAATAATATTTGTTATCTAGTTACTTAGTCTGACTAGTTTATGGAGGGATTTTGTTGTGGAAGTGTTGTTTAAATTTAATAGAGGAAAAGGGAAGGATAAAAGTCACACTGTTTGTTTTGAACAAACTGAACAATTCGGATGCGACGTTCTCAATTGAAATTAGTTTTGCTTCTGGGATATTTGATTATGAAAAGACAATTTTAAAATATTTTAAAATCAGTTTAATTTTTATTCTAGAGTCATACGGGTATATATACTAACTCTAAACCCTTCTTCCGGTTTTTCAAAGCTTTCTTTTCAAAATAGCATAAGATTTTCAGAAAATACAAAGACGGTCAAATTATTTTAATGTGAAACTATTAAAACTTAAAACGGGGTCTGTATTTTGAATATATTTTATGCAATATCTATTACATTTATTTTAATTTGCATTTTTAAATAGCGTTAATGGGGGACTTTTATTGATAAAGTTGAAGGAGCAGTAAAAGCCCCAGGAGTTTTATAAAGAACAGTTTGTAGCCGTGTACACTGTTCACACTTAAATTAACCCCTTAAATTTACACTGCCTTTAGTGTGCTTCTGACTCGGCACGGTGGGGCCAAATATTATTATTTTACTGAAATAAAAATACTATTTTGGTGTGAATTTACCACCTTCTGATTTAACTGCAATGATAATAATGTCATTTATTGAGCACCTTTCATTCATTTACATTCAGCCCAAATTGCTTTACATTTTGAAGTAATCAAACGAAAAAAAAGATTAGTCACTTTATAAAAACTTTGTAACTGTCTCTGACCTGTATAAAAACTGTACTGTCTCTGAACAGCAGATGGCGCAATTGCTCAGATTTTTCTTTACATGTGACGTCAGGAATAAACCTACCGTTTTTTCTTCTTTCAACTGCTTCCGTTTAGAGGTCGACACAGTGGATCAACTGTCTCCATTTCTTCCTGTCCTCTACATCTTCCTCCTTCAAACAGACCCCCTGCATGTCCTCTCTCACCACATCTATAATCCTCCTCTTTGGTCTTCCTCTTCTCCTCTTTCCTTGCAGCTCCATCTTCAACATCCTCCTCCCGATATAATCCTTGTCTCTCCTCACGTCCAAACCAACCTTGCTTCTCTAACATCCAGCCTGAGCTGTCCCTCTAATATACTCATTTCCGCCACCTGTCTTTTCATCAGCCCCACTGTCTCCAACCCGTATAGTATAGCTGGTCTCACTACAGTCCCATAAACCTTTCCTTTCACTCTGATACTGATACTGATACCCATCTGTCACACATCACTCCACCCACTCTTCTCTACCCATTCCAACCTGCCTGCACTCTTTTCTTCACCTCTCCTCCGCACTCACCGTTACTCTGAACTGTTCATCCCAAATATTTAAATTCCTCCATCCTAACGACTCCACTGTCCTCACTTTTGTTCACACTCATGTATTCTGTCTTTGTCCTACTCACTTAATTCCTCCCCTCTCTAGAGTAGATCTCCATCTCTCCAGGTTCTCCTAAAGCTGCTCCCTACTCTCACTACAGATCACTATATCATTAGAAAACATCATCGTTCATGGGGACTGTCTAACCTCATCCGTCAATCTGTCCATTACTAACCAAGAATAGGCTCAGTGCTGACCCTGATGTAATCCAGCCTCTACTTTAAATACATCCGTCACTCCTATTGCAGATCTCACCACTGTCACACTGCCCTCATACATATCCTGAACTGCTCTCACATACTTCTCTGCCACTCCTGACTTCCTCACAAAACCCACAACTCGTCTCTAAGCACCCTGACATATGCTTTCTCCAAGTCCACAAAAGCACAATGCAGCTCCTTCTGACCTTCTCTGTACTTCTCCATCAACACCCTCAGAGCAAACATTCCATCTGAAGAACTTTTTCTCTGCATGAAATCATAGTGCAGTTCACCAATCATCACCTCTTTTCTTAACCTGCTTTTCACTCTTTTTTATAACTTCATAAGCAGCTAGCAATGCACAAACCAGTGTATTTTTTGTGTGTGTCCCAAGCCCGGGTAAATGGGGAGGGTTACATCAGGAAGGGCATCTGATGTAAAACATTTCTCAAATCAAATATGTGGACAATGAAACACACAAAATAGCAACTGGAGTATTGAATATTTTAGGCCTGTTTGATGAGTAGATGTACTCAGATCTCCTGTACACTTTTTATTTCAAAGCTGGCTTGTTTGCTAGTCAGAGATGCTGAAACCACATGAGTCACGTGAGGAGAAGAGAAAGGAAAGCAATGAGGACATCAAAGCACAGTCTGACCTCATGACGTTCACAGAACTGAGTACAAGGTTTACACCCAGCAGGGTTTTTATTAGAACATGCTTATGTGGTGATGTACAGAACGCTCTCACCACAGTCCTTAATAAAGGACTGACTAGAACTCAGATTTAAACTGTACTGAGAACTAAAGGCCATCAGCATCTTCTTCTCCTTTTGGTAGCGCCAGCCACAGCGGGTCTTCTGTCTCTATTTCTTCAAGTCCTGTGCATCTTCCTCTTTCATACTGACTGCCTGCACATCCTCTCTCACTCCTCTTTGTCCTTCCTCTTCTCCTCTTTCCTGGCAGCTCCATCCTCAACATCCTTCCCCTGATTTACTCCTTGTCTCTTCTCTGGACATTTCCAAGCCAACACAGTCTTGCGTCCGTCCGTGTGTCTGTCTGTCTGTCTATCCGGCTGCCTGCCTGCTGGCCTGTCTGTCTGTCGGTCGGTCGGTCGGTCTATCTGCGTTAAAAACCGGCCTGCGGGGGAGATTTCTTTAGCTAGTGTACTCAATAGTGCACCCTAAATAGTGCGTCAACGCGTAACGGTGCGCACCCAAATAGTGACCGCCCACACTAAGTAGCCAATCAGATGTCAGCTTCCCCCCCTCCCTCCTCCCCGTCAGCAGAGTGGAGCGCGCGGCCGCTCGGACGGTTCGGGAGCAGAGACAGAGCCGGAGCGGATTAAGCCCGAGCGGATTGCGTTTTTTATTTTTTATTATTTTTTTCTATTTTAACGCTCACATTTCGAGCTGAAATCCAAACCTGTCGAGGCGCGGTCAGGACCGACACATTGTGGAAGCGTGCGAGAATAAAAGCAGGTCATGGAGGTCGCCGAGTCCTCTCTGTGAGTCACAGACCGACATCTCGTCCGCTGGGCAGCCGGGGATTAGCTTAGCCACGCAACGGCCGCTCGTCGCGCGCCTTGACCGAGATGAGTGCCGCCTGCCCCGGTCGCCCGCCAACTCTAGCGCGCTGATTAGGCCTCAAATGGGAAAGTCGAGCATCGGGCGGGAATACCGAGCATAATTTCGTAGATGTAGCTCACGTTTGGAAGAAGGTGAGTTCACTCGAAAGTTTCCCTTTGGTTCCCAAATGAGTTTTAATTGTCTATTTCTGTTGAATATTTTTAGCCGAATGCTAAGCTCATTAGCAGCTTTGCTAACTTGAATTGTCGCTTTTCCCTCACACAAATTGGCTTTGTTTTGGATTTAACTGCGAACAGAGAGCATTCTGTTGATATATGTGATCATTTTAATGTTAAGTACGAGGTCAGTGTGGTGAAAATAAAGCTTGTTTATGATGATCAGAGCGGGCCTGCTTGGGCTCTCCATGTTTTGTAGCTGTAGGGTGTTACTGGATCAGATTTTCCTCCCCAGATGCAATAATTTCTCCATTTGAACACACACAAATGGTCCAAATCTGACTTTTAAGCGTTATGTAATTGGTGTGGACGTGGATGCTCTACAGCCTGTCGGTTTACGTGTCTTTTGTCCTGTATTTGCATGTGAAATTCCTGCAGATTCACATTCAAAACACTGCACAACAGCTTTTACACTCCTGTGTTTGGACCTTTTTTATCTACACAGGCTTGGCACTGGGTTTTGGCTGGAGAACAGTAATGTATTCGAAGAAATGGTGCAGAGTGCTTTCTCTCACGGCTGCCTGTCTCTTGGCCGAGGCCTTTGTTATTATTATATAATTTTATTGCTTAGTTTCTTCACTGCCTAAAGGTTTTAAAACATCTGAAGTTTTCAGTGAGGGTCGTGAATTGAAGATTTGTAGTCTCGTAGCCACTGGATGGTGATTTGGTGTGAATTTTGCATGTGAGCCTGCAGGTCATAAAATGATGCGTGGATTGTAGGAGAGAAAGTGAAAACATTGGATTAAGGATTTCCCCGTTGCTTTGTCTTAATTAATTCATACAGTCTTGATATCTTGCCATTCAGGAGTTTTTGGAAAAGCATTGAAAAGCTTTCCAAATCACTGAATAGGCTTAAACGTGCTACACATGGGTGAAATGATTGAAACAGGAAACTTTTTATTAAGGATGTTCCTGCCATGGTCTTAGTAAAAGCATAAAATCTGATATTTTTGCCATTTTAGAGTGTTTAGAAATCCTAATTGCAAAACAAATCATGATGAGTGTAAAATTAATCGGAAAAAAAGTCGGTATGGTAAAAATGCAGGAGTGAGTGTGCATGTCTCGAACCTTGTGTGTTAGAGAGTCCAGGAGACGTTATAATGGGCATAATTACCATGTAAAGCATGTACTAGTCATTACAGATCCAGGTTAATGCAGTTAGTGATAATTCTGACTGATGGTTCTGTGAGAGTGAAGTTGTGGTCGTGGTGCAGCGGTCTAAAGGCGAAAACACTGCAGTGAAGCTGCCAGCTGTGCTTTCGAGCAGATCCTGAGCCCCTACAAGTGCTGGGGCGTCAGCATCGAAACTCACTGCAGGCGCAGTGGTGCGTGTGATCCTCACTACCTCACTGACTCTGGGTTTTTTTTTTTTTCTTTTCCTTTTCTAGAAATAGCTCATCTGTACTCTAGTGCTTTACTGATAATTTAATAATATGCCTTCCTAATTTAGCCAGGCATTTGAATAGAGCTAACCAATAATGCTTAGATGAACATTTTTTGTTTTCTGTGTCCAAATGTGAATAATGCTTCAGCTTTGAGTGAATCTTTTTGAACAGTTTGGACAGATATTTGCTCGGGTGCACCCTTTGTACCAATTTTCATCTTTAATGAAGCCGTGCTGCAGTTTAGAGTCTCTTAAATCTGACGCATCGTGTTCCAGTATACCGATGTGTAAAATTCAACATTTCTGTGCTGGAATAGATTCGGTTGTCCCTCTAACGGTGCCCACCTTTATGCAGCTGTGCAAGTGTTCTCTTTTTGCAGCTTTTGTTATTTGATGATTTAATCTGTAGTTAACGGTTATTGGCTGTGTAGCTTTAAACCATTAAGCTGAATCACATATGATTGGCTGGTGCATCATCTGTGGTGGCCTACTGTAATATTTATAGTGTTGCTCTAAAGTTTTAGCTATCAAGAAATGTTTGCCATATCGCCCACTGCCCTTTGGTATCATGTTAACAGCTCTTATATCAAACAAGGTGAGATTTTCTACAACTGTGGGCAAAATTTTATTATAGGACACTTATCTATCATCTGATGGTGGTTATTTGGGAAATATTGTGATGTTTATAGTCGCTCCTGATACTGATGTTTGGCAGAGGACCTCCAGAGGAGATCTTACTCTTCAGATCTAATCTGATTATCAGGTTAAAACAGGAATTAGCTCCATGCTTAAGTGCGGTTGTTTGTCCTGTTGGTTTCCTGCTCATGTTTCTTTCGTCCCTGCGTTGTGTTTAAGGTGGAATGCTGCTTGTTGTCTCGCGCTGTGGTGCACAGCAGAGACAGGAAATGGAGTTTTGGCTGAGGTCATAGGGTCATGAGCTGTTTTTTGGGAGCTGGACTTTCTCAGAACGCTTTTCTGTCTCATGCAGCTGCTCTGCACAGACCTTAAGGCTTCTTCCACCTGAAATCATTCAGCCATTTTCAGTACTCAGCAGACATGAAGTTTTGCTTGTGCTGAGTTGTCAGGTTTTTAATTGTTAGAGAAGTGAACATGACTACAACAGCAGCGCAGGAGGTATGTTTAGGCCAACAAGTGTGTTAGGTTTGTTTGTGTTGCATAATGTTTTAGCCGGGAAACAGTTAACTGTAAGACAACGATTCAGTAATTCAGGCCTGAAGTCACATCCTGTTACTGTTGATGTTTAGCTACAGTAGTTTTATGGGCTTGGCTACAGAGCAGTTTGAGTGGAGATGTCCCATGGAAAGGAAAATATCCATGAGCAAGCTCAATGAAACAGCCTTTAAATGATATAATTAATCTTTTGGGAGTTGCTGTTCAGTTAGTGTACAGATTTATTAACATCTATTTAGTTATTTCATTTCATTATAATAGTATTTTAGGTGGACATTGTCAAAAATACAATATCGATATTTCAGGAAATAACTGTTTTAACTCCTCTCACCAATCCAGAAAGTAAACACGACTCACAGGTTCCCTTGTTTGCAATACAAAAAGACAAGGCAAAGTGACAGACGCAGTCTAACAATAGCGACAGGTATACTTGGGCTTTGAAAAACAGCCGAAAGTATTGCTGTGGTGAAACTCAGCTGCTGTATACTGTGAGGCTGATGGAGAAATAAAGCTACATAATCTGTTTACACCTTTCGAGCAGAAAAGTCACCTATTTGTCCCATCATGTAGCTCACCAGTATCCTGTTTCATGAAACCTAAAGTCCCACTAGCAGGTAGTTTTATTCTTAGGTCTCAAAGTGAGAATACAGATTATTTTAGTTAAGAGAAAAACTTGAAGTACATTTAGGTGGGGAATATGGCCAATGAGCTGCTCATCCCATTTATACCATTATTATACACAGGCTGTGTATTTGTTGTGTATCTGTATTTGTTACAATCAGATTCATTGTGAGGTCCTGACAGCGCCCAAGATCACTCAGGAAAACACTGACAAGATTTGTCTCCATAACGAAGACATCTCATCCTATTTCCCTTCCCAAAAACAAGCACTCTTGTCCAGTAAAGTCATCGTCACGCTGACAGAGGCCTCGTGTTGGGTGTAATCGTTTGTGTATGGGTTTTTGTGTGTTGGTTTCCTCTGGCCTTCCCCTTCCCAGAGTGCTGAGGGTTGTAGGTGCCTCAGTAAACAGGAACACTCCTGCCTCTTTCGTTTCACTTCTCTCCTGCCGTCTAAATGTTTTATAGGCCCTTCCTCACACTCCTTGGAAGCCAAATGCCATTTAAAACCTCTTTGAAACCCCCACCTTTTCCTTGGCAGTGCACACACACACATGCACAAACACACACTCGCGCAAGCCGAAAAAGCACCCTCCCACTCGTACCGCTGGGACGGGGCCACTTGATTTGGAGGTTTGAAGGTTTCGCTTGTCTGATGCCTCATCTCTTGGGCACAGGTTGTGCTTCCACTGCAGTGCTTTTGATAACATTTCTCCCCGACTCTCATACATCAAAGGAGACGCTTCTCTCCCTGCTCCTCTCCCCTGCTCTCCTCTGCTTTGCAGCATTTTTTTTTTTTTTGCTCTACGTACTTTAACCTAGTGTTTTTGATCTTTCAGTATCAGCCCTCTTGAAATGAATCATATCTCTGTGGCTCATAAAATGTTTACTTGAAGGCAAAGGCTGTGACATGCAACAGGAAAAAAAAAAAAAAAAGAGTTGTTTTAAGGCTCTGAATAATTTGGAGTGTTAAGCGTTAGTAAACTTTTAAGAAGTGAAAAATAGTAGCACAGAGTCTCGCAGTAAGCAGAAGCGCACGTTTTTATTTTTAAAACCAGCCATGGGAAATCGTTAGGTCATTGCTGTTGGTGGTTTTTGCGTCTGAGGCTTCATTGATGGAGGTTGCCTCTTCAGACAACCAGATGCTAACTAAAAATAACCTGTTAAGGGGTAGACGGGGACTTGTGGGCTTTTATGCACAGATTTTTTTTTCTTGCGCCAACGTGTTATTTGAACAAAAAGTGTGTTTTTATGGACCTAGCTAGCATCAGCCATGGCCAAAAATCATGAGTGTATTTAAATATATATGCAGACACAACTGCATTGCCTAATAAATCTTGACATACTTTGACAAGATGCTGATTCAGATGCTTTAAGCAAGAAAAGGCCTCTTAAAACCAACATTGCGTTAGATTATTCCCCCCTTTTTTGTTCCCTGACCTTCCAGGCTGAACTGTGCCACGATTAAACTGTTCATGTTCAGACACCAACATGCACAACGACAAAAAAGGCACATTATGTTCATGAAGTGGCACAGATAGTTTGGCAAGAAAATCTGCTCTCCCTGCGTCCTACCTCTACATTTATCCCATTGCTCTGTTGAACCTTAGCAGTGAGTAAGTACTGTGTCTGTGTGCTGCAGCCAAAGATTGCAGTTTCTCTTGCGTGGGCTGAATCGAGCTGGGAAGAGATCACAGAGCGGAGCTGGGGGGAGGAAGGGGACTGGAGACAACAGTTGTTTTGATTGGATGTGCTGAGGCTGAGTGATGTATTATCCATGTGTGCCGCACAGAGGAACAGAGAGAGACGTTGCACTGCAGAGTCACGGAGAGAGCTGGGAGATAATCGAACATCTCGCAGATGGCGGCTGCGCATTTGTCAAATTGACGTTATGTTCCATAATTCGATGCTCATTTCAGATTTGATGATCCTCTTGTTTAAAAATAATGCAGATCGCTACACGCCACAGTCTTACTGCAGCAAACAAACTCTGACAGTGTCCTTTCTCCTCTTCGCTGAACGTTTGGTACCTCTTCCAACATCGCAAAATGCTGCAGAACTGGAACGTAACTGCAGGGCTCTCACTGTTGCATCACTGATTGTGGAAATCGCTTGTCATGCTAATTATTATTAGACAGCACTGTACTAGGAAGCCTTTATTTAAAACAATGGCATCATCCTTTGTTTTATCGTCCATCATCCATCTAAATATGTACGCGTGGCTTTTTATCCTTTAATAGGCCAGTAAACATCACAACTAATTACTTAATCAAACAGTACTTTTTAGAATTCAGAATTTTTCAGGCTAACCAGAATTTCCTGCAGGCCACAAATTTGGCTGACGCATCTTCTCTTTCTCGGCTCCTCGGCTTGTTTTGGAGAGGTGTGGGGGTAGCCTGGCTGAATCTCAATCACTGGTTCCTTTAGCAGTGCTCTCCTTTTGATAGGGCAGCTGCAGCCATTCAATCGGCCCATTTACATTGAAATGCGGCGGCGACAGGAAGGGGAGGGGGAGGCCCAGCGCCTGTGCGTGACTGAAAAGCCCACCTAACTAAAGACCAAAGAGAGGAGGGCCACCGTGGGGCTCTGACACTTCATTGTTTTCCAGGGCCTCAGTGCAGAGCCTACGGCACAAAGGCTTAAAGTACCCTCCTTTTAGATCTGCTCATCGTTCACACTGCTAAGCCTTTTTTTGGACTTTTTTGGTCCAAACAGTCTTTTCTAGACTGTTCCAAACCATTTTAATTCATTTATTTTCTGCGTCTTCTACAGGGTCTTCTGGTTCTTAAGATCTGTTCGCTGGCGATTTGTGGATGCCAGTGTTGATGCACACCTTAAATTTCCATTTGCGGCATTTAGCAGACACTCTTAGCGCAACAACAACAAACTTCCTCTGGTTATGTTCTGATTACAGGGACAGTAAGGGTCAGGTGGTAGTGCCAGAGGTAGGATTTGAACATGGGACTTCTTGAGCCATAGTTCTGTTGGCAAGTACCCACCACTAGACCACCGCCACCTTGACATGTAATATAACAATTGACCAGATATGCAGGTATTGGGTGATAATGGTCAAGCAATTTTAAACCTGTGAAATAGTTAAGTCTCTGATGTTAAAATCAGTGCATGCTTGCTGTTTCCTGGACCCAAGTGACTCATTTTAATGTTTATATTAGGTCTATTAAAATGATCACAACGATATCATCACTTTACAGGTTAGAGTTAAGATGATGGCTATTATTACATAGCCTTGAGATTTCATAATTTTGTTGCGTCACAACAAATAGCATTAGTCAGGGTATAGACATGCAAGAAAGTTCTGTCTCTTAACTTGTTGCTGTAAATTTATAGCCTGGTTCTGACGGATGTTTATTTGTTGGATAAGGAGATTATTTTATTGTTTCTAGCATGTATAGTTGCTGTACACTCTCGCAATAAAAGCATTTAGGCTTGTTGGAGCTAAATGATTCTAACCAGTGGGAGGCTTTGACAATAGCTACTAGCCATTAGGTGGTACAGAACCCTTTCATTTTTTTTGTTGGACCACAGCGGGTTTTCAGTCATGGAGAGCAATTTAACCAAGCAAAGTTTGCACATGATTCAGCATTTCTGTAGACATTTGTGTTTGCATGTACACAAAGGTGCAGTTCATCATTTCATGTTACTACATGGTGTCGGGTACAAAGAAAAGAAGGCTGGAAAGGGCCGATCGGCCAATTTGACCAATCGCCGGAAGTTAATCAGTTATAATTTTATGATCCTGTCAGGACAGGCTTAACTGCTCCTGACATGTAAAATAACACAACATGCCGTTGCACTGTTTAATTTCATGTTCGGTGTCCTTGCGGTTTGAATAAGTCAAGTCATCTTTATTTCTAGAGCACATTTTAAAGGGCAGCACTCTTCAACATAATGCTGTGTGATAAAATCATATTAACCATAAAATCAAAGGCTTAAGTAAGAAGTGAAAGTGACTATGTCCTCATGAACACACAGCACTCAACGAACCACAACATGCACCTCGCATTTTAGCGCGCACACACACACGCCGTGCAGGACTGGACAGCCATATCCAGTGCCAGGGAAGCGGTGATAATGCTTATAGGAGTGGTTTAAACTGAAATCCTGTTCAGTGTTGGGCTTTGGGACTATCTGAACACTGAATTTTGGAAGCTCAGGCCAGTGTGTTGAGCTCTGCTTCGTTTGGATCAGTTAGTCGACTGTGCTGCAGACAGTGGGCCGGCTGAGCTGAAGCCTTCTTCATGCCGCGTGGCTCTTATCGAAAGGTTTTGGGTTGGGT
This sequence comes from Hepsetus odoe, assembly GCA_017165825.1. Taxonomy (NCBI): domain Eukaryota; kingdom Metazoa; phylum Chordata; class Actinopteri; order Characiformes; family Hepsetidae; genus Hepsetus; species Hepsetus odoe. The sequence continues at coordinate 16,889,483 of CM029391.1, forward strand.
GTTTTTCCACCAGCGTACGTTGGGACAGGTGTGGTAATCTTCCTCTCTGGCTCAATGCCGAGCCCTCTGCGTTCTCCTAGTGCCATTGATTCGGTGTGAGTCAGAGCTTGTTTTCAACTTGCTATTTCCTGGTACAGCAGCACATCAAACCAGTTTGCGTTCTTGTTTTTTTTTTTTTTCTTTCTATAAAGAACACCACTTTTCTCTGCTTGATTCTGAAGGCACATCAGACAAAAAGTCTTCTTTTTTCATGCCCGCTGCATTTTGAATCATCTCACTCAGGATACAACCTAGAATGAACGAACCGATTGTTTTGCACACCTTAATTGAGGGCTGGGTAATATAACGATATGGATCAGCATGCTAAATTAGATCAGATTTTTTTCTTCTGAGCATATCTTGATATCCATCAGAAATCCAGCTGCATGTTTCTTTACAAAGAGAGTAAGATTTAACCAGTATAGCTGGATTTAGTGCAGTGCATTGTGGGAGATTTTATTCATTCTCGGGCACTGTTGTTTCTGCCTTCTCCATTTAAACCAGATAAAAACAAAAACATACATATCAGATCAGAAAACAAAAATCATAATCGTGTATCGTGAAGATTTCTTGAAATATGCAGATCATATTTTTACCATTTTGCGTAGCACTGCATTAAAGATTTGTTTATTTCTTTTAACAAATTTGCACATTCTGTCTCAGGCTTATTAGCTGAAGACATGGTTTATGGCTAAATGTTGTATTCCATTAATCTTCTTCATAATGGAGGTTGGGTGGACTGGGTTGTATTGAATGAGGCAGAACCGGATTATTCTCTCTCTCAGCTTTCATGTAGGCTATTATTTGCTGATTACAGGGGCCTTTGTTTGTGCTGTGGGATGGCTGCCATCTATTTAGACCTGCAAGTGAGCAGCAGATTTTTATCAGTACTGTCTGAGTGTGTGCGTGCGCGTGTGTATTCGTTCCCCATTTGTGTGTTGCCATGACCATCGAAAGTACATCATATAATAATGAAGCCCACGTGTTTAAATCACTGCCAAACTCCCACGCAGTCTTCGTTCACTTTAAATGGTAGTATTTGGGAGGCAGATATTTTGTAATGCGTGATATTTTAAACTTTTTCGTAGTTATTTCACAAGCATGGGTTATGAAATGAATTTAATTGAAGTGCAAGCCATGCATTGCTAACATTTGGTTGAATCTTTTGCATTTGTCTTGTTTTTTTTCCACTTTTCTAATATTTTTGCAAGCAAGCTCTTGTATGTGACATATTTACACCGATATATGAATCATTTGAATTAAACTCTGAATAGAACTCCATATATAGCTCTTGTATAGACTTGGGTGAGTGATATAGCCAAATAGATTAAAAATACAGGCGGCATACTAAAGTACTCTTGTGAAAAGGTATTTTGGCGAAACAGTGGTTTAAATAGTAGCTACCAAACTCATTAGAGGACACTCTTGGAGAAGTTCTGCTATGTGCCCTCGGTAATCTATGCATTTTTATTAAAACAAAATGGATCTGCATAATTAGTTTAAGCAAACTCATTCATAATGCTTAAATAAATCAATTTATTTTTGCATGTACTGGGATTGTCCAGTAATTTACTCATAAAAGGAGCCCCCGTATTACAAAAAGAACAGTATGCTCATGTGTTTCCCCAGCAAGTTCACTTGCTGTAGACATTTAGACTCCAGGAAAAAAACAACTGCCCAAATCAATAAGGTGCTGAATCCTACACTCTACTGTACTGGGTCAAAATTTATGAGTTTTCCTTTATTATGGAATTTGCCGTCTCTGCAGACGCAGTAATGCAGTTTTCCAGATGGTACTTTTTGTCGCAGTTTTAGTCCATTTGAGTCGCAAGACTGAAATTAAAAGCTATTTAAAGCTACAAGCGTTTCATTATGAATGTTTTAAGGGATGAATAATTCAGAGGCGTGTAACGAGGTTGTGTTTAGTGGACTGGAGTTGCTTTTTAAGGTGCTGCTTTTACGAAAATCTGAGACCATGTCGCCCTTTTTTTTTTTTTTGTAATTTTTTAATTTTTTTTTTTATAAATATGTAAACTTGTTGCGTATTTGAGTCTCCTGCATCAATGTGAGAGGGCAGCCATTCGCTGAACCCGGTCAAGGCGATCAGTGAGGTGAGGCATCATTGTCTTCTTTCTGCACAAGACAAAAGTTGATCATATTGTGCGCGACGATCGGGGGGGAAAAAAACGCCGTAAGTTTATATATAAACCGTATCACCGTTTTAAAATAGCATTTAATTCTGTCAGTTATTTATTTTTTGGGTGTCACATACTGGTAAATACACCTACGATCATTAGATGCTACTGGAGTTATTGTAAAATCAAACACTCTGCGTGGCATCACTGATAAAATCCAGTATGATTGAATATTTTAAAATATCACAGTTAAATGGCGTTGAAGATCGTTTTAATGAATGAACCCATGGTTCCTTAAGTGTTGTTACGCTACAATTTCAGACAAATGTTTCCTCTTTGGATCAGACCCTTTTGTTTTCTTAAAAGAACATTAACCACAGCCATGCGCAGTATCATAACGTTTACCCGGTAAATCCCGTTTCCAGGAGCCACAGAGCTAACGCAGCCACTAGGGATGCACATGTATTTTTACCTGTTCTTTGAAACAATTTTAAGCTCCCAGCGAATAGAATACCATGCAATTAATGGTCAAATTTGAGAGGAACGTGCACAAAACAAACAGCTTGGCAACAGAAATGCTGAGGTCGAGATGCCAGTTTTGGTAAACCAGCAGAAATGCATGGGCAGCGCTGTTTTTGTACTGGTGTGCACATGCAGGGTTGATCGGTTGAGGCTAAAATTGTGCAATTGGAGTGCAACAGGAGTCCAGATTTCAGCTACAGCCACTCTTACATGCACCTTAACTCCCTTTTTCCTTCTTGCAAAAGGTTTTCCAAGTAATGTTCTTTGCAAGTATTATACAATACATTGCCACATCCTACTCTCCGTCTGCTTTATGGTTAGGGCTGCCTCCTGCTTCGGGTAACTGTTTCAGTCACGAGACTTCACCCCATCTCCCCTCCTCAGGCAGGATGTAACCCCGATATCACAGAGCGAGTATCGCCCAATTTCGCAACACCTGAAAGAGTTGAAAGCCATTGGCATGGGCTTTTCAGCACAGGTTAATGCTTAATTCTCTGCAAAGCATGTAGCGAGTGTGTTCGTTGCATTGAGTTAATCCTCTGCAGTGGCTCTTCTACCTATTTGTGTTTATGCCCAGTTTCCTAGAAAAGAAAGGGGCTACTGGAGCTCACTCCTAACTGTCTTATCTGTAGCAGAGCTTTTGTATTAATCTTCCTTATTTGTTTAATCGCTCCAGAAATACCGATCGTACGCGCTGGATTACTTTGTGCACACTTGTGTCGATGGCCGGCTCACGTCACAGATTATTTCCTGCATTTAAAGACTTTTGGGCTTTGCCACATGATCAGTTGCGTCGCAGCGTTCCTGTCTGATGGATTTTGTCTCGTCTTTTAGGACCCTGAGAAAGAATAAAGCTCATCAGACCTTATAGAGCCCATCAGCCAATCACCATGCAGTGCTTAACCCAATGGGTGCACTCTTCTTTTGTGACAGTGCATTAAAAAAAAAGTGAAACTGTTTTGCACAGGACATTCAAGGCCTTATGGTGTTGTGATTTACATGGTTAACTCTTTGATGTTTAATAACGAATTATGCTTGCAGTAAACACTGTTAAAATACTATTAATGGCATGAATAATAATAGTGGATTTTATTTGGGATATTTTCTTCTTATTTTGTTACTTAAATCACTTAATTTTTTAATTTTACTGTTTAATAGTTTTGCTCAAATTAAGCAGTGTCAATATTATGATGGGATGATATTGTGAAGGAAATTGCAGTCAATGGGACTAAACAATAAAAATTTTACACGGCAGTTGCAGTTTTTAGATCACAAGGGCTGCAGTTTTAATCATATCCTAAATTATCCGGTTCTAGACCGGTTCTTGCCGTTGTTAATAAAATAAAAAAAAATGCTAAGTGCGCTCGTTCAGAAAAATGGACATACTGGCCAGAAATAAAGGGCCTTGGGAAAACAGTTTTCAAAAAATCGCTTTTAAAATGCAGTTGGAACGAAGAATCTGATCTGATATTTTTGATAAAGTCCACCTTTTGTTATCGCCTCTGTTTCTACCTGACGGAGGCAAGTTGTTGAGGGGAATTGCAATCTGCCGTGTGTCGGGTTGTCTCCTGGTGCTTCGTGTTCGGATTCAGCGAGGCTTCATTTGAATTTTTTGTGCGCAGGCTGTATGCACAGAGGAAGACAAGTGCCCAAGGGTCACGCTGGTGATTACATATGCATGGATTCAGTAGAAATTACATCTTCTTCTTGGAGGTAGCATTGTCAGGCAGTTTGCTGTCCGTCCTCCGGAGCATTTTGCTTTTTCATTCTAGTTGATTAGAATCTTTCCATTTCAGGTTCTTGGCTCTGAGAGGGAATCCTGTTCTGTATGCGCGTGTGAACGAGGGACAAGGGCCGATTTGTGCGATCATTTGCTCGTAATTAGAAGAGAAGGAATAATGAAATGTTTCAGACTTGGGTGATTTGCTGTTCGTTTTATTATATCTTGAACTTTTGACCTTTCGCCCATCTTTCGAAGGCACATCACTATCTCCCTGGGCAGAAGTAAGAGGGAGGACGAGCTGCCATTTGCATGGTGTGTGTGTGTGTGTGTGTGTGTGTGTGTGTGTGCGTATGCTCTGCTGAGAATTGTCCGCCGCTGACGGCCCACTCAGGCATGGCTGATGCCCCTCAGCAGAAGTGTGTGTCTGGCTGTGAGGATCAGGAAATTCGGCTTCTGTGCCAGAAGACCCTCACCGAGAAAATGAGTTTACAGTGGAAATGTGTGAAAATGGATATTTGGCTCAGCTTTCAGTTCTTCTCAGAGCATTGTTTGGAGACGAAGTGTAGGTTAGTACTAGATCTGCACAACACAAACAAATTACCAATCATAGACTGTTATTTTACCTTTCTTGCATTTTTCCCACCTGATATTTGTGGTTTTATGTGCTAAACCATTAGTGAATTACTTTTAAGTATTATTTTCCAACCTGCCTTTATTTCTTATGTCACAATCCCTTAGGATTTAATACATTTAAATGACCTGTGCCCTGATTTGTTCATGACATCCGGCCTATTTTTGCTTTCATAAATGGGCTGGGGGTGATGTTTATCAATGTTTAAGTAATCATTTCCAGAAAGTGAGAAATTCAGGTGTAGTTATTACTAATATTGGTGTAGTTATTTCGTTGCATATTACAATTGCAAAAACATGCAATATATAAATGCATTAAAGAATCAGGAGTGGTTAAAGATGAGCCATTATTTTCACTTAATTAATGTAATTTTAGTCAGGATCGACGCACTAATGCAGCGTACTTGCACTGATATCAATCTGAAATGAACAAGATATCAGTCATGCTTGATTAATTCAAATTCAATACACTTTCTTAGCCATGGTGATGCTAAAGTTGTTACTGCGCTGTTTTATAAAATATAGTATGGTTTTAAAAAAAAAAAGCATGCTGAAATAATTGCGTACAGTATGTTGGCCTCTATTTTCTCTTTTCTTTGCACTTAACAGTGGTACTGCATCTCTGTCGGCCAGATTCTTTATGAGAAGGGAAATCGTTCAAAATAGTCCAGCCTTTGATTACACAAATCTTTTTTTTTTTATCAAATACCCAAAGAAAACGCATCTGGAACTGTGATTAGTCAGACTGTCCGCAGTAGATGCATGCTGTAATTGGTTAGAGGACTCCTGTAAACCAAAATTTGAGCTTTGCAATGGCTTGTATCGCGGTACCGATTACAAAACAAGTCCTGGTTAATAATTCTGGCTCCATAATCAATAGTAAACAGTGTTTAATGCCCTGCTTAAGTTTCCACAGACCTCTTTAATCAGCATAATTAACATGTGATCATCTGTATTTCTTTTGCTAGTTGTCGTTTTCTGTTCAAGGTTTAATTTTGATCTGACCAACATCAGGGTTTTTGAACTGGGGACAGTAATAGAAAAGGGGAAATCACCAATCAAATGTCTTGATATGAATGCCAATATTGTGATTCTGAAAAACTGGAGGAATAATTGACCTTTTCCTGCATGGATTGTGTCCAACATCCATGACAAAATACATCCATACGGTATTTTTATTTTGATGGTGAAAGAGGCTTTAGCAATAAAACAAAAAAAGCATAATAAAATGACATTACAACCCATTTACGATGTACAGTTTGATGCAGGAGAATGTAGATCTGCCATTTTTATTACCATTGATCTGCTTTGCATTCCCGTCTTATCTTACGCCTTATTTCTGTCACTCTATTGAAGAAATGTTGGGCTGTTGCTGATTTATTGACATTAAAAACCAATGCTGATTTATTGATTTAGCCCTGATGGCGCCAGCAACAGCAGTATTGAATGTCAGTCTTTCAGTGCGTGTTTGGAGAACCTGTATTAACACTTAAGGGACACAAATTAATTTTCTTTTTCTTGAATTTTTATCATTTCCCCTGAGGTTCATCCATGGTTTGTATCATAATTAATTTTTACATGTTTTTTTCCCCCTCATTTATCCTTTAGTACCAAACAGACTATTCTTATGTATACTGTGCCTTTAGGACAGGCGTATGTAAATATTCTTATCTGTATGTACATGAGCTATATGTAAACTAAATGGAAGGATAGAAGTTTCCATATTTATTTACATACTGCATGAAACTCATAAAGGAAAAGCTAGAAAGTTTGTAACGGGTCATTTAAGCCATCACAATGTCGCGTGCAATCGCACTTCAGTTAGTTTCTGGTGAAACTCTGCTCATTTTCCAGTTTGCGCTCTCACTGTTTTAGTTTGTGACTTACCAGATGGTACCACATTTTACTTAAGTGTGTTGACAACTGGGATGGAACAAAAACTGGGTTGAAAACTATTGATCTTAAAGTTTGATGTGCACTGTTTGTGTTTTGATGCATCCTGTAGGCACGTCAGCTTCCGAGAAGAATCTCTGATGGGATTATTTTAGTTGCTTCTGCTGGTCTTTAGCTATTTTGTCCCATGGATGTCATTGAATAGCTTATATGATGGGAAGCAATACTGGCTTATACTGGTTCTTCTTAGGGTTTCAGACTGGTTCTGGGTCTGAAATTAAGGGAAATACTTAAGAACAACTTGTATTGTTGCAATGCGGTTATTATGCGGCTTTAAAAGAGCTGCCGCTGTTTCCCCCTAAAAGACTATAGATTTCAAACTTGAGTCTTGGACACGGAGTGCATTGTGTCACGTTTCCTGCCCATGAACTCTTACAGTGGATAGTCTTTCTCGTCGCACATCAACATTCAGAAACGTGAGCCGCAACTCAAATCACAGCTGTAGAAATGTTGAGTATTGCGCTCGAGTTCAATATCGCTACGGTCAGTGGGATATATTAAAATATTCAGCACTCAGGATCGTGGTGGACGCTGTAAACCAAGCTGCAATTTCACAAGTGACACCTCCATTAAGATCCATAAAAGTCCATAAACGAATGAGCCCCGCCGAGTCCCCATGTGCACGAACGAGAGAAATAAACACAAAGCATGAGCACCAGCGCCGCATCGCTTTAAAAATGACATTCAGGATGCCTTGTATTCTTTTACATGCAGCTTTATTTGTTTGGTTTTTTTTTTTATTACAGCATTATTCCAGTTTTTATATCCACACATGCCTCGTTTTATTCGTCTCTCTACCAGGTTGGTGTGGCGTCATTTTAGTTTCCCCCTCCAAAACCAGCACCACCCAATTCCATATTCTTTTGTGTTTGCCTATTGCTGTGGAACATGCAAGAGCAATTTCACCTTTCAGATAGAACTGCCTTCTTGCTGTAGCACCACACATTCGTTCAATCCCACACACACACACACCCTCAGACTCATTTTCATAGTCCCTTACGTTAACTCGATCGTAATTCTTCCCAGCCTTAATTCATGCATATCCACTTCTCCTGGGGAGACAGGTTTTCGATGAGGAGAAAATGAGAAAGTGGGGGGTAGAGAGGCTGCGGGGAGGTAGGGGAGGGAGCGGTGTGGGCAGTGGTGGGTGGCGTGATGCCGGTGTGTTGGTGGGGGATTGGAAGTGACACTGGGGGCCAGGCTGGAGACAGGAACTCTCTGAAAGGCGACTGCTGGCCCACACACACCTGGCACCCTTCGTTTGCCCTTCTGTTCAGCTTCTATTACAGTGAGCCCTGGGCCGGCGTGCTGGTGCCCCTCACAACGATAGAATTAGAAACCCCAGTCTGACACAATTACTCCAGGCCCAGGCTGTCCCTGATGAGAGACGATGGCTGACTGGGGAAGATTAGCTGCTCTGGAGTGCACTCTTAAATATAAAGGTACTGTTTCTTTCTTTATGGTGATGCCAGATTCTAGAAAAACAGAAAGGATTCTGTTGGTAACATGGATTTAAAAAAAGAGCCATTTTAAATGTGAAGTGTAATGTAATGGTTTCGGGATTCTGTCTTTTGCGTGTTGATGAGGTAAATGTTGATTACAGTATCAACATTTGCATGGTTTCAGTGTAAACAGGAACATAGATTAATTAATATTGACTGAGGCCACTCCTAACACAATCTGTAAATTCAGAAAGCCTAGCATTTGCAGTGCGTTGCATCTTTATCCAGCTGCCCCTTTCAGAATGGCAGGATAACTCATAACGCTGCAGAGAAGCAGCTTAAGCTAAATAATAATTTCTCCAATTATGTTTGTATATGTGCTTTGTTGTTGTTGAAATTTTATTTGCAGCAAAACGGCATGCACATGGTTTCTTGCTAAAATAATATGGAAGAAGCTTGTTGGAGCCTAAATGTTACTGTTAATTTTGTTTTTTATTGAAATATGTCAACAATACTCTGCAGAAGTACAAGAGGAATCGTTTTAAACCTGCCCAAAAATATTAGACTAAATCCAAATATTGTTCTTCCAGTAAATAATGATTTGATGGCATCGTGTTGGCTAAACGGCTCCAAGACCTCTCCTTGTAGAAGGTCAGTATTTCTTGTAGTTCCCATCGTGTACATGGTAAATTAGTAGATAAATGGCTTTAAGGAACTTGCACAGGTGTTTAAGACTAAGGTGTTTGCAGTGTAAAAAAAGGTGTCATCAAATTTTGCTTGTGTAGAGATTGTCTCTTTTAAAGTATAGAGTTTGGTAGAAGAAAACGGGTCTGTAAGCCCATGTTTTGGCAGTTTTGAAATGTTAAAAAGCTTTTTGTAGTTGTGGAGAGGAGCGAATAGAATTGAAAAAAGAAATACGCCTGTAGCTGCCCCTGAAGAGGGGATTGCTGGCATTTTAGTATAAATCTGGAAATTGAGAGAACTTTTCTGTATGAAAGCTTACACATTTCATGTGTTGCCACAGATAATTCACGGCCTGGTTGGTGGTTTAAAATGAGGATCAGTCATGTCTAGCTCTTGAAGGCCAGTATATTGTCCATACAGTTCCACTGTATCGTATCGGTGCATCCATACTGCCTGTAATTTAGCTTCTCTGGAATCATCTACGTGGCAGCTTGGCCTCTCTCTGTCCTCCTGAAGTGGAGATGCGTAGCATGTGCAGCCTTGGTAAACGAGTGCGTAGGCTGCTAAACGCTGAATAGCTACCTTCCTCCCCCTCCAATTTCAGCAGCGCTGGCCGTCACGGCTGCACCTTCCTCCACTGCTATGGAAACGACGGATGGTAAACAAATGGCTCTTACAAAAGTCAAGGATTTTTAGAGCACTGGTTGTGCTGAAACGCTATTATTTCATCGTCCTTTTCGTCCCTCTTCCTTTTCTATCGCTCTGATGCAGCTCCCGGCAATGATGCACCACTGAATGCCTCTGCAGTCCTTTTCACTCCTGAATCTTAAGCGAATAAGAGTATTAGGCATCCATGACGCAGGTTTGTTTTTGTTCTTTGCCAATAAAGCCATGGTTACTGGGAAAAACGAAGCAAGATGACCATCGACGTGCAAAAGTCACATGGGAGATAAGGCCGGACGATTTTGGCAGATCAGAGTCATGATCTCTGTCGGATTCATCAGATGATGTTCAGGTTAAAGATGTTCGATGCTGACTGCTGCTTCTCTAAACTGAAAATGTCTTTAAACTGGATGAAGCAAATTTATAACAGTGGGGAAACTTGCCCTGCATCATGTCCTGTTGACAGATTTTAAGCTTTTAAAACTGTTAAAGCACCCAGTAAATGACTTGCATTGAACACAACAGGTAACTCAACCATTTAATTGTGCAGGATTATCAAAAAGTTTGGGAAAAATTAAACCGTGGTTTCATGTAAAATGCTCAGTTTAGTTTGGTGACGAATGGAACTCGATGTCAAACGAATGCCTCTAAAGAATATACCATAACATTGATACACTGCATGATCTCAAACCATTCTGAGAAGGTTTCGGCCCAAAAGGTGTTTTAACACTCTTCCTTGTGCAGGGCTTTGTGTGGAAAAGTGGTGCAAGAGAACATATTTCAACGACAAGCAACATCACGCTACATCACCGTGGATTAATTCACTCATTGTACGGTCGTTCCAGTTGTTTAGGTTTAGTTTGGAAAGAAGGAGATAAGTGCATTCAGAAGTTCGGTTGAAACTGTTATGAAAGTCTAAGTTCTGCTTAGAGTGAAATCCTGACTACCACAAAGTGAATATGTATCAGCCTAAATTTAAAACCACGCTGGAAGATTTCAGGATGGATAAGCAGCACCACTGACGCCTGCGTTTTTCTACATGCTGAAGAAAGCAGCTCACTTCCTCACGGGGGACTACTTTTCTGGGCAAATCACTGCAAAAGTTGCCTCAGTTTTTGTTCCTCAGATCGGAAAAATGTACCTCTTTTATTCCTGTTGCGCTGGTCTCAAATGAGACCCCAATTTCCCCCCCTTGATGAGAGGTTTTTTTTTTTTTTTTAATATAATAAATGGATGAAATTTAGTATGAACTCGGCAGCTTCTGTGCACTGCCTAGCTTCATTAGAAGAGTACAGTTACACATACTGCTTTTTATATTCTCTCTCTCTCTCTCTCTCTCTCTCTCTCTCTCTCTCTCTCTCTCTCTCTCTCTCTCCTCTCTCTCTCTCTCTCCTCTCTCTCTCTCTCTCTCTCTCTCTCTCTCTCTCTCTCTCTCACTCATATATTCTCATTGAATGCTGTGCAGAAATGTGAAAAGAATGTGTGTTAAATGTCACGGCTAAACCAGCGACGGCATTATGACAGCCTGCCATTCAGGATCCGGATTACTTGGGCAACAGAGAAACATAAGAAATTGCTGCAAATATTGCTATGGTGACAGTGACTTGGTTACACAGCATGTGCCAGGATTGAGCAGATGGAGTACGGTTTATATTTTGTGATATTGTGTGTGTATATATTTATTAAAATATTCATTTTATTAATCTAAACGATTGATTGACCAGCTTGATTAGCTGACTGCCAAGGATTTGTGTAACGCACTAGGATCAAAAGATCATGACGGTGGTTTTATAAATTCATGCCTTCCTTCAATCAGAAGTGTCCCAATGTGGCTGCATTTACACCCAGCAACAGCAAACACCTGAAAGCCAAGGGAACTATTCCAGCTGAGGTGCCGGAAAATGGTCTCCGCTGAGCCAAGAGCTAAACTTCTCAATTTAGCCATGGAGAAAAGCGAGAAAGGTAGAAGAGTGGTTCGAGTTCGAGGCGATCAGTGCCCCGAAGAAGGAGGCGTCGTGAATGTTCCATGACAGACCCATCACGAGGCAACACCACAAACATGTATCGAAGTATAAAAAGGCAAAAAACCGAGAATGTAGGGTTGACCTAACATCCAGGATACTCCGTTAAGAGTTTTGTACACAGATAGCATTTATATGCTGATCATCCTGTAAGACTTTAGTGCAGACATGTCTGAATACATTTCTGAAAACAGCATTTTCTTGACAAAAAACAGGAGAGAACTAATATTTTAGTGCTGGTTTTGGATCATAATTCTGCCGTTCGTCTGTTTGAGCTCCATGATCCATTGTACCGTTGTTTTTTACGAATGAATATACCGTGCAGTATTTCGATTCTCCTCCTTCGAAAGATCCACCTGTTTCGGTTTCGAAGGTTCAGTTTTATTGATGAAATGGTAAACTTTTCAGAATTGCATACCATTCTTGCGTTAAAACATGGAGCGATTCGTGTTTTGTTGGTTATTCATGTGGAAAGGCTCTGTTATAGTGAATTTTAGAAATATTCAAATACGTAATGTTTATAAGCATGTCCTCATTTAGGGTTGTTTATTAAGCTCTCTTGATACAAGTGCGTTATAACTAAAGACAGACTCAATAATGATTGATTATATCTCTTATTTACGTGTGTTTTTCTTTCTATTCTGATGGTCGATTCAGACTAAGAAGGTGTTCTTCATTAAACGGAGCTTTTGGATTTCTAGAATGGTATGAATGTGTTTTCCTCCTCCTGTCCGAAGGAATGGTTACCTTGACAACTAGAGAGCGATGGGCGTTTGGAGAGCGTCGAGCCCGGCGTGGCTGCACTGAATAAACAGTGCTGGTAACTGTGTCAGGAGTGGTGCAGATTCCCAATTCAGCTACTTCCCTTTCCTCTCCCCCTTTTTGTTTTTTTTTTCTTCCTCTTTTTGTTTCACAACACTGCTGGTTGCCTTCTTCCCATTCCTGCACATAACGGTCTCAGAAGATTTGTCCTCCACTAAACCCTGTAGTCAAATATCAGAACGGTTGATGGAGGGCTCAGCAATAAGACGACTAATTACTATTACAATATTTCTGAGTGCATCGTGATGTCAGCAGTGAAAATGCTCATGAACCCCACGTTTTGTTCCAAAGGGAGCAGGATTGTTGAACTGATTTTACTTACACACTGCACTGTGTAAAATGTTGATAAACATTGTACTTTTTTTTTTATGGCACTGCTGGTCCCTTCTTCTCCATTCAAACTTATCTTACACCAGAAAAAATCTCGCAGTATTTATTTTGCCACACCGCCCAGCTCTGAGTTGATAATGGAAACGCAGAAAGCATTGTGATCCTTTTTTGTTTGTCGAAGGGGGAAAACTAAGCCTGCATCTGGCTAGCTTGGTACTATCGCTGTCTATAATCTCGTGCTGCTGCACCAGATGTTTGGAGCATGTGCTTTCTTGCGTCTGGCTATTTATTTTTGGAATTTAAAATCTCTGGGGAATGTTGGCCTAGCCTATATTGCTTGATAACTATGTATGCCAAGCTTTTCCTGCATCAAGGCCCCTAAAGTACTCAATATATGCCTCTTTCTTTCCTCTCTGCTGGTGAATTATTTCATTTATTATTATTTTTTTTTCCCTCTCCCTGTTCCTGTCTTATTTTCCCTGCACATTGCCTGGCAGAGTCGCAGGAGTGTGGGCTGCAGCACTGCTTAGCTGTCCGCTACGCCAGATGGACTTCTCTGTTCCTATTGGACATGTGCAGACACCCTGTCCGCTACCATCCCCCATCCACTGGACTTTGCTCAACCTGTCCCAGTGCAAAGTCCTCTTCTGTCTTTACACTAAGCTGATGGACCTACCATCTGATCAATGATGGTTTGGATTTGAGGGGGTATTTTTATTGAGGGCCTTCTCAAATCTTTGTGGCTGCATGCAGCACGGTTAGGAAACGGTTTTCCTAAATGACAGAAATGAAATTTAACACCAATTTTAAATGGGGTCAGCTTAAATAGACTGAGATGTATTCAATTTGAAATATGGAAAACTAGCCACCAGCCCAGATTCTGTTTATTAAGTGGTTTTTGCAACACTTGCTGGTTTTCCTTCAAAAATATTTTTTTTGGCAAGAATTTCATAACAGTGCATCGTTTTGTATAGTTCTCTATTGAGTTTAATTAAGAACTGATGCTAGTTCTACACTATTTTTATCTTTAATTGGAAATGCTGACCATAAAAGACCTCGAGATCTCAAAGTGCAAGATTGGGTTTGTACTAAAGACCCTTTTCTGGCCTGTGTCCTGTGAGTGTTTGGCCAAGGTCTGAATCGAGGTGCTTGTTAAATCTGCAAATCAATCTAAAAGTATTGTATTCAAAGTAATGCATGTCAGTCTTAAACCATTATTGATTAATCAGTGTTTTTTTTTAATCTAATGTGAATCCTTTTAAAATTGGCAAATTTTGGAATATATCGCTCAGTCAGTAAAAGGCCAAGCATGAAAATGGTCTCGTTTGTTTAATTTGGGGTCTTTTTATGTACGTTTAGGATTGTGAAGATATTTTAGTCATTTATGCGGAAATACCAGACACACAGGCTCTAACCGTGGCAGGTAGCTGCTCAGGGTCTTACTGTAATTGCACTTCAGAACAAGTGAGGAGGGGGATCTGGAGTGGTCCCTGTAGGATCAGCCTGATCAATAATGCAGATGTTTTTGAAGAGGGGCAGGGAGCAGCTCTGTCTCTTTCTACCACACTTGCACGCGCACACTCCTCCATCGGTGTTTGTGCCCCTCCCTCTTTCTGTCTTTCTCTTTCGCTCGAGAGGTAGTGTCAAGTTCCTGTCCCCTGTGGAGGACAGGATAGGATGTCTGAATTTATTTTACCTCCGTGAGATATTACAATAAGCAAGCTGCTGCCGTTGATACTCGATGCCTGAAATACAGCAGGCCTCACTCTGGTTTCTGTCCTATTGAATTGCTGCTGTTCAAACTGGCTACTTTTGAAACAGTCTTTCAAATGTGAAATGGACATCGGAGAAGATGGACCACAAAAAAAAAACCATCCTTCCCACAGCTTTGGCTCCCTGTGATGCTTCTCAAGCGTGGTGAATAATTTCTGAAGGATAAATCAACTTGTGTGATCTTTCTCCTCGTATGACGCCGATACGTTTTGCTGATAAAACCCCACGTTTTAAGATCAGGAGTTAAATTTATCAGTGAAGCACTGAGGTGGCTGCGGGTTTTCATTCCACTAAACAAATAAACAACCGGTTCTGTCTAACTTTTAATCGGTTGGTTAGTTATGAGATGCGTCCAGGTTTGATGTAAAAGAAAATCTGTCCAGCAGTTAAAAGTACAAGTCAGTATTCTGGTCCGTCACTCACGCATACACACAATGTATTCTAGTTTCACCAAAACTTAATCCCCGATATGTCGCCACAACCACATTTGAAAACTGCAGTTCTTGATTATATTATGAAATAATGTTATTGCTTTATATATTGCATGTATAAGAAGATTGTCCTGCAATCCGTAAACCCTTGATTCATCCCAGTATGTGTGCAATTGATCAGGATCCTTACGCCACGAGGTACTGCAGCGTCGGTGTAGTAAAGACTGTCAATATGGCAAAAATGTAACCGCATGATGTTTTCACAATACACCATGTCACAATCTGGTTTTTCTGAGGTGCAAAAAGTTGAAGTAGACATAATATACCAGAGGAACTAGGGTTTTGCATGTATAAGCCAAACACTGAACAGCAAGATATTTTTAATTCCCATTAAAAAAGGGTTGTTTCTGAAAGAAGGTTTTTCATAAAAAGAATTCTCAGTTTATCCAGTTAAATTAAGGCTAAAGTTAAGTGTGACCAATGCGTCAAGAGAAAATGGGCCATGCTGTTTCCCAATTCTCAAACAACCAGGAAAACTTAGAAAACCTGCAGAAAAATGAGATGACTGGTAAAAATAAACAAGTAAGGGTGACTTCCAATCTAGTTGTTGTGTACAGGTTTAGTTTGGCAGTGTATTTATGGTTTGTGCACTCTGGCATATAATAAACACTATCATGATAAGAGCTTTAACCACAATAATTAAACTTATTCACAATTTATCCTAAAACTTACCGTATTGCTCATTTGAAATCTCTGGTCATTTGCCAGCGTACCAGGCCACTTTTTCCATTCTTTACAGGAGCCATGCTCTGGAGACACCCCGCCCCTCCCGTTTCTAAGTGCTATAACTTTTCAAACGGATCTTAAAACTTCCCCTAAAATGAATATTTCTTCTTCTGTTTAGTCTTTATTCATACTTTATACAAAACTCCACGTGAAGCAAGATGGGGCCAGTGAAGTGCACTCCTGTAAAAAATGAACGTTGTTTATATAAAGGAGAGATGGTTCGTGATCTGTAGTGCAGACCTGTTTGTCTAGTAGCGCACGGGACGTTTCTGAATTTCCGACCTGTGTTCGCCTGTTGCCCGGTTCTCTCCTGGCCACTTTCTGCTTTGTGTTCAGAGCTCAGACAGAGACGTTGGTGAGAGTGGGTCTTGGTGGCCACGGTCAGATGTGTGCTGTGATACGGTGACGCAGAGTGCCGTCTGTCTGGAATTGCACTGTAGAGCAGCTCCACCGGCCTGATTTCCCAGATAAATAGAGCTGACTGGATTGTGGAAATGGTGGCACTTCCTGTAATCTGATGCCCAGGGGAGTGGAGGGGGGGGGGTCGAGGGCAGAAGAGAGGCAGGATAAAGGATGGCTGTGCCCTCAGGCTAACATTAGAGCCCCTGTCCCTTCCCTAATCCCAAAAAGCACTGTGCACCATGTGAACCGTGTTGGTCTGCATGTTCACAGAAGCTACAGACCAGGTCACGGAGGTATACAGTGTCAACCTGGAACTGAAGTAACACTCAGAAGTAGCACCCAGAATGGCCTCCTCTGAATCCGTACTATGACTCCGTATGACTTACACATGACTGGAACGGAGTTTGTGAACCTCTGCTTGAAAAAAAGCTGATTAGAGCCTTTCACGCTAGGACTTAAATACATGTAATTAGCGCTAAACAGCTGTGTAGAAGTGTGAAAGCAAGCCAGAGTTGGAATATCAGTAGAGTTGAAATCGCAGATCAGTTCTATTTCCCCCCCCCAATACCTGTGAAAGCAAAGCTGGACATTTCTGGGACTAATTAGTTTTTAAGTTTAGTTTTGCAAGAAAAAGCTCAGCCAGGGGTATTTTATATTTGATCATAGAGAAATATGTCAGAAATCAGGTTTGGTTTTTAGCTGATTCTGCACAAAAGCAGCATAACTTGGCCAAGTCTAAAGTTTTCAGACATCATTCAGCATTAACTTTATTATCTGAGCTTTCAGGGAAAGATAGTTGTTTGAAAACTAAAAGTGTTTGGCTCCTACAAGCTGGGAAATAATGCAAGCAGTGGTCCGTTGTACCAGTTTGTATTTTGCAAGCGCTTGAGGAAGCTTTTCATACATGCATTACACCTGATTCTTTCCGCAGAGTGCTAAAAGTTATAGTATGATCCATCATGTAGGGTGGAAACTTCTATTCTTATCATGGTCAAGCTATCCTCTAGAGCTGTATCACACAATACTCTCACAGTATTTTGGATGAAAACATGCTTTTCCATATTATGAGATTCAGGCTTAAAGTCAAGAGTATCGGTGCATGATGTGAACATTTCTGCAAAATTTAGTTTCATTCATTGACAAATTTGGATTTATGGTATCTTTCTCTCATTCTTAATGATGCTACGGCACCTCTCGGATGCCTGTTGTCATTTTTGTGTTAAAATCAAATAGTAGGTTGTTGTGATTGAAAGGATAACTTTTATCTAAACTGAATTTCAGTCATCTGGTCACACTTTCGTTGTTTAATCGCAGTGTCTTAATCCCAGTGGTGGTGCACCGTAAACATTGTTAATAATTGGCTCTATTTTTGTGCTTTTTGATGCAAGTGTTTAAAAAGAAAGCGTCCATCCTCTGCCCATGTGTTATTTAGCTCTAGCTAGAAATACGCCCTTTGTGTGTGTGCTGTGTACTAAGGCCCCCATCTCTTGTTTGATGCTGTGCCCTCGTTTTAAAAGTACAACAAACATGTGCCGTGGCTTCGAGCACAGGAAATGCGTTTGCTTCGGAAGATTGTTCTGTGTTGCATGTGGTTATTGTGATAACCAACATGATCGCCGACACCGCATGCGCATCGGTCACTTTTCTTCCTCGTGCTCGTTATCTGGCTGCAGTGCTGGTCTGGGTTTTTACTTTTTTTTTTCTCCTCTCCCTTGGTGTCATTGCGATGCCACTCCAGACGTCAGCAACACAACCACCAATTGTACCAGAGCCGTTTGGAAGAGAAAGTGGTCTCTGGATCTCTCGCTCTCTCTCCTTCTGACCGCATTCGAATGAAACTCGGCCAGTTTTTGGAGAAGTTCTTTTGAAGGCCTCTCAGATACGGGCCCCGACCCGCTCGTTCTCCGCGCTCCAGCCCAAAACCCTGCGCTTGGGCTCTGATGTTGAAAAGCTTCTGATCTAATTTATGAGGGGAAATTTGGAAAAATGGCCCAGCGCCTTTTCCAGCCTCTCCGAGGCATGCACAGAGCTGGCCTTATGTGGTCGAGAGCAAGATGGAGGTTGAGGTTGAAAACGTTTACCGACTCCGCTGGCAAGAGAGGAAAATCAGAGCAGGAAAAAGTCTCTACAAGGCATTTGCCAGAAGCCAGTTCTGTTAAATAGAAATCCCTCCTGGTATTTAGGCTTCGTGCGCACACCGGAGGTGTGCATATCTAAGAGTTACCAGGACTGTGAGTGGTTTGGGTGCCAGCGTGGTGTATTTTCGTTTCTCTTCTCATTGGTCGCTTCTTGTTCATCGCCGGTGAATAACCTTCCTGGTGTTTCGGGGAATTTTTGCATTTGTGCTGAGTCGTTTCAGGCCCCAGCAGTTGCCTTATGTGTTGGTTTTCAATCGCTCATGCTGAGTCAGGCCTAATTAGTCAGAACGGTGCTGATAGACATGAGCACCAGAGAGTCCTCGGTGGAGCTGCACAGCTCTGTAAATGCTCCCATTTATGTCGCGTACATTTGAAGTCTGCATGCTGTAGCTAAAGACTTTAGCACAGTGTAGTTCAGTGGTTTAATACTGCAGCCCTTTAATACTGCAGCCCACTAATCTTTTGTCAGTTATCAGTGGTGAAATCAGTCTGTAGAAATAATGTAGCACAGAAGGTGGAGAGAGATTTCTTTTAATTACTTCCTTCATGTCATATAATTTATTATTACTGGCTATTTATGCAACATTTTTATTTACATGGATCTGAAGGTGCTTTACATTTTGCAGCAGTTATAAAAATGTTGTTTTGTCTTGTAAATGGCTACACGGGGACAATTAAGACATCTTAATGTCCTTGTCAGAGCATTATAATGTTAGGAAAATGATGTAATACAGAACCTCGGGTTAATAACATTTGAACTATTTTAAAACTACCAAATGCTGTGACCTGATGGAAACATGGGCAGTTTGTTAAAGTTTTGGCACGTAAACAGACATATGGTTACCATATATTACGATTACATAAAGGGGTTTAAAAAGAATCAAAGGATACGGCCATGAAGACATGGTATCACGCGGTGTGACTTTTTTTTTTTTTTTAACCCTTACAGGACAAACTTTAGCTACTTTCTATTGCACAAAGTCTGTTTTCTTCTGTTCACTGAGCAGCAGAGGCATCAAATCAAAAGATTTCTTTTTTGCCTTTGTTGTGCAAATAAATCATGCAGTTCCTCTTAATCTTAAGACAATTGGACAATTTGAATACAGTCAGAGAAGCAAGATTGCATTGGTTTGGACATGTGCAGAGGAGTATATCAGAAGGATGTTGAGGATGGAGCTGCAAGACATGTAGGTGGTCGGTGTGAAAGAGGAAGATGCAGAGGACAGGAAGAAATGTGGATGGTTGATCCCCTGTTGTAAGAAAAGGGAGAAAACATGATGATGGCAAAAATATTGACCTGGTACTGTTTTTTACATTTTTTTTTTATGTTTATTTCTTTGAGGTTTTAGAACCCAGTCATTGAATTATTATGTAGGAAAAGCAGTGCAGTTCTCCTTTAAGGTCTGAAGTTTAGCGCCACAGTTCTGGCAAATTTCTTCCCACCCTAGTCGTGCGTTCTGCATTTTTCCATGCCCTCACACTTCGTCTAAATGGTGTCCTTATCTGAGGGTGTTAAGAGATGTTTTTATTGGTGCCTGGTTTAGCCGGTTTTATGGAGATGTTTGGAGTTCAATGGTCAGGATGTGGGTTGCAGGAGCGAGGCCAGGCCCCTGCAGTGCCACTTTTCCTTTTTGCTCAGAGAGAATTGTGAAAGCATCCTCTTTCGGCAGCGATAATAAACAGCCCTTTGACTGGTAATTCAGAGTGCATGAGTTCTCTTCCTCAGGCCCAGTGTTTCCCTTTTAAGGTCAGCAGTGCGTGCACTCTGTGCAGGGAGGGAGAGATTAAAAGAAAGGCTTCTTCTCTCCGCACAGGCCGCCTAATGTGGACGGTAAACCAGTCTCTTATCTGAGAGAGAATCCGGCTGTTCCAGCCCTCCCCGGGACTTGTCAAGAAGCATTTTCATTGCGTTTTCATTTGTCACTCAGTCATTTCTTCGGGTTCTCTGTATTGTGCAGAAGAAAAATCGTGTGAATTTCTCTCACTTTGCTGTTATTTTGGCTGAAAAGTTTCTCAGATACTGTTTTTGTCCTGCGTGCGGATAAAGCATAACTACGTTAAAGCTGCTGTGCATTTGCTGGTGGTTTTATAGAGCTGCTGATCTTTCACCAGATATAATGTTATGAGCTAGCACACGAGCCTGGCTTCATTAGCTAGACTCATTATTATCTTTTGATCCCTGTAATTTTTCTTTTTTAGTGTCCTTTGTGTATGACTAGGCACTAATTCTGTATGTGGTCATCATAAATTACATCCAAAATCCTTTTTTAAAGTTAAACTGCATGTTGTGCAAAGAAAAAGTCTGATATTTTTCTGTTTAAGCCCTGTTAAAACAAAGAGAAACCAATTATGCATCAACCAGTGCTTAGTAATGTAGTAATATGAAGTAGTTTGGGGTAAATTTTTATCTTGCTTTATTTATTTATAGTTCCAGATGTTTTTGCAGTTTCAAGCTTTTTTGGCCGTAAGCTGTTAAAATCGAACTCAACAGCACCGGTGCAGACATTCGTAATTAGAGAGGATTTAAATTCAGAATCAGTCCCAGTGTAAAATGATTTTCATAAAACTGATTTTAGAGCACTCCTGCCCCTCAGGCGCTTTCTGAAAACAGAACCCACTGTATTACATGTTTTTTTTGCCCCACAGTGCTGGACAACACGCTGCGGGTTGGTTCTTATTTATAGTGGACGGTCAGTCATACTCGGTCATAAACAACATAAACGAGCCTGCTCCACCTTAACGAAAAGCTGGATTAGGATTGAGAAGATTTGTTTTTACAGAAATGATTTGGGAGACTGTTCACTTCATGTTGCCAACCTTAGCCTTTTAGTTCCAGCTCTAAACTGAAGGAGCAAAATTTGCATCCCAGCGATGTTTTGGTGGTTCAGCTGCATCTGGAGTGGAAAATCGTGCAAATTAGGTGCCTTGCACAATCATTTTTTTTTACATGTAATCTTAATGTCTACCCTCGTTGTAATGGACATGTAAGTACTCAAAGATCTTTTTTTTTTTTTGTGTGAAATTTTCTTTAGTGTTTACAAAGCCATGGTTAAAAGCTTTTAATGTCCACCATTTCTTTTGATAAGCCGATGGTCTGCGTGAGGCGGTGTGTTTTGATGGGTCTGATCTGTGTTTGGGACAGTGCTGGTGTGTGTTCTCTATCCCGCCCCCTCAGTAAGATTACAGCTTCTTTCCAAGCTCCATTAGGTGGGAGTGCACTCGGATCTGGATTAGTCCAATCTGTCAGATTCCTTCTGGGAGTAGCTGCAGGATGCAGATCCACACACACACACACACACACCAGCCAGGCCTGGCCTTAATCTGGCCCTTCCATCTCCTCCCCTCATCGACCCTCCATGGAGCCTTCCAGAACTAGACTCGGGAAACAGGCTTAACATTGTTTGTTGGCAGGAAAGCTTCACTTCAAGCTTGACATCAAGTAGCTCCGGAATGAGCAGTTTTGCTAATCTTGTAGCGTCAAAAAAGTTGTTTATTTCAATGGCGTTACTGGTTTAACCCGATGTGATTAACTAGTTTAGTGTTTTTTTTTTTTTGTCCCCCCCCCCTCAATGTAATCATCTTATTGGTTAAGATTGCACCCCCCCCTGTTGAAATTAGCTTACTCGCTAACCGCTTTTAGCTAGATCGATTCTTGTCCTTTTACTTTTGTAACTACGTAACATTTTAGAATAACAATCGCTTTTAAACCACTAGATGCCAAAGTTAGTAAGATAATTAAACTTGTTGTAAGCTAATCTTCTGGCTGCGCTGGTGAAATCTTGTGAAAATGAATAAACTTTAGCAGCATAAAGACTGCAAATCAGGCAGCTCTTTCTTTATTGTATATCTGTTTTAGCTGAACCTTAAGATATATTTTCAGCATTTTTCTCTTGTTGCAGTACCTTTTTATTGGCACACCATGCTACTGCATTCAGTTTAATGCAGTGTGTTTTAGATTCTGAATTAATGTCCTTTTACGAAGATTTTAGTTTGTATTACTTTTTTGGTAGTGATTTTACGCTGTCCAATAAATGAACGAGTGCGCAGTTTTCAGTCATTTGACAAACAAAGTTCAGAAAAGGCAAAACATGGGTATATTCATGGGCTGGGCAAATGTAATTTGAATACAGTTTAGTTTTATTGAGTTTAAACATGCGAGAAACTACATTTAAATAACCTAATTATGCCATAATAACCCGACCCCGTTAAATAAATAATGGCCGTATCGGTCAACGCGCACGTTGAACATCTTCAGACACTGATATGTCTGCAATATTATGCATCCCTATCCTGCGGATGTTCCAGGGTGTTTGCTTTAGTAGCGTCTCGCTAAATGGAAACCGTGGCAGACGCCACACGAGACAGTATGGCTTGGTTGCAGCTAACTGAAGTTCAGTCACTATTTGAGAGGATTTTGCGTCAAGTGTCTAGCTGAACTGAGACGTGTTCTTTAGTGTGTATCTCCGAGGCCCTTCAGTTAGAACCCCCTCCAAACAGGGCAGATGTGTGTATTTGGTTGTTAATTTGAACATGGAGTAGAAATGTGATTCAGTGCTAAAAATACCATTTCTAGACACTGAACTCATTATTTTTAAAACACCTGGGTAAGCTTTGTAGCATCCATCTCCAGTTCTAATACCTCTTTGTGACTAAAGTGCTTTGGGCCGGTTAGCTCACACCTGTAGAGATTTATCTGACAGACGTATAACATTTTCCTGTGCTGAAAAGATGAGGAGGACGCCTTTAACAGCGCTGGCAGTGTCTTACACCTTGGAACCCATCCTTGCTACTAGTGTGTGTGTGTGTGTGTGTGTGTGTGTGTGTGTGTGTGTGTGTGTGTGTTGATGGAAGAGGCATGCAGCCACAGTGTTCCCAGCTCAAGGGCCCCTGAAATACACCACGATGAACCCCCACACCGAGCCTGGCTTTGCACCAGAACTTTAAGTGTGTCTGCAGCCAAATATTCAGAACTGAATTGACCAGGTCTGTTCTCTGCAATGAGCCAATGCCCTGAAACCACAGAATTATGCAGAAATTTCCCCTTTAATTGCTTGAATTGAGGTTTATTTGTTGGCTGCGTTTTAACTTTAAAACCAGAGAAGCAAACACTAAACTTCAGGGCTGCATGTATCGTCTGTGATTCACAACGTCGGTCTCCACAGAACCGAAAGATTCATTATGCGTCTCTGAACAGACCGTCTTTAAGGTGATGGAGCTGCATTATTTAGAGTCATTCGGTACATTTTTAACCCCAAATGTTTTGGAGGACTCATATTTTAACGTCTTTGCCACAGAAATGTGGAACAGGTTTTTACAATCTGAAGCATTTTATCACAGAGCTAGAATGTTGTCTCAATGTGCAGCCCTGCGTTAAATCAATGTTAATTTGACTACATTTGGGGACCCTTTTGTTCGAACATTTATTCGGGTACTTTTTAAGGAAACGTCTCTTGCTGCTCGGCCAAACCTCACCTGGCAACAGCGCTGCAGGCTGGAACAGGAGAATACAGTAAGCTGAGCCTGTGGAGGGAAAGAGGATCCTCCGCACCAGATCACGATAGGAATGTGAAACGGCAGCACCCGTTGAGCTAATCTCTCTGTTTCCTCTTCTTTTTGTTTTTTTCTGCAGGATTCCTGGGACTTCACTCCGAAAGCACCACTTTTTTTTTTTTTTTTTTTTTTTTTTTTTTTTTTTTTAAATAACATAACCCCCCCCTGGATTTTAACCATTCGCCTCTGAAGACAGCCATGGAATCGGTAAATACCTTCTCCTTCTCTTAATACATCCTGACCTGGACCGCTGGGGTTTTGCTGGTTTCTCTTCCTGCGGCAGCTGAAGCCGTGCTGAGCTCACGTTGGCCTGCGTTTCGAGACATTATTGCTCCCACTCCGTATGAATAATCTTATTTATTTACCTTAATCATCAGAAGATAAACATGGTGGAATTCCTTTTACGGACCCTTTTAGTGACTCTATTTTCTCTAGCTGGCTCAAAGTTGAGAATGTGTGTGTGTGTGTTAGTGTGAACAGGCAGGTCTAAAGCGGTGGAATGTGTGTTAAGAGCAGGGCTTATGCATGCCCAGGCCCTGCCTGCCTGTCCTTTGTAGAAGCTTTTTTGTTTGTTTTTCAGCCGCTGTGCTAGTGCATGGATTTGGAGCGTGTGTGTGTGGAGAGAGATGTTTGGAAAAGTGGGTCAGCTCTTACTCTGTCTCTCTAATGAAGACTCCCCCCTCCAGCACGCGTGCGTGTGTGTGTGTGTGTATGCATCCACCATTCCTAAATCTGTTCTGCGGCCCGTTTCTCTCCTCATGGCCATCACACCTTCAGACACTTTCTGCACAGACGGCTGTATAATCTCATTCTAAACCTTTATAAGACTTTAAAATATTCAGTCCTACGAAATTGCATTGATGAAAAGCACTTCAGATAGCGCTGAAAAATCTGATATTTAAGTAGGGCTCCGAGCATCACTGGTGTGCCCACAGTGGAGGGCACATTTGGCATGAGAGCAAATGCACACAACGCAGTAAACATGCTAGTCTGTTCCATATGGGCCGTGAGCAGCAAGTTTTCTGCACAAATGACTGCAGAATGGAAACACACTCAAGTCAACTTCACCACAAGCAGCTTGCTCTGAGGAACGCGGGGCTCCCACACCATTCACACGGTGCTGTGTGGCTTCTGATTGAAAACACACCGGCGTCGGCCTCGGTAGCGCCGCGGCTGCAGCTTTGTGTTCTGTGCTTCAGAGCGTGAGGGGGGAAATAAGTAAATATAATCTACTTAATATCAAGTTAGACACCCTTTTTCCATATTAGATTTCAATATTTGAAAGGTTGGAGTACTTCAGACACAGTCTGTGAGAATCTCCGTCGTTTTCTTTTAAATTAAAACATTTCTCCAGCTTTTATTTATGTTTTAAATTTGTCAAAGCCATTGGTTTGCGATATACTTTGTAGCACACAAAACAATCACGATTTCACTTTTAGACATTAAGATGCTAGTGGAGCAACCCCAGTCTTTTTCTTTCTTTCTTTCTTTCTCTTTTTAATTGCTATTTAAGGTTGTGATTTCAGAAAGTATTTTTTTAAAGAATCACAACGTTATGTAGGAGTTTAGAAAAAGAAAATCTCTGACGGGTGGGTGGAAAATAAGTGCAGAAATGCGAAGGGATGATATTTTGTGCAATTTCTTCTCCTCCTTTCACACACACTTCAGTAATTCTCTCCATCGTCGTCTCTGTGTGTTCCTGCCTTGGGCTCTGCCGCTACAGGAGCTGCTGCTGTTTACCTCCGAAATCAGACCATATCTGCTTACCGTCAGTGGAAACCAAGGAGACTGATCACAAAGCTCATTATGCAGGGGTGTGTGTGTGTGTGTGTGTTTCTCCTTGCCACCCCCCCCAATCTCCTCTTCATGTGATGCCAGTCACATGGTTTCCAGGCACCAGTACAGTAAATCAGAATCAGATTTTATTTTTAACCGTTCTAAATCCTCCGCTCTGCTGATGGGTAACAGAGGTGCCTGTACACCTCGCGTTCCCTCTCTCCCTTTATCTTGCCCTGTCCCACCCCCCACCCCCCCCTTTTTTTTTTCTCTTCTCCCAAACACCCGTCC
>CM029391.1:16915875-16929034 GCA_017165825.1 Hepsetus odoe
AACAACCGTCCCCCCCTTCACCCCTCCTTTCTTTCTGCCCATCCCCCTCGCTCTTTTTTCTTTCCCTTCTTCCAGAACAGGGCCTGTCCCACAACAGGATTAGTCCACAGCACTCCCAATGAGGAAGCGGGGCCTGCCAGTCATGTTACATAAGTCTTATAGCACGGCTTGAGACAACTATAGGGGCTTTGTTCCTCACCCGTACCCCCTCCCCCCACCAACCTGCCCCCCCTCTGGTGGGCCACACGGTAATGCCCTATTGAAAGAGTTTGTGTGTCACAAACAGGCCAGGCTCTGTGGTGAGACAGCAGAAAAACTTGCATCATTACCCTGCAGAGCAGCATCCGGCTCCTGTCTTAAAATCAGAAATTGGAGGGACGAGGGAGGGAGGCAACGTTTATTCCACACTAGATTTAGATTTACACGGTTGATAACGAGATGGAGGTTGTTTTTAGAGGGTGATTGGTCCTCGCTTTGTCATTCGTAGCAACTGTTGGCAGGCTATACATCGAAAAGACCCATAAAACAAAGAAATTAATTCTCAGACTTGTTTGGTGCTATCAGGATATTGTCGGCTTGAATTCACTGGTTGTTCAGCTACATGATTGTTAAATTTGGTGACATTATAAAGGTGCTGATTAGCTCCAAAGTTACTTCTAATACCAATAAAATATTGTCCATCTCTATGGTATTTTTGTTTGCTGTTTGTTCAGCTCGCGACAAGATTTGGAAAGCGTGCATTTGTGGATGGGTATGATGGTTGAACCCTGGGAGAAGAGGTTGTTTTCCTCCAGTTCAGCTTGAAGCACGTCCATGGATTACATCAGCAGCTAACCCACCAGTGCATTCACTTTATTTCTTCATCAAGTTTAAGTCCACATGTAAAACTTCTCTCAAATTTCTTGATGTCACATTTCGTGTTTGGACGCGGTCATGCTTACATAAGCAGAAATGGATGGCCGAAGAGGACCCTCGCTGCATAATTCACTTGATGCACTGCAAGGCAGTAAGATGGTGCCTGAGCAGGAGGACCATTTTGAAGCTGGCACTGTTGCCAGGCGCTCGCCAGTTGTTGAAAGCCTGGCACTGTAGCTCTTAAGATCGTAATCCAAAAGAATGATGTCACTATTCCTTTCATCACTGTGGCAGCCGATTGGCTGCGAAACAGTTTATTCTCCCCAACACCCTCCTAAAGTCACCTTTACCTAGAAAGTAAAGGCACACCTTTCATTTCGCTTCATTTCTGAGGTCAGGATCTGATATTCTCAAATTTTTAACAAATAGGGATGCAACTTTATTCTGACAGTGGTAGATGTACTTGTATATTTCACAAATATTTATGATAAATGCTCTTAAACTGTCAAACATCTGAATATCCTGCTTTCTCACTTCTCTGGTGTCGACTAGAATACGACTACGGCTCCGTTTCCTCCATTTTTAGGGATTTTTCTTTGCTAATGTCACCTTTGGTTTCCTCACATGGTGCTCAGACCCTTATACTGTAAAGCTGCTTTGTGACAGCAGTGGGAGTGAAAGTGAAAGTGACAACCCTTGTCATTGCGAGGTTACAGCACACAGTGAACCACAACAAAATTGGACCTCTACATTTAACCCATGCAAACACCGTGCAGCAGTGGGCAGCCATTGAAAGTGCCCGGGGAGCAGTGACGGGGACCCTTGCTCAAGGGTACCTCAGGGCAACCTACTGGTGAGGGAATCGAACCCACAATCTTCCGATCCAGGGCAGCTCCTTCATCACTAGACAATTAACTGCTGTTAATTGTAGATAAATTCAAGTTCTGTTTCTCCACAATGTTAATTCAGATAGTTCACAAGGTTCCACGCTCCGGTTCATCACTTAAGCCCCAAAAATCTTTGAAATGATGCCTGCATTGCGAAACTCCTGCCAGTTTGCATAATAATAATAATAATAATCATAATAATAATAATCCTTTATTTATAATCCCACGAATGGGAGATTCACTCTCTGCATTTCACCCATACACACATGTGCAGCAGTGGGCTGCTATTGAAAGCGCCCGGGGAGCAGTGATGGGGACGGCACCTTGCTCAAGGGTACCTCAGGGCAACCTACTGGGCAGGGGTTCGAACCCATGATCCTCCGATCATATGGCTGACGCCCTAACCACTAGGCCACCGCTGCCCCTATCACATGCCTGCTTTGGATTGGTGGCAGTGGTTTCCATGAGAGACGGTAAATGGAAGATGTTCAGAAGAGACCCAGGAGCACGAAGATTTCTATTCGGTTTTGAGCACATTTCCAATCTCTGCACGCTTCCCAAAAACACACTGGTGCATCAATTACGTGCCACGGTCAAAGATTAGTCTGCGTCATTTTGTCCAAAATGTAAATAACCAGATCTGCATGTCCTTTTTTTTCCTTCCAGGCAAAGAACAGAAGGCATCTGTTAGTTAGTGAGAAGTTCAGCTAGCTTCAAAAGGAATGTGCTCTCAGTAAGATGAAGCTCATTCTCATGCTCTGTGCGAGCTTTTGGCCGTGTGCCGCTGACAGGCCAGCGTTTGTCCTTACTCTGCCCTCCTCCTACACGTGGGAAGGGAGGGAGAGACACTCAGACAAAGTCCTGAAGATCATGGTGGCCTCGCTGACGAATGGCCAGTGCTGCATTTGAGCGCTGAGAAGGTCAGAGGGTTTGAACAGAAAGTCTGGATGTTGTGTACTGAGAGTTTGAAAGGAGCAGGCACTGGTGCAAACAAAAGAAAGAGTAGCGCACAGAGCACACATTTGAAAATGTTTTATTAAAAGAACTTGAAGGCACTGCGCATGAAGCTTGTAGGTTTGGGTGGTACGGGGAGGTTTCTTTAGATTTAGGTTAGTAAGAGGTCTGACTTCTGAGGGGTCATAGCTGTTTTAGATAATCTACAAAGGTAACAAAGTAACCACTGTGGGTGAGACCTTAACGTCCTCATATCTGAAGAGGAGGTTGCTTTAGTAGAGGAGTTACAGTGCACTAGGGTACTGCAAAAAACAACCACGTTCATCCTAAAGAATGAGCGTTCTATTGATTTTGCTGTCAAATGCAGATGTTTTGGATGAAGATCCAAGTTTAGAAAAATGACCGTCCCCAGTCAGCTGCCGTGGTTATAGCCATGGTTTTACTTGAGATTTGGTCCAAAATATTACAGGTATATCGACAGAGGAGCCCAGTTTGTATCTTTAGTCCTGCGCCTGAGTAATGGAAACATCTCCTTTAGATCGACCAATGAGTGCGAGCCAGTTTAATGGTAGGGAATGGGTGGTGGTGTCTTATGGAAAGATCATTCATCCTCAATGAATAATCTGCCATCTAGAAGATTAGCTGTACTCTTAAGTCAGATGATGGCATCATGAATAGGAGCAAATTGTTAACTTATAAATAAAACGATTTGATAAAAGCATTTTGATATTAAATAAAATTTTTAAGAATGTTTTCAATATTGGATTTGTAACTTGTCCAGGGTGTGTGTTTGCCTTTTCCCTTATGAGCGCTGGGATAATGAGAATGTCTGGGATAAAATGTGGGATATTATTAAAGATCAAAGTGAGTTTTGTAGATTAAACTGAAAATTGAAAAACACTCTTTAATCTCATAGGAAATGATGAGTGGTCTGTTATCCGTCATCTTGTAATGTCAATGGCACAGTTCTAGCTAATGTTAAGTAACGCAGTGGTTCTCAGGTCAGCCACCGTCTGCATTATTCACTCGAGCAAGAGATGCCACTGCAGTACCTTGTAACCGTCCTTGGAAACTTGCTCAATTAAATTAATTAAACCGATTATTTTGATCAAGATCTTTCTCTTGCTGCAGCTTTTGAACTAGTAGGAAGGGCTGCTTTTTGTTTGCTTTTTGTTTATCTGATTTAGCCGAAGCAAAAATGATGCGAAGGGCTCACACGAGTGAAGTATTTATCTTTGTTTTTAATGGCATGCTCAAGCAAACCCGTACGACGCCATGTTTCGGGCCTGGCTCTGTGCACAGCCTGTGGAGAAGTGAAGGCTGCTTTAAGGCTTTGCCAGATTTCCTGTGTTCTCGTCCTCGGTCTATATTTGGAAGCCACCTTGCAGGGGTTGATGTCATTTGCCTCCAGCGTCTCCCTTTCCCATGCAGACACCTAGTTAGAGCTTGATTTGTTATGTTAATACACGGTGACTCACCGCCTCGTGCACAAGCGGCACGGTTTTGTCGTAGCGCTGAAAACTTCGTCAGGACAACAACGTTGAGGATTTTCTTTTAGGAACATCCCATCAGGAGCATCCACTTCTTCCCGCTGGTCACCGCTACTGTACTGGTGTGTCGATTTAGGGGAGGGGGGGGAAGAAAACAAGTCATCAGTCGATTTACAGGACACCCAGTAAACCACAAAACCCTCTGGAACAAATTAGAGTTTTTGTTCTAAATGAACTTAAAAGAAGCCCTCCCATGGCGGCCCTGTGGTAGCCGTGGTTCTTGCGTGCATGTTTGGCGTGTGTAGCTCCCTGGCACAGTGATTAAAGAACATGTAGAGCTTTGGAGGCATTGCATTGTTTTTCATAGACGCCCTTTCAACTCGATCTGCATGCGGTAATTGGATTCTTTGTGAGTGCTCTGCGTTTTATCCGTTCTTCGACAATGGAACGGAAGGAGTTCTTCTGCCTTTGCTGATGCTGGCAAATGTCAGATGCCTGATGCGTGGGAAAAGGCATGTTTGACGTTCTTGGGGGGTTGTGGCTAACAAATTCAAGTTTCTACCTTTTTCAACCATTTATTCATCCGCCGCTTCAATAATCCAGGCTGGAGGCCAGCAGAGATCTTTTTGTGCCATGAATATAAATCATAGATTCTCCATATATGCTGATAATTAGCTCTCTCTGGGTGTGTTGCAGGTACTT
The DNA here is from genome assembly GCA_017165825.1 of Hepsetus odoe. Taxonomy (NCBI): domain Eukaryota; kingdom Metazoa; phylum Chordata; class Actinopteri; order Characiformes; family Hepsetidae; genus Hepsetus; species Hepsetus odoe. Next base: position 16,920,764 of record CM029391.1, read on the forward strand.
TTGCACAGAAACGCAAGAATATGAGATCCTGGCATGTGAACGATGTGTATATGTGTAGAATATATTATCGCCATAAATAATTCGTACAGCTTTGCACCTGTGTTTTTTTTGTTTTTTTTTTGCCAAATGTGTAGAAGTCCTTGGCATATGAAGAACCAGATTGTAGTTTGAAGTTGAGGCGATATTGATAGATATCAATGAAATGAGGTAAAATTGCTTGAACCAAGCAGATCTTTTGAAAAATGAATAAAAAAGTGAAAAATATGAGAGATATTGTGTACACATGTTTTTCGGTTGCCAGGATATTATTTTGCTGAGCACAACCAGGCCAGAGTATCCCTGACCCCTCTCCCATCCCCCAGCTCGCTCTCCTCTCGTCACCTCCTTTTGATTCCTGTGTGACATTTGGGTTTTTCCCCCGACTCGATCCTCTCCTACTCTCTTTCACCCTCTCTCCCTCTCCCTCGCTCTCTCTCCCTCTCCCCCCCGGCTGCGTATGGATCATGATGACTGTGCTGTTTCCAGTGCCTCTGCAGCCGGGATTGTAAACGTAGCATTTGATCGCGGAGACATTTTTACAGGGCTTTCAAAACCTGACCTCCTTCACCGACACAGGACGCCAACCTGGCCATGAAAATCAGGCCGTCATGAATAAGCGTCACATTTTTTTAGAGGACACGTAGTTCATCATTGCGTTAAGTTATCTCCCGGATTATTGGAGAGCCAAGATAGTAACAAGGGCCTATTTTAGGGAGATGCTACTTATTAAGAAGGTTGAATGAGCGGAGCGCTCATCCACCCGTCTCTGGTTTCTGTCCATAATGGCCACAATAATGGCCCTGTTTTTTTGATTGTTTGTGTCAGCCGGGCTCCGGTTTCAGGAAACCGTGCACTTAACATTTTTTCCAGTAATCTGAAGTCCCATGTAAGGGCCGGGAGTCATGTTCACCAGGTCTGTAACACGAGGGCCGAGCCCACCAGCAACTCTAACCCACCGAGGCCTGTTTTGGTGGGTCCCACTGCCACCCCGCAAGTCCGAGCGCTGTGACCTTGGTATCATGTGTCCCTCGCCTGGTAGCAAGCCAATAGCACTCCTGGGATGGCGTGTCCTTGTTCCTGACCCCATGGTGTGTTCGCACACTGCTAGCTCCTCTCATCTGAGGTGCTGACCTTACTTTCTGCCAGAATTCAGTGGAGAAAAACGTCTGTGTGCTGTTGGAGTACTTCAGTTGGTGCTCACTAGCGGCCCAAAATCATAAAAGAACTGAAACGCTAAAATAAATGCCATGTTTTTAAACTTTTTGTTTTGTTTCCCAAAATGGAGTCCGGCATTTCTTATACCACGGGCGTAATCAGGGAAAGCTGCTCCCTAAGGTAGAATCGGTGCGAGAATTTGATTGCACTCCATGCAGTTCTGCTCCTTCCCGAACAATGTCTGGGTGGCCCAAAATCATAATCTTTGAGCCCCAACATAATTAATTTGGGGTAACCCACTCTTCAAGGGTAGAGTTGCTGTCAGAATTTGATTGCACTCTGTTCTGCTCCTTCCTGTCTAATGTCTGGTTGGAACAAAATAATTTTTCAACATTATTATTTCAGCATTTCTTATTCTGTACAACATTTACTTTTGATACAAATTATATCAAAATACCCTTTTTGTCCCAAAGTCAAGTGCAATTTCTGATATGAAAGACTTACTTAGGGAATTTTGTCCCACCTCTACTCTTCAGAGTAGAATTGTTGTGAGAATTTGATTGCGTTCTGTTTTGCTGCTCCCTGATCAATGTATTGGTGGTTTTCTGCATTGGACATACGGAGCTTAGGTTAGAAAATCCCATTCTGTACAATCAGTGCTGAACATGATGTGAATCAGAGGCTCTCTGTCCTCCAGGAAGGATGCCGTCTCTTCCGGCACTCCTTGACCCGGACTAAGACCTTTCGACTGACCTTTCTGTCCAGTGTGTGCCTGGGAGAGTTAAACAAACCACTGCATTTATTCCATTTCCAGCAAAGAAACTTAAATGTTGCTTGTATACAAATTTCAGAGACGTGAACTGTTTGACTGGTCTGTTTATCAAACTGCTGGCTTCTGTAATCGGTGCAGTTGAAATGTTGTAAGTAATCTAGAGGTCATTTTTGATTTACATATTACCCAGAACATTCGTTTTCTTCATATGCAATTTTTCTTTAATAAAGTAATTAAAGCTATATGTGAAGCTGAGATCCTGCTGGTGTGGGTTTCCTCCTTTTGGCTTTATGGCTAATATCACCTTCATAGAGAATTACAATGAAGATATGTTATTTAGAGCTTTAATAGTAGTGATCACTAAACCTCTTCAAGGAGATCGTATATTAAATGGTATTTTAAAGTTATCCGGCAACTGTTAGGAAACCCAAAGTTAAATCTGAATCAAAGTGTTTCACAGTAGAAATGTATGCAGTTTGAATTTAACATGCACACTGTTGGTTGCTCATTAAAATGGCACAGTTATATAGTTGATAGTAAAACCAATAAATACATTAAAAACTCAAAGCTCTTTCCTGCAGCATTGCCACACGTTCAGTCTAACGTAGTTTCTCTTTACAGTCCCAACTTTGTGAGCAGGAAGTAATGTCTCTTTGTAGACGTTGTGGTGAACTGAGCGGAGATGCACTCGGGAGGGTAATGCAGGCTCGAAACCTCGTCTGGTCCAGGTGTTCCTCCATTACTGGGCTGAGAGAGACAGCAGACGCTGCATGTGGGCCATTTCTGAGCGCCCCTCCCTGCTTCTGGCTTTGAAAGCCTCCAGCTGGCCGGCTGGATCCAGCGCAGAATGGGTCTGGGCTTGTAAACTATGGAGGAGAATTCATGCTCGGAATTGTGGTCCCCCCCACCGTTCTTCCCCTTTTTCCTCCCTCGTTCACTCTGCGTTTTGTGTTGTTTGGAGCACAAAACAATAGTTAACCTAATTTAAGATCATTTACTGGAATAAATTGGCCGTTGTGAGTTAGTCTCACTAAATGTGTAGGGGGAGTTTTTGCCTTTTGCCTATAATTCAGGGGCTTTTTTATTTAAATGAAGACACACACAGGAAGCCGTTTTTACATCAGAACTTTAATAAAGTTTTAAATGTACATATTGATAACTGTTCACAGTGGGGGGGCTTTTTTGCTCTTTGGTTAATTTTGACAGCGTTTTAGTTCATGAAGTGTTTTGTTTTAACCTGATTTTTAATGTTTGGCTGCGTGGTGTAAAGGTGCTGTGATCATGAGCGCATTGAGAGGTTTATAGCTCACTGATACACAGGTGAACATCAGGATGTGCCAGAAGATGCTAATGTGCTATGTAGTGGGTACAGTAAAGACAGTGGAGCACAACAACACAGCTCGGTTTGCTTCATAATCTGAGGAGGTAGCCAATCCAAATCAAGCTAAAAGGAAAACACATTTTAATATTATTTTTTTATATAAGAGGTTAGTTTTGGGAAGCATTCCTGTCCGGAATATATTACAGCATTAAGTTTCGGCGTATAAACTCAGCCGTAGTAACTTTTACAATAAAAAAAGGAGAATCTACTCATGGTTATGCTTTTATATCTTACAGTATTTGAAATGTTAGAGGTTTTGCATCATCAGGCTGGTTTTAGGAGCATCTACTGCACACACCCTGTTATCGTACAAAATGTTGTTGCACGCATGATAAATCTGAATTCATCGAGTTCAGTTTACCTACGTTCAGACTGGCAAAGGAGAGCTTCGACAAAGCCTTAGATCTTTGTGCTGTGGTGGCCGGTCTGCTACAGTGGGACGGAGAGACAGAATGAAGTCACAGTGCCTCTCTTGTATGTCCGTTTTCTCTGCCGGAGCCGGGCAGGGGCCAGCAGTCGGCCAGGAGAACAGACGAGGCGGCAGATGGGGCCTCCTCGGATTTAACCCTTCCCACGCCACACATGCCCCGTCTGTCCAGCCAAGCAGACTCACTCAGGCCACCATCTCGCTCCTCCTCCTTCACGCTATCTTTCCATCCAACCAAACTCTCCTTATGAGCATGCAGGGCCATCAGGGGGACATATGGTCACTTCTAAGAGGGGAAGTCCATCGTCCCAGTCTTTTTGTCATTACTTCATTCTGTCTTGTAGGAAAAAAAAAAATGTTTTTAATGAGGGTGATGATCTGCCACTCAGAGCAGATTGTTTACAAATCGGTCAGAAACGAACACCTTGGTTTTCAGTATTAAGAAGGGAACAGAAAAGGAATTTTTAATACGTAAACGCACACATCATTCCGTTAGTGACCTTTTCTTAATGATTAAAGCTCTGTATGTGGAGCACGCTCGGTCATGTGACCAGTTTAAACCAGATTTCTCTTCTCTTTCTGAACACAAAGCTTTCTCCGTTGGACACGTTCAGTGTCTAGTGTGATTCAGGCTTTTCTTCACCCATTTATGACTGGAAAACAGACCCCATTGTCCAAATTCAGCATGTTCCTGGGAACGTATTCACCAGGCTCCTTGTTAAACGCCGATCAATCCCCCTCTAAGCAAACTTTATAGATGGTTCCCCCCCGTCTCCCTTCTGCCGCAGCACTTAAAATAGAAGCCCCTTAGGAGGATCAATACAGACTCGGGGGTAATTGATGAGCGGGTAGTAGACCCTCTGGTGACCTGGTTCAGTGTGTGTGTGTGTGTGTGTGGATCTGTGGAGACATGAAAGTGTGAGATACCTTCAAAATCCCAGGATCATAGAGGCGTCTGTTTTCACGTTCTCACAAGGTTTTTGTTTAAAGTGTTCTCGTTTAGCTGACGCTTATCCACTGAAGCTTTTTTTTTCTTTCCAGAAATAAGTTTTATTTCTTTTTATTTGAGTTATATGGCTTTGCGTTAAACCAGCTTTTTGGTTACTGCACCTTTTTTAACAAACGACTGTTTCGATCAGCCTCCTTCTTTTGTCCCTCAGGAAAAGAAATCCAGACTAAAACTCCAGCGTGAGTAATTGTTGTAGGATAGATTGCTCAATTGGTCTGTTTGCAGCTTAGTTTTTAAGCTCCTCGGATGGTAAATTCAGCAAGTTTACATGCTCAAAAAGGTGAGGAATTCAAGATGGTGAGACCTTCATGTCTGTCTTGTTTTGCCGGTGACATCTGAGCCCTCAGTCACTCCCAAGGTTGCCATCCACAACCGCTTTTGGTTTTGTCCTTCGTGTTTGGTCTTGTCCCTTTTACAAGTTGGTTAAGAAAAAGGCAGAGTTTTGTCTTCTGCCTTTAGAAACGGTGGCAAGCAACTCATTCCCCTGAATCCTGGTGGGATGTTTTCCTTTTTTAAATAAAAACGATGGTTATAGTAGTTTGATACTTCAGATATTTCATGTTGAAGCAAACCTTGTGCCATCCTTCCAACCCCCAGCCTTCCTGTTTCAGTGCTCCCCAACAAACAAGCGCAAAGAAAGGGTCAAATTAGATGAGTGCTGGGAAGGAGTCAGTTCTGAGCTCCTTTCAGCCTGAACCCATTGTGCACGACTGGGCCTTTTATGGCTGTGAAAGAGAGCTCTGTGCACTATAGGCCCCAACAGCCTGACCTTTGTCCTGAAAGGAGAGCCAGGGGTTTTGACCAGTGTCACATTGCCCTTCCCTTCTGCTTCGTTCTCTGCTTGGTCCACCGGGGGGGAAGGGAGACTCCTTTATAATTTCACTATTGCAGGATTTCAGGACAAAAGTGGCCTTTTCCCTGACCTCTGGCCCAGTCTAATGACCTCTCGGTGTCAGCCGGAGAAGGTTTATGTCCTCGCCGTCTTCCCTGGAGGTAGTGCAGAGTGCCATTGATTAAAATTCACGATTGCCATGTTTGTACAGTGATATTTAGGCTAGACAGTAATTCTAAAGAATGTATACTCTGTCAGTTCCTCTGTTCAATGCTTTTGTATGTACTTTCCAAAGGAGTTTGAAGGAAAAGAATCTTCTTGAATAGATGCTGCTCTTTTAAGATGTTTATCATAGTTTTGGTGCTTGTTTTACTTGTCAGTATCCTGGCGTCGACGATGAATCGCTCAGCACAAACCAAGCTGCAGCAAGGCGAACGTCGGTTGCTCTGCCACTGATTACATCATGTGTGTGACTGATGACTTGGTCCTTTTCTTGCTGGAGCACGGAAAGAACTGAAACCGATGCCAAAAGCTTCCGAGTCTCTCTAGGATCGGTGGCGCAGCCTCAGATCGAAGGCTTTTTCTTTGTGTGGTTTACTTTGCAGATTAAGTTGTCTGCTTCTACATAGCAGAGCCTGCCAGCGTTGGACAAGGCTGGCTGCCCCGTCACCAGTTTTTGTTTGGTTTGGACTTGGTGTGTAAAGGATTTGGGTGCTGAATGGAGAAACGTGACCAGCTAGAGAGTGTGTGCGTGGGTGTGTGTGTCCTGACCAAGTTTTTTTTTTTTTTTTATTCCTTCCTTAGGTGGAATTGTGAAATCTTGTTTATTTCTCCATAAACCCTCAAGTGTTCTGAGCTTTGGTCACTTGGATCATGGTTCTGTGTAGAAGTGGTCCATGGATGAGCTTTGTGGAATTTTCTCGTTTTCTCACAGAAAGAGGAATACATAGTTCTTGTCAAGTTGGCGGTTTCTCAATGATTTCCAAAGTGGATTCACATCGGAGGCTCTGCGTTCAGCTATTTGGCCGCGATGGTACCCAGGAGTGCATGTGGACCTAAATCTTTTTTTTCTTTCTTTCTTTTTTCCAACTTCTTTTCTCATTTTCTTAGTATGAGAAACAGATTTTGGCTTTGCTCTAATTGCAGTACAGAGACATAATCACGGTTGTTGCTGTTTTTAACTTTCCTTAAAGGGGATGGTGGGAGTTTTTGCTCAGTCACACTTTTGTTTTTGGTGCATGAGGATGTACTTTAGCAGCTGTGAGATGGAAAGGAGCTACACAGATTAATGTAAATGTTTAAGTGGGTTGAAGGAACTAGGGTACCAGTGTTATTAAATTTAGAGGCGGTGTTTGTTTTTTACATAATCCGTGGATGCCGGTGCCGTAACGTGGAAATTCTGTTCGATTCTTTTGTTTTAAATTTTCCTGCTGATTTTGATTCCAGTGTTCCTACTTTTCCGAAACGTTTAGTTTATTCCATTGTTAACATTAAATGAATCCAAACGTTGCTAATTAGCGTTAATTTAATATTTATGATAGCCAGGGATTAGGAGCTTCCTTTGGAGTTATGTTCATTGTTAGAATTGATGTGTACGGTTAAATGAATCTTTAAAAAGGTTCACACATTCCAGCAAACCACTGATGGGATCTTGACAGCCACTTGTCCCACCCACCCCTTCGTTGAAAAATGCAAAGGTAAATCACATTAAAGTGTGGAGAACCGATGGTTTGAACACCTTTGGTGTTCCCGATGTAATTAAATCAGGAGGAAACGGCAGGCTAGCTTTAGCACCACAGCTAACACCCCCATGGCTGATTGTTGATGATTAACACTGAGCTACACATTTTTACACTGAAGTTGAAGAAAAGGGGTTGTAAATGTCTTCCTATGCACTGGTTTCATTTTATAGTCAACCAAAGTGAAAGTGACGACCCTTGTCATTGTGAAACGCAGCACAACATGAAATTCATCCTCTGCATTTCACCCACACACACACGTGCAGCAGGGGGCAACTATTGAAAGCTCCCGGGGAACAGTGACGGGGACAGTACCTTGCCTCAGGGGTACCTCAGGGCAGCCTACTGGTGAGGGAATCGAACCCATAATCTTCCGATCCGGGGCAGCTCCCTCACCACTAGGCCACCGCTGCCAGAGCATGTGTGCAGAAAAATACCTAGCTGTGAAATCGGTTTGGTGAAGTAGACCTGAGGCTGATCTGCAGCGCAAAGCTCCAGCCTGACTCTAGTTTTGTGTTCAAGCAGCAGATTCTGCATTACCCTCAGAACACGAGGGCGAGAACCGGCCTCCATGCCTGCCCCAGCTGAACACCAGCACCACAAAGGAGTTTCTCCATTGAGAAGACATTAATGGTACTTCTGAATCTCGCTCGCTCTCTCGCTCGCTCTCTCGCTCTCTCTCTTTCTCTCTCTCTCGCTCTCTCTCTCTCTCTCTCGCTCTCGCTCTCTCTCTCCCCTCTCCCCTGGGTGGGAGCATTATCTTTCCTGACTGTAAGAACTCCATTATTTACCGAGCACTGAGCCCATCCTAATACAATGTTCCATTAGATTGCATCAGCCAGATTTATTGCGCTCTCTCTCTCTCTCTCTCTCTCTCTCTCTCTCTCTCTCTCTCTCTCTCTCTCTCTCTCTCTCTC